>OX235276.1:42215854-42815854 GCA_944472155.2 Trichobilharzia szidati | reverse complement strand
AATTCTAAGAAGTAATATAGGTAGGTGGAGAGCCAGAGAGATTACTAACTGAATCCTTGTTCATCGAGTTTACACCCAACAAATGCAACAGAAATGACTCAATGCAAATACCAGAAATATGCAGGGAGGATATCACCACCACCAGTCAAATCACAGGAGGATAATAAATAGTCTTAAAATTCTGTTTCAATTCACGCACATTAAACATTCTAACAAGTTACTTACTTTGACTATAAAAACATCTTATTTCCCATCTGTTTGTATTTTATTGATAACACGAATATTATTATTTCTGAATGTACTTTATCTTATATTGATTTTATTCAAATTAAATGAAGCAAGAAAGTTGTGTGAGTAGTGCCTTGATATGATTACGATCAGCAATAATTTGTGCTCGAAACGTGGTCATCAGTTAATATTACTGTATAACACTACACTGTGTGATTTATCAAAACAAAATTTTATCCATAATGGTGTAACTTATGTGTCAATTGGAAGAAATATAACATTAAGTGCACTAACAGGTGTTATTGAGGCTTTCAAACATTAGTCACAAGTACTCATTATAATACTATCCGACTTAAGGATTGACTTCCTACCAGAGTACCGCCTTGTCGACTTAAAGTATGTGGATGATATTTGCATCTTAGGTGAGGACGCTAACGAGATGGAGAGTATTTTGAATACCTCGGGCAGAAGCCTTGGAATATGTGGCATGTGATTTACCCCTCCCGATGACTCCTAGTTTAAAGATAGGCAAGTGTGAAGTGGTTGAGCATACTGACCACTTTACTTATTTGATAACTTGCATAAGCCCTGATTGCTGTCGAAACTTCAGTAAAAGGCTCGTGTGTAATTTGAAAACTTACTTAATGATATCCGGTTATCAATGAAAGGTTGTGTACGGCACAACAGTTCGCTCTCTATGCCTGTGGAATATGGTCACCGAAAGTGGAAGACCTGAAGAGGCTAGATATCTTTGACCACAGAAGTTTCTGCCCTACCTCCTGTGGTGAGTGGTATAACATGGTCAGTAATAGTGAGGTTAGGCGTAGAATATTAAGTAAGGAGTACAAGTCAATCGATAAGCGTGTGAAACTCCATCGATTAAAATGGCCTCGACACACCTGCTATAAATTCTAAGTCACTGCCTCTCATATCGAGCAATATTACCTGACATAGAATTGGGTTGGTGTAATTTCATGAGGACTTTGATTGTTGATCTGAGACACGTCCGGAAGTATAGACTGCCTGGTTGGAGTACTCAAGTTGCTAAAAATCGGTGGCTTGAGTGAAACTGTTTGTGGATGGATGAAAACTGACCTCAGTGTAGCAGATGCATCTAACCTTTGTAATCTTACAGATCTAATAAATCCTCATGTTTTTCAGTGTTATTTTTCCTTTCTCCCGTACATTTCTGGTCATTATAGTTCTTTTAGGTCTAATTTCCTTTTCTTTACCTTTGTGTACTGCATAAAGTGTAAAAAGTCGAACACTGTTGCACTTCTATACAAGACAAGGCTGCCTATTATCACTCACTATGTTATTCTTAACTGTGGTGGACTGGATTATGCAAAAGACTGTGCACAGGCAGTGAGAAGACAAGAATACATTGGACCACTGATAAGAAGACTCCAGAAGAATCTGGATTCTATGGGTGGACGATTTATGTTTAATATAACACACACACACACACACGAACTCGAAGACTTGCAGGCGAACACCAACAAACAGGCAGGCAACGAAGACAGGACTCCAGGTGATGAACATAGAGAAGAAAGATGAGGTGATAAAGATAACTAACCAACCAACAGCAACAATAACAACCAGCACCAATTAACATCAGCGGGAGGGATTTGACAGAGGTCACTCACTTCCTTCACTTTTCCGGCTAGAAAGCACCGTTTCAACCACAGGCACACAGCACGGATGAACATGTCAAAGCCAGCTAGCCAGAATCGGAAAGGCAAGACACGCCTTCATCAGCCTGAAACCAGTTTGGAAATCTTCTGTACTCAGTTATCATTAGGAACAAGATTCGGATTCTATTCAGCACAACTATCAAGTCAGTCAGTGCTTATATACGGGTCGAAAACTTGCACTTCGCATGAGTCACGGAAAGGTTTTTCAATAGGTTACTGCAGACTTTTATCAACAGCTGCCCGCTTCTCTGGCTCCATACTGAAGATCAAATGACCACCCAACCAGAAAGAATTAACAGCAAGAAACTCTGCAGTTGAACAAACCAACCGACGGTCGATTGCTTTACAAATATGTATTCGAAAATGGATATTGATTAATCGAGTATAAGCCACTGAGGAGGCCGTCGAATGAAATCGCACACAATGCATGCCACTGCTCGAGTGGAATCCGAATGGGAAGTGACGAGTGGGTGATCGGTTTGAGGGTGACATGGAGGAGATGGTGTGTTGGGGAGGAGATGAGAGATTATGTGCAGTAATCGTGGACCCAGCCAGGTGAAGATGACAGCAGAGAATAGAAGAAAGTGGAGATGTGTCGCTGAAGCCGTATGTTCCACTCGGAATCCAAGGGAAATATTCTGTGTAAAGTCCTAAGTAGAAACGCAGTCAATCAATAGTCAGTCATTTATAATCATCTACCATCCAAACACTTAACAAAATCTTGAAATTGTTTTATACACCTATTCATAAATTTCAAAGGTTTTGTTTCCCCCAAATTCTTATTCACATCATTTTAAGATGCAAAAACATGGTATTGCTATTCACAGTGAACAAAAAGACAGAGAACAACAGTGACAGAAATGAATGAGACTATTTGTTAGCAAGCTTAAACTATACAGGGTATGTAGGATGTTTCAGAAAAACAATTGGGAACTTTATATTCAAGGCTTACTAGTACTAGTACTAATCTGCCTAAGTAATATAAGAAAATGCTTTTCTTTCTTCAGCTTAATACGCCTCATTGATTCCCTCCCTTCTATAGTAGTGTCTTAGTTTTATTTCAATGAACACACTCAGTAGTGTTACCACTTTTTTTTATTAAACCCACAATTGCATTTTTCCTTACATCTTGTTGTTACTTTTCTTATTATACACAAACTGACAGAGATACGCGTTGATGTTTCATCAACTTTATTCACAAAAAAGTAAAACAGCAGTGATGTTTATATTCAAATTTCTAATAATGATACAAAACACATCAGAACTGTTTCAACTATTTGACTATATATACAAGGTATGATTACAAACATAAAGTCAACATAACAAAAGTGGAAATGTGGTTTCACACATTTGATTTAAGTACTTGACTTCCACCAGTGGCTCCCAGGTTCGAATCTCTCTCCATCTATTTCACGTTTTGGGGAGCCAAATACTCAGGGTACTATTATTAATTCCTTGGGACCCAAATGGAAAATAAGGCTTCATCAGTACACATCTTCAATTTATCTTATTCTCTGCAGTCATCTTTGGTTAGCCCCACGACTACCCGTAATCTGTCATCTCCTCCATGTCACCTGCGAACCAACGTCTCACCAATTGTTTCCCATTCAGGTTCCATTCGAGCAATGTCACCCAACGATCTCACCAGCGTGTATCCGACCAATCTTCATATTTGTTGAGCGATAGGTTTTTGAATGGTTTGTTCCTAGTCAGAGTTTCTTGTTGCTAATTCTTTCTGGTCAGTCGGCCATCTGATCTTCTGTATGGAGTCAATGAAGGCAGATGTTGATAAAATTGTGCAGTGGCCTGTTTGAAATTGATTTCAATGTGATAAATGTCTACCTTGCCGTTTTCCAATTCTGGTTTTGACATCCATATGTGTGTTGACTGCCTGTAGTTGAAACAATGCTGCCTAGCCAGATAAGTGAAGTAAGCGAATATTTTGCAAATTTATTCTGTAGATAGTAAATGGTGCTTATTTTTGCAATTAATAGTGTTCTCTGAGCTGGTTGGTTTGGTTGCGGAGCTTTCGTCGTCCCCCTTCTCGACAACATCTCCTTTCAGCGCAATATTTAGCATAAAGTGAAATGACTTAAATTTCTTCATGAGTGATATAATTGCGTCTCCCGGTAACCATCTTTACATATGTATTGGCCATTTTCCATTGACTTGCATTTTAAACTTTCTGGTCACCTGATTTACTTTCTATTAGTTGGTATATATTTGGTCTATGTTAACGTGTTCGTTAATTGCATATTCGTTTGAGTACCAGGCTTCTAGGAATTCCCTGATTGCACTTTTGGTGTTTCCTCTGTCTAAGATTTTGACGTTATCGCAATCAAATTGATGACCATAATTGTCTATATGCATTGATACTAAAGAATACATATCGTGTTTTTTTGTTCGTTGGTTATTTACATCACCTCTATTTTCTGTTTGTTCACTCAACGTCCCGTCTTTCCTGCCAGCCGGCCTCTTCTGCCAAATTGTGTTGATTTTAGACTGTTGGTCTTCCAATTTGTCTGACATTACACATAAAAATCAATATCTTATTGGTCCAGTGTATTCCTGTATTCACACTGCTCACTCACATTGTGCCGTATAAACCAGTCCACTACAATTAGGAATATCATCGTGAGTCATAGTTGGCAGCCTTGTCTTCCTCCTGTATTCACCTAACACGTGTCACTGTCATGTAGCCAGCTGATGAATAAGGTTGATAAAGATTTAGGCACTACACACCATAGTGTTGAAATATAGTTTCAAAATTACTTGATGGTCAATGCCATCTATCGAACGCCTTTTCAAAGTCAATGAAATTGAGGTAGAGGTTTCACTACCATGCATAGAGTTACTGCACGGATCCACATACAAATTTTCTTTTCCTGAATCCAACTTGTTCCGGCTAGCTGACGGAGTTCTACATCCAGTGCATCTTTAAGTCTCTCCAGGATATAATGGCGACAGTACTCAAGGTAGCAGCAATATACAAAGACAACAGTATACAAAGCCATATATAGATAACTTTATTATTAGTCTTCTGAACAGATTGATTCAATCATTCATAGATAGGGATGCTCGCCAGCCATGCGGGAGTAGTCTCGGTTCGACTCCCTCCAACATACATACTCTCAAAGACTATTCCTAACTTACTAGCCAACAGTAAGCCCGGAAAAAGAGAAAATGTGTAAGATGTGTGAAGCTGGCAATCGCAAGCCGTGAGCAAAACAGACAAACATACTTGAAGCATTCCGAAAAATCAAAAGATTAAAACAGAACTGTTTATGTCGACGATTTTTTATTACTATACAATAAACTAGAGGATGCTGTTTTCCGAAGAATTGAAAAAGAATCCAGTAGAAAGTTCACCATCAGTTTTTGTTCTTGTGATGATGCCGACGACAATGTTGATGTTAACAAATTCTCACTATCTGTCTTAAAATTTTTCAGCGAGGTTAATAATTTCTGAAAATATAAAAGAGGAAGAGAACAGGAAAAAAAGGAAGAATTTATCAGATAAAAATGTATAGAGGACTATAGAAAATTAATCTGATGCTCGCTAGTGACTGACTTGGTACAGGATGGAGTTTCCTGGAGTTAGTTCTAGTGAGAAGTCGTGACCAGTGAGTGAGGTCCATCCAGATGTCACGTGTGAGGATGGATGTCCCACCAACGACGATATCGGTTGGGGTCGCGCTAAATCACTAATCGGTAGAAGTTAGAATTCATGGGGTGGCCATTGAATCGGGTCCCAGCGACTGAATGGTATATGAGCCAGCTTGCCTTGTAACCGGAAGGTCGTGGGTTCGAATCCCAGTGATGCCGATGATTCCCAGACTAGGATGAAACAGCAGCAGTCCAGTACTCGCTGGTTTTCCAATGGTTCTCTAACTCATATCAATCCGTGATCAACTCTTGAAAACATAACTACCCCTTACAAAGCAAATTATAGAAGACTATAAAGTAATTCTATTTAGAAGAATGAAAAAGAACCCTTAGACAATTAATTGATGACTATGAATCACTGATATAAAAAAATAAATAAATAAACAAATCAAAACGATGAGTCTTCTCAGTGTGAAGAGGCTTATTTTCAATGAATTCATTGATCTCTTTAACTGTAAACAAAATTGCATTTTCAAAAGAATGGACACAGAACAAAGAGTACTCTTTTCGATAAATTCATCATCAGGTTCTACAATTATATATACACATTATAATGAATGACAAAGAAAGCCGAAAAGGACTACTCACTATCTGTAAACAAGAAGCCACTTTATATACGACTACAATTCATGGGCGATATACCAAGTGAGATAATTACGAGGAAATTAAGGAAATCAGTTCAAAGAACTTTTAATGCTGGCGAACTTTACGCCTTATTCTGTACACGACAGATGGTGCTACCTCGATTGAAAGATGAAGTACCTAGACTAGCTAGCCACTTCAAATTGTATCTACCAATTCAACTGCGCTTGGTGTGGGGCGAGTTATATCGGCCATTATTCTAAGAACTTGATTTTTCGTGCCAGCTCGAGAACATATCCCACTATGGCTAAGTAAAGGTGTAATGAAAACCATTAACAGTTCGATATTGGACCATCTGGTGCAAACCGGCCACAAAGCCAGTGTGGAAGAACCCTTTCCCATAATTCACCGAGTGCCTAATAAATTGCCAAAATCCTCATCGAAGCACCGCATGCTCCAAACAGCAGTGGCTATTGCAATTCGCCTCAAACAACCAGTGTTTTGTGTGCAAAAAAGAAGCAAGTCTAGCCAGCTACTACTACCGCCCTGGCCGGCCTTCAGTGGAGACTATAAATTCATGAATTTGTAATATTATCTTTCCTAATTTTTCTTATATTCAGTGTGGTGTTATGTTGATGCTATTGAGCTGTAATCTATTAATATTATTATTGATTCGATGTTATTTAAACAGCATTAATGTTGTTCATAACACTAATTCATTCATTCACTATAATGTGTATATATAATTGCGGAACCTGATGATGAAGTTATCGAAAAGAGTTCTCTTTGTTCCGTGTCTATTCTTTTTGAAAAAATTTTAATGGGGATTTTTAATGAGTTAAAAAAATAATTGTATACAAATGCAATTTTAACTGATTAAAAGTGCCCATTAAAATTTCTTTTCAAAAAGAATAGACACGGAACAAAGAGAACTCTTTTCGATAACTTCATCATCAGGTTCCGCAATTATATATACACATTATAGTGAATGAATGAATTAGTGTTATGAACAACATTAATGTTGTTTAAATAACATCGAATCAATAATAATATTAATAGATTACAGCTCAATAGCATCAACATAACACCACACTGAATATAAGAAAAATTAGGAAAGATAATATTACAAATTCATGAATTTATAGTCTCCACTGAAGGCCGGCCAGGGCGGTAGTAGTAGCTGGCTAGACTTGCTTCTTTTTTGCACACAAAACACTGATTGTTTGAGGCGAATTGCAATAGCCTCTGCTGTTCGGAGCATGCGGTGCTTCGATGAGGATTTTGGCAATTTATTAGACACCCGGTAGATGATGATAGAGAAGGATTCTTCCACGCTGGCTGGCTGGCTGCCTTTGTCTCCGGTTTGCACCAGATGGCAATCTACACAGTTCGAGCGGTGGAATTTCACAGTAGTTTCTCCTTTAGACACCAAGTTATTCTGATCACCACAATATGTGATGATCTGGTTAGTGATACTATAATTGGTAATCAAGAAAGCAGGCAAATTTGTATGAGAGTATATACTACTGCTTGCCTGGTTGACATCAGTAGTAGTTGCATATACCACTCTAGATAGGCAGATCGAGGTAATCTAAGCAACACCAGAGGGTCTTTTCGCTGACAGACGACATATCTGTCTAACAAACCGAGCAGTAGCACTAAGTAGCACAAGAAAAGACCTAATTGATGAAATAAAACAGATAGAAGAAGCGTTGATACCAGATAACTATCCTATAAAATTCATTAGTAAGATCAGTAAAAGCCAAAAGAAAAAGAAAAATAATTGTGAAACCAGTAACGACAACATAAATAGAAGAGAATATGAGTCATCCACTGTTATACCATATAAGGAGGCGACATCTGAGACCCTACGTAGTATTCTTAATAAAGCAGGAATTAGGGTGGCATTCAAACCTACAAACTCACTCAAAGACAAGCTCTGCAGGGTAAAAGACCCGGTGGACCCAGTTAAACAAAATAATATAATTTAATATTGCAAAAATGTTCATTCAGACATCTATAAAAACAAAATAATCGAGCAAAGAATATTCTTTTCGATAAATTCCTCTTCCAGGCTCTACAATTATATATCTGTATGTTTATATACACAGAATATTTTAAATTAGTAGTTATTAACAATATTAGCGTTTTTTCAAATAATATCGATTTGTAAAGTATGATCAATGCTATTGCAGTTCATTAATGATGCTTAAATTATAATAATAATAAAGATATAACAGCGGATAGAATATCAACTAAAATTAGGGAAATTTCACAAAATTCTGGATTATTCAAACCTGGATGGCCAAGGTAATGATAATGACTGGACTAACTTCTTCTGGGTGCATAAATTAGGCTTATTAATATGAATCCCCACAGCCTCCGCAATATTTAGAAGTCGAACTCTTAAAGCGAAATTGAGATTCATAGGTATGCGGTAAATGACCCTGAAAGCATGATTAACGTCAATCTTGTGTTCTGTCTCCACAAGATGCGCCAGAATAGCACTGCGAGTAGATTTTGTTTGACTTTTGCTTAACCAGGCAGGGTGATGTTCGGAAATTCGACGAGAAACACGCCTAATTGTACGGCCTATGTAACTGGCTCCACAGGAGCAGTTAAATTGGTAGATACACATGGAAGAGGCGAAATTAGGCAGTTTGTCTTTTATTCCCGAACGCAGAAGAGGAGTGGTTTTGAAGATACAGCGCAATTGAGCAGCAGGGAATGTTCTTTTTACCGCATTTCTGAGGCGATGTGTTAGTATTTCACTTGTGTTGTCTCCTAGGAACTGCATCTGCAAGAACAAGGATTTCTTTGGAACTGTTGGTACCTTGGATTGTTTTGGTTTTAGATTCATATTCCTATCAATAAACTTTTCCGGATAACCATTCTCACTTAGCAAACGTTTAATATTGTTGAGCTCCTCGTCAAGACATTCATCCGAGCAAATCTCTCTTGCTCTGTGGACCAGGCACTTTATCAGATTGCGTTTGTATTTCAAGGGCACAAAGCTGAGAAAATGTGTGTACTGGCCGGTTGATGTAGGTTTCCTATAAACATTTCTTCGTATTGTGCCATCCTCTTTTCTGGTCATAAGGACGTCTAGAAATGAAATACTAGAGTCTTTTTCTTTCTCAATAGTAAAATTTATTGCAGGATGTTTCTCGTCAAATTTCCGAACATCACCCTGCCTAGTTAAGCAAAGGTCAAACAAAATCTATTCGCAGTGCTATTCTGGCGCATCTTGTGGAGACAGAACACAAGATTGACGTTAATCATGCTTTCAGGGTCATTTACCGCATACCTATGAATCTCAATTTCGCTTTAAGAGTTCGACTTCTAAATATTGCGGAGGCTGTGGGGATTCATATTAATATAATTTACAAAATACCTTGAAATTACTGTGAGTGAAGTCAACTACATAGGTCAAACTGGTAGATCGGGGGTAATCGGATTGTCGGAACATAAGAATTTAACTGAGTTAAGAATGGTTGACCCCGAGAAGATAAGTAATTTAGAAAAAAAGCTCAGCAATTGCACTACATGCATTAACACACACCCACACAATAGGTTGAGATTCTAAGAAGTAATTTATGTAGGTGGAGAGCGAGAGAGATTGATTACTGAATCCTATCTGGTCCATCGAGTCTACATCCAAAACATGCAACAGAAATAACTCAATGCAAATACCAGAATTATGTATCGAAGATATTATTACCACCAGTGAAATCAGAAGAGGATAATAAATAATCTTAAAATTCTATTCCAATTCACAAACATTCTAACAAGTTACTCATTTTGACTATAAAAACACTCGTCTTATTTCCCATCTGACTGTAATTGATCAATAACACTCATATTATTATTATTTCTGAATGTACATTATCTCATACTGAATTTTATTCCAAATATCTAGTCAATTCCACTCATGTATATAAATGAAGAAAAGGTTGTGTGAGTAACTTGATATGATTATGAGTGGCAATAGTTTGTGCTCGAAACCTGGTCATCAGTTAATATTACTGTATGACAACATTGTGTGATTTTATAAAAATAAAATCTTATCCATAATGGCATAGTTCTACTCTACCACAGTGCCCGAGTTTTTATACTTATATTTTCGCTTGAATCACTTGATTTCCAAAGTAAACTATGGTGAAAACTTCACTACTTGAACTGTGTAGACTGCGAATTGCTTAGCAATTTGCAAATTCGAGTTACTACTAATAAGAGAGGTTGGACAAGAGTGTTAGAGTTAGGTAATAAGATGTATAAAATGCACATAGAAGCCGAAAGGAGATGTCATATCACGAGGTCAGAGTTAGGGAACAAAAATAAGTCAAGTTGGTTAAAAAAACAACACGATCATTAAATTGATAGAGCAGAAGTGTTTTTAAGTTAATTTTTACATTCCCGTTGATTGATTAATCGACTGCGCTGAAATGTTTGCGATCTGTTAAAAAAATGTGGCCCAGCTTGTGGCCTATTGGGTTTGAAAAAAATGGGTATTGGGTTGTAGTCACCATGGGAACACCATCACTCACTGGGAGAATGAAGATACATACTCTATCTAGATGAAGAGTCCTAAATAGGAAGTAATGTGCATCCTGGATTTCACTGTTAGTCACTCTCCACCAAAATCACTTCAACATATTGGAAGTGACTTAACAATCGTATTTTTGGGTAAATCATCATTACACAAAAAAAAGAAAAAACAGCCTTCTTTGCACTGTATGGTTTTGATTAAGTAACAGAATTATTCATTCCCAGTTTTTTAATCCCTCACTCCCCCGCGCCAACCTCCTCAAAAAACAGGCTTCTTCAATTTTGGATAAATGCTTACCTTTAAAATACAGCATTCCAATCTAAGTTGTTCAACACTTGGTTTTAAAGTTTCCATTGGATTATTCTATGAAGAAACAAGAAAAAAGAATACCAAAAGCATGAAAATTGACACAATAAATAAATAAATATGTATGAATATACATTTACAGCCTCCTCCATAAACGACCTAGTATGGCCAAGGGTTAAATAAACATCGGCCTTTCTCACGAAATGCTTTCATGTGACGGCTTGCTCATAGCCTCTATCATGTAAGTCTTATTCACTGGCCTTGACGCCATGGTGGGAGTGGGATGGTAAAAACCAATGGTTGGAAACAATTGGTGATATGGCTCACAATCGTTCTCGGTGATGGCTGGCGCAGATGCATCCACTCCTTGTGACTTATGATTTCCAATGAAAGTATATTGTCCTTCGTTACTACTAATCCTTTGTCTCACACCTCTGTTTACTGTCTATGTATTACGCATTTCTTCTACTTTCTTCTCTTACTTTGTGTGCTACATGGAGTATGGCAACTTGAACTGCCGCACATCGATGCAAAGTTCTATGTTGAATACCGACAGACAGATGGTGGGAGTGTTCCTCAGAAAAATGAAAGGTTGAATTCCAATGTCTGGCGCTTACAACCAGACTGGTGGATACACAATTCAAACTAGGCGAGCTAGAAAACTCTTATCTCAAACCTATAGTGTACATCAGCTCAAGAATCCAAAAACCATGAAGGCCTAGCTTCTGACGCTTTTCCGCTGTTTTGAGGATAAAACTTCAAGTCAAAGGCTTGGGGTGTAATAGTCCCGCCACCTGCTCCGATATGGACGCTTTGTGTGTGTGAGGCATCTCTCTTGGTGTCTATAATGTACCAAGTTTGTTCTAATTATTAATTAAATATACATATTTACAACTTCACTGATCAATCCAATTAAATCTTAACATGGTTCCTTAGCGGAATCATCAGCAAGAAATACTGTGAATTCACTGTACATGTGAGTTTTCATTAAGCGCAAAATGGTATAGAGTGACGGATCCTGGTTCCAAATCCCACGTGATATTTGATTTTGAAGAGTTCACATTTGTAGGGATTTAAGTTGTTTCAAGTTTGCCGACAGATTGTTATCAGTTAGAGAACCATTGAGAAAACCAGAGGTTATTTATTACTGAACAGTTGTTTCGTCCCAGCTAGGGACTCTTCATCAGTGCACACCACACCAAGGTTTGAACCCAAGAGCTTCCAGTTTAAAGGTAAATTTATAGACCATTCAGGCACCGGGACCAAACTCAGTGGCCAGACCATAAATTCCAACTTCTACCAATTAGCAATTTTAGCGCGACCACCATAGGCGAGTATTTATCCTCATATTTGACCTGATCTGATGGACCCCCACTGATCACGACTTGCCCATAGAAGAACTCCGAGCAACTTCGTGCTGCAGACAGTCACTACTGGCGAGCAACAGATTTGATTTTGAAGCTTACACTACCAAACTAGACAGTATGATTGTGTGAACTTGGGACTACACATGACTGTTGCGGATATGCAGAGTCACTGTTGTTTTAACTGATAACACAATTTTTTGATTTACCAATAAATAAATAAATCACAAAATAATCGAGCAAATAATATCCTCTTCGATAAATTCCTCTTCCGGTTCTACAATTATATATATGCATGTTTATATACATAGAATATTCTAGAATAGTAGTAAATGACAATATCAGTGTTTTTAAATAATATCGATTTGTAAAGTAAGATCGCAATGGAATTACAGTTCATTAAAGATGCTTAAATTATAATAATAATAAAGATATAATAGCGAACAGAATATCAACTAAAATTAGGGAAATTCCACAAAAATTCCGGATTATTCAAACCTGGATGGCCAAGGTAAGGATAATGTCTGAACTAACTTCTTTCGGATGCACAAATTAGGCTTGTTAGTATGGATCCCAACAGCCAGTCTCAGCAATATTTAGTAGTCGAACTCTTAAAGCATAATTGAGATTCGTAGGTATGCGGTAAATAACTCTGAAAGCCTGGTTAACATCAATCAATCTTGTGTTCTGTATCCACAAGATGAGATAGAATAGCGCTGCGAATAGATTTTGTTTGTCCTTTGCTTAACCACTGTGCAGGGCGATGTTCGGAAATTCGACGAGAAATACGCCTAATTGTACAGCCTATGTAACTGACTCCACAGGATTAAAAGACAAACTGCCTGATTTCGCCTCTTCCATGTGTATCTACCAAATTAAATGCTCCCGTGAAGTGAGCCAGTTACATAGGCCGTACAATTAGGCGTGTTTCTCTTCAAATTTCCCAACATCACCCTGCCTGGTTAAGCAAAGGACAAACAAAATCTATTCGCAGCGCTATTCTATCTCATCTTGTGGATACAGAACACAAGATTGATTGATGTTAACCAGGCTTTCAGAGTTATTTACCGCATACCTACGAATCTCAATTTCGCTTTAAAACTTCGACTTCTAAATATTGCTGAGGCTTTGGGGATCCATACTAATAAGCTGCCTCCAAAGCCTCAGGATGGTCGGGGGTGGGTGCCATGCGCTGCGGGTTGGCCACCCCTCCGCACACCTCTTGAAATGCTCCCATATGACCAGGCGTCTTACATAGCCTCTCCTGAGGAAGTCCTACTCACTGCCTTCACGTGGCGGAGGTGTTTCTCACCAAAGTGAGAGGGCGAAAGCGGACGCCCGGCGCTCTTCACCGGGTTGACTGTCCATTGGATGACAGTCTAGGGGAGATGGCTAAACCCTGATTCCAAACCTCCAACGACTGGCGTATGAAGCTCACTGGAGCTCACCGGCAGACGTATGGATAAAGGGCTTGTTGGATGTCTGGCCCCATTCAAAAAGGCGTATGAACCGAACTCCGGTCACCGGCTGCCAATGGATAGTGGACTCCCTACTCCACTCCTACTGCCTTGTAGGTCACACTTGGTTGTGTAAAGGCTAGAGCTGCACTCTCAAACAAAAGGCCGAGCGATTCTGGGGACATCACTCGTACCAAATTCCCGTGAAACTTCATGAACTCTCTTACAACGTCGCCTTCAGTGGTTTGGCCATGTTCTGCGCCGACCAGATGACGGTCTGGTCAAATCAGTTCTAAATCCCTCGCCATTACCATCTTGGCGATGTCGCAGGGGTGGACAGCTGAAAACATGGCTTGGTACAGAGTCAAGGCTGATATGGAGTGCCTGGTGCTACAAACCGTCTACGGACTCCGTCTGTGGAACAAGAATTGGATAACTCTGTCGCAAAACCTTGCATCAGATCGCCGCGCCTGGGCAGCGATGATTCGAAATGTTCATGCAGCCGGTTCATCCTCCCGTAGGAGATAGCCGAAGTAAAGTAAAGTAAGTACTAATAAGCCTAATTTGTGCATCCGAAAGAAGTTAGATCAGACATTTTCCTTACCTTGGCATCTTTAATGAACTGTAATTCCACTGATCTTACTTGACAAATCAATATTATTTAAAAGAACACTAATATTGTTATTGACTACTAATTTAGAATATTCTATGTATATAAACATACATGTATATAATTGTAGAGCCAGAAGAGGAAATTATCGAAAAGGATATTCTTTGCTCGCTCGATTATTTTGTGTTTTATAGATGTCTGAAAGAATATTTTTGCTATATATTGAAATAAATAAATGCATAAGTATGTGGAACAACATTATTAGAAGTTAAAAAAAAAGAGAAACACACAACCTAATCGACTGAAATTAACCTGTAAGAAACATAAATTATGATATTTTTAGAATAACTTATTCGGTAGTTAGTTGTAGCATGTGGTATGTGAGAAGATTGTCACCTGCATTGTTCAATTACTTACTATATATGTATATATACACTTCGAAAGAGAAGTTACCATTGCTTTTATATGATGTGTCAGTCAAATTTTTCTATATATGTATGAAAACTTTTACTGACAGTTCGCTTTATATTTCTGTTAAAGTTCTTTTCAAGTTGTTTGCAAAAAAGATCCAACTGATTTCAATCTGATTGACAATTTTGTTTCCAGAGTGTTACATCGCCTCGAATACAAGAAATGAGTCAAAGTGTGATGATAGACAAATAGAGCAAACCAACTTCACTCAACAGAACTAAATATTCATTGGATAAACAGTTTGCTATGTGAATTTAAAAAAAAATTCGGATAGATAGAGATCCACCTACATGAAACATTCATCTAATTAGAATAAATATAGATAGATTGTGTATCACTCACTATGCTGTTTGTTTTTGCTAACTAATAATCAAAATGAACGTCGTTGTCGATAGGCACTTGACTTCGTGCAGTAAATTTGCTAAAAGGATTTTGTCTGACTTGGAGCATCCACTTCACCCTCAGCTTTCACCTCGCATCTCCTCAGGTAGAACAACAGAAGTAACTTCAGAAAACTGTATGGCTCGCACATCTAAGTATAAAAATTCTATGATACCATACTTGGCACGTATTTTATGTGATGAAAATAGTGTCAAGCAAGAATTAACTGACCTTTTTTCATCTAGTAAATAAACAATTTCCTCCATCCATCCTTATGTACCTTCAAGTTTTACTTTTATTATTTCTATTATATTTAGGGTCCTGTTGCTTCTTTGTTTTACTTTCATAATTGTAAACACCAACTTATCTCTATGACTGCTGTAATCTTTGTTTTTTCCCTCACCATATCATGTAAAGAGAACATTATATTCAATATTTTCAAACATGCTAAGATTTGTATACCGCATCGACAATACTGTGTGAAACAAGCCCACGGCAATTTCCACTTGTATTATTATCATTATCTTAGCTGCTATCATTATTATTATTATTTCCATTTTATATGCTGCATGTTTTTGGCATTACCCCTATTGTAAATATGGGAAATTTTCTGTGTGATTAATTTTATTTATAATTTGAGGAAATTAGATGCAATATTGTGATTAATGCTAAAAATTCCATTCTGTATTACAAGTACTGTTTTGGAATAAAATAAATCATTATTATTATTAAAATTATATTCTTATAATAACTGACAAGGAGCTGAGCACCCTACCTCTTGGGAAATCAATTCAATCCCCATAGGAACTTCAAAAGACAGGAATTGGAAAGACGGAATGACGACGCGGGCTGGATGGTGAAAGCCTTTGGGAAGCTAGTCAGTCAGTCAGTTAACCAATGTGTCTTCATTCGATGAAAGATAAAATAAGCACGGAGACGTAGAACGTTCCAATAGTGAACGAAACTGGCTGGGGAGGCGGCTGTCCATGTTTCCAAAGGAATGAGAAGATATAGTATGGAAGTACTACAACAGCAACACCAAGCACCAATCACCATCAACGGAAGAAATTTGAAAGACGTCACTTCCTGCATCATTTCAACTACAGGAGGTACTGATGAGGACGCCAAAACAAGATTTGAAAAGAGGCGAGGTGGACGTTCATTACTCTGAAGTCAATTTGGAAATCTGAGGCATTCTGAAGCACCAAAAAAAAACAAAATACGGATTTTCAACACAAATGTTATGTGTCAGTCACTTCTATGTATGGGTGAGAAACTTGGCCAGCGCGTCAGGAAAAGCATTTCCAACAAGCCACTGCACACTTTTATCAACAGCTAGCTGTCTTCGCTAGCTTCATACTGATGAAGATCAGACGGTCTGCCAGAAAGGACAAACAATGAAGAACTTTGACAAGCGGCAAAGCCACCCACCCACCAAGAACCTACTGCTCAACAAATATATATCGAAGGAAATGGGATACAGGCTTAGGAGACCGTCGAAAAAAAAATCACCTGCCAGGCCGTCGAGTGGAACCCGAATGATAAAAACGACGAGTTGGGAGTCCATAGGTAACATGCAGGAGAGATAGTCTGAGAAGTAAATGAAAGCTTATATACAAGCTAAAGAGAAAAGGGACAAACTACAGATGAGTTGTTCAAGCCGTGTATTTCACTCGGCATGCAGGGGAATAGTGATGATGATAATAATAAGGTGTATCTTTTCAAAATGATGTTAGTCCTGAAAAACCAAACACTATCACTACTGAAAATTCAAAGCTGAAGCCCCATGTTCCGCTCGGGAGGCAATAGACGTAAAAAGAACGATAACTGAAGAAGGGGATGTTCACAAAACGCATGTGTATACGAGGTTGTATCCCGTGAAACACAAGTGAGTGATATATAAAAATCAACATACCTGTTTTGATATTTGTTGACGTAATTCAATAGCTTTATAAGTGAACCATAAAGTTTTTAAACAATTCGAAGATACTGTACAACACCACATACTACTACCACTGGTACTATTATTAGTAATAGTAGTAGAAGTTGTCGTAGTCGTAGTTTTATTGTTATTATTATTCTCATTATCTTCATTATCAATAAGAGAATTATCTAAATCTAAGTATACAGACCATTGAAGTTGAACAGACTGCTTTGTTAAACAGCTATACAATAGACAATGACCATTTGTTATAATCGATTTGAGAAAGTCATGTTGACTGTTTGACGAAGATGGTGATGATGACGAAAGTTTTAAAGCATCTAGAAAGAAAAACAACAACAACAAGAGAAAAATAAAGATTTTCGGTAAACTGTTTACTTTCCTTAGATATTGACTGATAAATCTTGTTTCTGTGAATTTTAACGAAAATGATCGAAGTAAATAAATTATATGTCTGTATGGAAACTATTGATATAAGTATAAAACTTGGGCACTGTGGTAGAATATAATTCCATAATGGATAAGAATTTATTTTGATAAATCACACAGTGTAGTACAGTTATATTAACTGATGACGTTTCGAGCACAAACTATTGCTCATAATCATATCAACTTGATATGATTATGAGCAACAGTTTGTGCTCGAAACGTCATCAGTAAATATTACTGTATAACACTGTGTGATTTATCAAAATAAATTCTTATCCATTATGTATGGAAACTAAGTTAACATATTGATTAGATGTTTGGAGATAATGATACATACAATATCCTTGATGTAAAAGTTTTAATGTCTTGGTTTGCACAGAAGTGATTGATGTCAAGTTTGACTAGGAACCATTAAAAAACCAAAGGGTTGGGTGTGAGGAAAAATACCAGCGATGATGACAATGTCTAGAATTCGCAATGCATATCGCAAATTAACAGAAGTTAGAATACATGAGCTATCAGATTCCATCTCAGTGGCTAAATGCCCGACAAGTTTGCCTTGTTGTAACCTGAAGAACTTGGTTCGGTTCCAGTGAGCTCGCGGGTGCGTACTACTGAAAAGTCTCAAACTAAGACGAAACAGTTGTCAAGTACTCCATAGAGTTTTTTTTATTAACTCTCTAACTTCGACAAAATAATAAGAAGATACAATTTATCTGAAACGTGTAATTCATTTGTGCAAGACCTTTCAGACTTTCTGATGACACCTAAGTACTTGTCATACGTATTTATAGTAGAAAGCAAAATAGAGAGTAAAGGATTACAATTTTTATCAAATTCAGAAGAGTAATGAAGAATAATTTTTAAACACATGAAACAGGTCTAAGCCTTTTTGATAGCTAAGGTTTCAAGGAACTGAGGCATGTGATTCAAAACTGTTTTATGTATGTAAGTTTAAAAGCATTATTGAAATCAACCTTGTGACCCGTCTCTACGATATGTTTTGCGATGGATGATGCTGCACATATATTTCCAGAATTTGTTCTTATAGCCAGGTTGAAATGTGTTTTATAGTCCTGACCTGAAGAGATCAATGAGTCCTCCTCCTATGTACGTGTGACCACACATACATATAAACTGGTAAGCACGATGAGATGTGACACTACCGTTCAAATACTTTGAGGGTTTACAGGAGTTTAGCTGCATACTAAGTTCTATTAAGTGCCACCCCGAATCTGTTACCTTTAATATTAAAAATTTGTATGGAAAGTACGTGGATACGATCAGAATGTCCCAAATGTGTACAACAAATACATTGCACGTTCCAGATAAATAGCGTTTTCTTATTGTTTTGTCTAAATTCATAAAGGGAACTTAATTGCTTTAAGATTTCCCGATTACAGTTGGTTCATGATCAAACTTGAAATCGATAAATTGCTGACATAGTAACACTTCATAATTAAATCTAATAATCACTGGTATCTCCTGTTTGCAAGATGATCATGATCAGAGATCATGGAAAACAATATACTTGACTTCAGTCAGTATTCAATATCAAAAGGCAATGCATTTTTTTTCGAAATTCTAATATCATTTGATTACAAATGTAACTTCTATGAAACTTCCTTACTGTATAGGAAAACAAGCAGACACAATGAAACGTTAGTCTAGAGAGCTTTCAGTAACTTAAGTAGTTTAGAACGTGATAATTTCGGTGGTAGTAAAGTGTGAATCTGGGAGGGAAGAGATACCAATAAACTAGTTGGAGGCAATCGGCGGACAGGAAGCAATGGACCTAAGTTTCGTGCTAGTTGGCACTTACCACCAGTCATCAAGGCTTATCTGTGACCTTGAGGGAACTCATGTCTCTTTTGAGATTCGAACCCGCGTCACCCAGTGTAGCCTGAAGTCAGAGACGTTACCACTGAGCTATTCGGGCCTGCGATTGACCTCCTGTGGGACTGTAGTGGGTATTTTGATTGGACACTAGTAAGTAGTGTGACGTGTCTAATCCTTTCTTTGGCGCAGACTAAATTCTATCAGTCAGTAAGGTTTGCAATGTGGCCACCATTCTAGGTAGCTCGCCATCACGGTGCACATTGATTTGATGATATTAGACAGTTAGAGGCAATCGGCAGACAGGAAACTCAGCCTTGGACCTAGGTTTCGTGCTAGTTGGCACTCGTCAGCACCAAAGAAAGGACTAGACACGTCACAATAGTTACTAGTGTCCAATCAAAAAAACTACCTACTTGCATTTCTGTAGGTTTAGCAATGAACCATATCTATTGTGTGAAGGCTATTGAAACTAGGCGGTTGCCTAAATCTCGGTGGGTGCACGACGGTTGTAAGTCGAGTGTCTAGACTAATTATTTTAGCTTCAGTTATATTGATTTTAAAACTACAAAGGTATTGGAAAACGTATGCCAAAGTATAACTTCTATTAAATACCATAAAAAATGAACCGGAAAATATGTATTGGTTATCCGAAGTTGCAGTATGTTTGTATAGTAATCCCTCTTGAAGATATCCCAAAAAATTTAAAATAAGGGGAAAAGAAGTTGGCAAACTCATTTCCTGTAACCAAGGTAAAAAAAATTTATTCTAATCAGGTTGTCTTTCACTGAGCTCAACAATTATGTGGGGGAATTTTGTACTTGGGAAGAAAATACTGATTGTATGGTGGTGCTATTTCGTTATGCGAAGGAAAATACTTGGACTAGACATTCAAATGTGTATCCAATAATATTAACGAGCTGTCTGACTTTACTGTCATCCAAACAGTCCATAGTATTTACGAAGTTATACATTTGACAATTACAACAACTATAGCGGCCTGCTTAAATCATCACTGGGCTACCAGAATTTTCATCCAGTATAAAATGCTTAAAGTCTTTTTCATTTCTTATTGTTTTAATCATGCAGTTATATCATAGTGTAACAACAGAAGGCAAGACACGGAAGCCAAAGTACATATTTTTCATTAATCAAACCGCTGTTTATATATCTACAGTTTATATTCATTCGTTAACCGATCACTGAGCATGTGATTTCTGTTTATATAAAACGACATGAAATAGAATGTTCAAATATGCATAGTATTCTGTTGTTAATGCAGTATATAACCGTGGGGAATGTATTCTGTCTCTAATATCAAATAGAATATTCAAATAGATATATCGTATTCTGTTGCTAATGCTGAAATGAACTGTGAGAATAACATTCCGTTGGCACACATTGTCTGTATCACACCACCACAATATGTGCAATACATGAACTCGTACATGTATTCAATTAGCTTTCAACAAAACGCTGTATGATTTTTGAAGAAAATGAAGACAAAATATTCACAGTTGGTTCTCTCTTCATATGCAACAACATTATATCACTTGATGTACTTCAGATTATTACTTTCCATATAAATCCTGTAATTATTTTTTATTCTTTTGCATTCCCAGTGGAACATAAGGCTTCACGCTAGGGGCTTGAAGTTTCTGTAGCAGTAGTGTTTATTTTTACAGGATGGGGTTGCTAGCGTCATGTCCAACCAGCCGTTCCTCTTTACCAGTCTTATTACTGGCTTGCCGAGGTAAAGAAGTGCGTCGGCTGGGGACCGAACCCCGGACCACCCGCATGGTCAGCGAGCACTCTACCACTGTGCCACCGATGGACGTAAGTCCTGTACGAAGAAAAATATCTTGAGACTAAACACGCTGATAATTTCTGTATTGTATTCACATATTGTCTGGAATAAGGTTTAATACATTTCCACTATTTCTACAATGTCTAGAATGTGATGTAAACCATTATTGATTTTTTAAATTATACTTAGTGAGAAATCTCACGTAGTGTGAAAACGTTTTGCTCAGTAGTATTCTCTCCCCAATTGGTAACATTGGTAACTGACTGACTGACTGAGTTTTAACATAGTACTACACACTGACGTTCAGTATTCCTAGATGCCATACCCCGTGTAGCACACAAAGCAAGAGACGACAATAAAGAGAGATTCAAAAGCGAGAGAGAGATAATAAACAGAAATATGAGGCAAAAAGAATACAAATATAAAAAACGAATTCTGTTTAATATTATATATCACATGCATCTGAACAATTTTGAGCCATATCACCAATAGTCTCCAGCCTTCATTGGCTTTAAACATCCCGAGGACGCCAACCAGTCAGGAAGTCTACACCTCCCTATGTGGTTGGCTGGTTGGCTTAAACTAACTGTTGTGAATTTCATTGATTATGAAGCTATTTTTTGATTTGACCACCACTAGCTTTCTCTTCTCCAACCTGATTGATCCTATGTCAGCTAACACTGCCCTTCGGTGAAGGAAGGCAACGGCTAGGGATGCATGCGTAGCAAATGTCGTAACCATCTCAATCAGTATCATTTCACAACCTCGTCGCCATTGGTTTTCCCTCCCACCTAACTAGCAGTCGACCGAAGAAGCCTAACCTCAATACTGCCCAGCTTATTATACCACCTAACAAGGGAGATAGAACGCCAATGGTCCTTAGAATCTATAGGGTCCTAACATAGTAGTCTACACTCCCAATGTGGCTTATCAAACCAACGGTCAAAGACTTCATGGAGTGATGCTAGGTCTTGCTTTGACCACCTCTAAATTTTTTCTAAACCGATCTAATATCAGTTAACATTGCTCCATGGGGAAGACGGTGACCAGGTATGTGTAACACGTCCCCTAACCAACCATCTCAATCGATGATTGCGTTGCCCTCCTTATCTAACACTTTACACCTAACCTCAGTGTGTTGTTCACCATATTATAATATATAACACTCCAGACAGAACGTAAACATCTGTGGTCAAAGACAGCCAGCCTCTTCACGTCTTCCACTTTCAAGGACCATGTCTCACAATCATAAAGAAAAGCAGAGCGAACAGCTAAGCAGTACACACATTCTTTCATCGATAGTCGGTTATCATGCCTTTGATAAAGGTGGAAAACACCATATGAGCCTTTTGTAACCGTGTTGAGATCTCGTCAGCAAGCAGACAATTAGGGATGATGCAACTTTCCACGCTCAAACTCTTCACGTCTGCCTATATGTAAACCAGTAGTCAGTACAGAATAGTCCTGTGGCATCATATTATACTCGACAGAAACGAACTGAACACAAAAATTACCAAGATTTTTGCTCAAGGTATTCTCAGAGAACCCTGAATTTTTTCAATATCTTCACTTAGAAAAAGTATATCAACCACGTACTCTAAGAAAACAGGGCTGTCGCCTGGTAACAGGTCACTAAATTCAATTTAAGGTCAATTCCAACAGTACATCTATGACAGAGATAAACAAAAATGGGTACAGTGGGTTGGGGGGGTGGGCATTCGTGACGAACACCAATTGTTATCATCACTTTACATGACAAATCTCAGTAAGCTCTTAAATTACTTCTTAAAACAATTTACCTGATAATATTGACTTTAAAACTGAATCAGTTATATTAATATGCATAATAGGTGTTGATTTTGTTAATTCCACAGGAATTTTAGGTGTACTGCGTCTCCTTTCTTCTTCATAAAGTAGATGTATCCAATCAAATAAACGAGAGCCAATATCAACTGTAATTGGTGAACTGCTATAACATTCACGACTATAAAATATCCTTGGTGAATTGGATTGTTCAAAACAAATAGACGGTAACATTGGTGATTGAAATTCCAGTTGAACTTGTACTTTAAAACAAATATTATTGTCATTTATAGGTGGTGGTGGTGGTAACAAGCTTTCTGTTGAATTGTTTGGTGCATGAAATATTTGCATCCATTTATGCGGCAATTTAAAACGCCGAAATCTTTGTAAACAAAAAAACAAAGGATCTCAAGACTGAAATCGTGTGTCAACCTATTTTTTAATTCGAACAAATAATTTTTGTTTTTAGATTTTGGCTACTTAATAGCAGGAAGTAGTATAATCTATTTTACGAAAAAATAGCTAACCCTATTGATTAAAAACAGTTGATTTTAATTCAATTTTAGATTTTCCCTTAGATTGATTGGACCGATGTGATTGTTCTCAGGTTGACATGTCAGCTCCTTGTGAAGATGCTCCGACGATGTCTGGTCATATAACTATAAGTCAATAAGTGGATGGTGACTAGTAGTGGAACCGGGATACACATTTCGTCCTATTTGGGACTCGTCCTCCAGCTGGATGTACCTGAATTTCCCCAGTGAGTGATGATATTAACACTGTTGAGTTCTATTGAAATTTTCAGTGAATACCCATTCCAAATTATAATTTTAATTATAATTTGGTGAGTTGCTGGCACAGCTGCAGAAGGCTTGCCAACCATGCCCTACGTGGTCCGTAGTTCGATTCCCGGCCGGTGGCACTTCTTTACCTCGCTAGGCCAGTAATAGGACTGGCAAAGACGGAAGGCTCGGCATGAGGCTAGCAACCCCATTCTGTAATAATAATCACCACTGCCACGGAAACTTCACTGAAGTCTCTAGCTTTAAGCCCTATGTTCCACTGGGGGAACGTAAAGGAATAAAAACACCATTCCAAACTACTATTAGCAACTCCACCCCCAAAAGTTAACCAAATTGCTACTAAAACTTCAACGCACAAATATATTCAAAATTCTAAAATTACAAATAGTGACCTTATTTTTCGCTGGAATCGGGGAAGTGAAATGATGCGGGCTGGTGAAAGCCTTCGGGAAGCCAGTCAGCCGATGTGCCTTCTTTCGATGAAAGCGAAAATAAGGATGGGGACGTGGAATGTTCGTACAATGTACGAAGCTGGGAAAGCTGCTCAGGTAGCCGCAGAAATGAGGAGATATAAAATAGAAGTGTTGGGAATCTGCGAGAGTAGATGGAACGGATGTGGAAGGAGCCAACTATCAACTGGAGAGACAATAATCTACTCCGGTCACCCAGAGGACAGCCACTAGCACACCGAGGGAGTGGCCATCATGATTTCACCAACAGCAACCAAAGCTCTCATGCAGTGGTAACCAATCTCCTCTAGGACAATGACAGCTAGGTTCAACTCAAAAGGAAGGAAGGAAGGTTGCAATCATTCAATGCTATGCGCCTACAAACGTCTCAGAACAAGAGAAGAAGGAGGATTTCTACAGACAACTACAAACAGTAATGGACAACGTCCCAAATGGCGATATCAGAATCCTGATGGGTGATATGAATGCGAAACTGGGAGGAGACAATACAGGAAGAGAACTCACCATGGGTCGTGAGGCCCTGGGTGAAATGAACGAAAATGGCGAACTCTTCTCAGACTTCTGCGCCTTCAATGATTTGGTGATTGGTGGCAGTGTGTTCAAACACAGGGATATACACAAGGCAACATGGATTTCACCAGATGGACACACCAAAACCCAGATAGACTTCATTTCAATCTCAAGGAAGTGGAGACGGAGCCTACTGGACACAAGATCGAGGAGAGGAGCAGATGTGGGTTCAGACCACTATCTAGTACAAGGAACTTTCAAGGTGAAGCTAAAAGCCTCGAGGATAGCTGGGGATAGGCCACAATGCAAGTTCAACACTCACAAACTGAAGGACACAATCACACAGGACATTTTCACTGCAACTGTCAGAGCAAAGCAGGAAACACTACGTGTCACCACTGAGGAATCATCCGTGGAAGACCATTGGAACTCTCTGAAGGTAATTTTCAACGAAACGTGCTCAACGGTTTTAGGAAGAAAGAAGAAACAAGACAAGGAATGGCTCTCAACAGACACTTGGAAACTAATAGAGGAGAGGAGAAAGGTGAAAGAAAAAATGATTCAATGCAAAGATGGACAAGAGAAAGAGACGCTGAACTCAACTTACACAGCACTGGACAAAGAAGTGAAGAAGAGTACCAGGAAGGACAAAAGACAATTCTACGATAACCTGGCTACTGAAGCTGAGAAGGCAGCAGGCAAAAGGGACCTGAGGGCATTATATGCGATAACCAAGTCTCTATCCGGGAAGAGATCAACACAAGTGAAACCTATAAAAGACAGCCAAGGGAACCCAATTACCAAAGAAGAAAGACAGATTAAACAATGGGCGGACCACTTCAAAGGACTCTTGTATCGACCACCACCTACAACCCGTCCAGTAATACCAACAACAGCACGTACACAACTGCAAGTTGACACCAATCCTCCAACGAAAACTGAAGTCTTGAATGCAATCAAGCTTCTGAAAGCTGGAAAAGCAGCTGGACCAGATGGAATACCCCCAGAAGCACTGAAAGCGGACCCAGAAACGACAGCAGATATGCTGACTCCATTATTGCAAAAGATCTGGAAAGAGGGAAAGGTGCCTACTGACTGGAGGAAAGGTTACCTAGTGAAACTACCAAAGAAGGGCGACCTGGGACTCTGCAAGAACTGGCGAGGAATCATGCTCCTGTCGATGCCAAGTAAAATCCTGAGTCGCATCATCCTGGAGAGAATAAAGGACGCACTGGATACAGAACTCCGACCAGAACAAGCTGGATTCAGGAAAGGCAAATCATGTTCTGACCAAATTGCAACTCTACGCATTATCATCGAACAAAGCATGGAATGGCAATCAAATCTCTACCTCAACTTCATAGACTTTGAGAAGGCCTTCGACAGCGTCGACCGCGAAGTAATTTGGAAACTACTCGAGTACTACGGCGTACCCCAAATATTCATCAACCTTATTCAACAACTGTACGACAACGGCACATGTCAAGTGATCCACAACGGAAAACTCAGCGAAGCGTTTGGAGTAAACGCAGGAGTCAGACAAGGGTGCTTATTATCACCAATGATATTCCTAATTGTGGTGGACTGGATTATGCGTCAGACAGTGGGAAACGAGAAGACAGGGATATCCTGGACCGACGTGAAGAACCTAGAAGACCTGGATTTCGCGTGTGGATGATTTATGTTTGATGTCACACAAAATCGAAGAATTACAAGCGAAAACCGACAAACTGGTCGAAGAAGCAGCAAAGACAGGACTCCAGGTGAACATAGACAAGACGGAGGTCATGAAAATAACCAACCAACAACAGCAGCAACATCCAGTGCCAATCACCATCAACGGAAGGGGTTTGAAAGAGGTTACTTCATTCACTTCACTTATCTAGGGAGCATTGTCTCAACTACAGGAGGAACGGACAAGGATGTCAAATCGAGCGAGAATCGGGAAGGCGAGAAACACATTCATCAACCTGAAACCAATCTGGAAATCTTCCTCACTCACCATCAACAACAAAATTCGGATTTTCAATACAAACGTGAAGTCAATTTTGCTTTACGGATCAGAAACTTGGCGAGTCACCAAGAGTATCTCCAACAGCCTGTTGCAGACCTTTATCAACAACTGTCTTCGCTCCATACTGAAGATTAGATGGCCAGAAAGAATCACAAACAAGAAGCTATGGGAACAGACGAAACAGGAACCAATCGCCCAACAAATATGCAGGAGGAAGTGGAGATGGATTGGACACTCGCTGAGGAGGCCGTTGAGTGACATCGCGGGTCAAGCCCTCGAGTGGAACCCGAAAGGGAAGCGGCGAGTGGGACGTCCAAGGGTGACATGGAGGAGATCGTGTGAGGAGGAGATGAAACAGTATGGAATAACATGGACGCAAGTGAAAAGTACAGCACAAGACAGAAGCAAGTGGAGACGTGCAGTTGAAGCCCTATGTTCCACTAGGAACCCAAGGGAACAATAATAATAATAATAAATGATTTGTCAATTATGCTAAGCCATCTTCAATGTACCCCATGTCTCTCTGTATCTCTGTTGGTTTTTGAACACGAACACAAGTTTAGAATGTTCACTTTATATTGGATGACTTACCATCGATTATTCAGACTATAGAATTTGCGGGGATTCAGAATTAATTTCATTCATTAGATTCTCGTCACGAACTAACATCAGTAGCAGAGAGATCATGGAAAAGCAAAAAGGAGCACTGGACAGTTCTTTCGTCCTAATTTAGGTCTCTTCATCAGTACGCATAGACCCATTCACAGGTGAAGTGTATGCTCATCGAAGCCATTAATGATGACAGTGCTACTACACATCACGAGTTGACAAAGTTAGAATCCAGCCCAAGTAGCTGAACGGTCAACGAGTTCAGTCTCATAGCTGATCTCTGATGGGGCCATGGGTGCGCATTGATGAAAAGTCTCACACTGGGATATGAAACAGCAGTCCAGTCCTCCCTGATTTTCAGTGATCTCTCTGAATGACGTTAGTTCGTGACGAGAATCTGACAACTGAGACTTTCTTCTTCATAGAGTTGTAAACACCCAGCAACCTGAAAATTCCAGGTATATAAGTTTAATAATCATGATGTTTTGTCACGTTTAACTCGAGTGTTTCAAATCAGAACTTCTTATGAAAACCTCATGATATGCACATCATTTTTCCTGTGGCTAAGGGTCCTTACTAAATTTATTTTGTACTGCGGAGGAACAAAGCTACGAAAATGTGTATACTGTCCTGTCCATTAGCTTTTCCTATGCAAATTTCTCGCTTTATACTACCATCTAGTTTTCTTGTAAGAAGGACATCTACGAAGGCAATTAATTCTATTTTGGGATTCTTCTTCTCACTTGAATTTCACAGCAGAATGTACTGCATTGAATTGACTTGAGTTATTTATTGTGTTGCTATCTGAATTATTATCACAAAGAATAATGGCGTCACATAACCATAATACCGACAATAAAATGAGAATTTTTATGATAAAGTTGTTCAAAGGTCGATTTTCTAGTTTACTGAGGGGAAGAAACCATTCTTCTGAATAATTCTAATGGGCATTTTTAATCAGTGAAAATAACTGCAGGAGCAGTTACTTTGGAAAGACAGAAAGGAGGGCATATCTACGATTTTCTGAACATGTACCAAAAAGCTTTAGTCTAAAGGGAACAAATGCTTGAAACAGTGCCATCGCTAGGCATCTCCTTGAAATGGGTCATGAGGTGGACGTCGAAAAGTAGTTCAAAATTATCAATAGGCAAAAGAGCTCAATTCTCCTCAAGCTTTCCGAAGCCATTTCCATCAAGCGCCTGAAACTTGATTTGTGCGTTGAGAAAGAAACGGTTATCAGTCTTTCTTTGCCCTGTCTGGTAACTGGATATTTTCATCTCTCTTTCGTCTGAATACGTAATGCCAAAAGTTTCCATTGTGTACGATCACTATTGTTCGGAATAGTGTTTAATGTTATATATATATATATAAGCAGCTGATGAGAAGTCGATGAAATAAAAGATGGTACCACTTTATTCTGCAAAACTGTAGTTCTTGCTTTATTGAAATTCATTGAGGGGAATAAATGTATCAAAATAAAATCGTTAAGAAAAGAAATCTCTTCGTTTTACTATCTGTAATAAGTATGATGTGAAGGCTTTAAATTTGGATTGAAACACACTGACTGTACTGCTTATCTTGTTAAACTCACAGAGCTATTTTTCACTATAAAGCTAACAGTAATTCCGAAGATATTAAAAGTAGGATTAAAGGTATTCCATGTATGAATCATTACACTGAACGTTGATTGTCTGATAAGAGAGTTAGAAGAAATCAACGGCGTACACTGACAATGCATTCTACACATAGACAAAGTGGTTGTTAACCGAATTTCTCTAAATGAAGATATATATATATATACTACTGAATAACAGACAGGAATAGTAGTCGGATTCCACTGACATCAACTAATAGTAATGATTGCTGCTTACTAACCAGCTAGATTGGAGTGATCCAACCACCGGATGGATGTTTCAATTGTTTGGGTACAAGTTCGTCAGTGATGTAATCGGTTTGACGCAGCCTAAAAAGAGCTGAATCAATTTGACTGAAAACGAACAAACAAAAACGACTGTTCACTGGAGTGTGTGTTGAATCACTTCGATCTAGCTGGGGCCAGTAAGCCCTATCTATTGATTGACGTGAACGGCATCAAACTACTTACATGAATCAACCAGTAGTATATTGCGTTATGCGTTGATGCTTTCATTTTTGAGTGTTATTCAGATCATATATTCGATTGTGGGTAAAATTTATTTTGATAAAGTCACACAGTGTTCCCATACAGTAATATTGACTGATGCGACCACGTTTCAAGCACAATTTATTATTGCAGCTCATAATCATATCAAGACACTACTCACAGACAACTATCTAACTTCGTTTATGTAATTCCATTATTATTTTCCATCGCTTGACTTGATTGGTAGTAGTACTTTCCATATTTCTGGTATGAGTAATGAGTCATTCCTATTGCGCGTGTTGGGTGTAAACTCGAAGAACAAGGATTCAGTAATTAACCTCTCTCTTCACCAACCTATATATATATATATATATATATATTATTCCTTTACGTTCCCAGTGGACTGGTTACAAGCTAGACCTTTGGAGTTCCGGTGGCAGCGGTGTTTATTTTTACGGGATGGGGTTGCTAGCCTCATGCCCAACCTTCCCTCTTTATCAGTCTTATTCCTGGCTTAGCGAGGTAAAGGAGTGTGTCGACCGGGGATAGAACCTCGAACCACCTGCGTGGTTGGCGAACATTATAGCGCTGTGCCATTAACGCACCTTACCTATATTACTTCTTAGAATTTTAACCCTCTCCCACCACTTGTACTTGTGTGGTTGTGTGTTAATGCATGAAGTGCAAATGCTGAGCTTTTTTTCTGAATTGCTCGTCTTCACGGGATCAGTCGTTCTAACTTTAGCTAAATTCTTATGTTCTGATAATCTCACTACTTCTGATCTACTAGTTTGACGTTTGTAGTTGAGTTCAGTCACAGTCATTGCAAGGTATTTTTAAATTATATTATTTTATCTAATTAGGTCAACCTATGGGGTTCTTTAACCCACATATCTTGTCTCCGAGTGAGTCTTTAGGTTTAAATGCCACCGTAATTCCTGCTTTATTGAGAATCCTAAATAGGGTCTCAGATGTCCCCTCCTTATATGGTATAACAGTAGATGCCTTATATTCTTTCTTATTTATGTTATCATTACTAGTTTCCCCATTATTTATATTTTACTTTTGACCTTTTCTGATCTTTCTAATGAATTTTATAGGATAGTTAGTTATTTAACACGAACAATTTTTCTTCTCTCTCTGTTTCATTTCATCGTTTAGGTAGAAGTACAAAACAAGACTGATTACTGAATCCTTGTTCATAGAGTTTACACCCAACACGCACAATAGTAATGACTCGTCACTCATACGGGAAATATGCAAATACTACTACCATTCAAGTCAGGCGACGAAAAATAATACTGGAATTATATAAACAAAGTAAGAAAGTTGTCTGTGAGTAGTATCTTCATATGATTATGAGATGCAGTAATAAATTGTGCTCGAAACGTGGTTGCATCATTAAATATTACTGTATGGGAACACTGTGAGACTTAAACGAAATAAATTTTACCCACAATGGAATTATACTCTACCACACAGTGCACAAATTCTATTCTTATATCAGATCACATGTGTTGTGGTGATATGAATAATTTCCACAGTTTCTCCTTTGGAAACTGTAAGACGTTTCACGTCATCGAACTGTGTAAATTGTAAATCGTGAATTTGATTTAAAGACGCACACACATATATAAAGTAGGAAAGCTACTGTAACGATCTAGCAAAACATGACTTGCCTGGGAGAGGATACATTTTCCCGATTACCAAACCATGGTTCTTTGTGAGTGTAAATAAAAGAATCATTGATTATATCGGTGTCTTCCTCGGAGACGGAATCCTTCAATGTTGACAACGATGACACAGTTGACAAATCACAATCATCATTAACAATATCAATTGTAAAAACAATGTATAAATATTGTTGAAGACATTCTGAAATCATCTGGCTCCTTTTCTTATCCATCGTCTCTGATTCAAACAATATCATTGAGGCTAAATTCTCTGGGGGGATTTTACTCACGTCAGACTGGAATAAGTCATCAATGTTGACATCAGTAATTTTATTCTTTAGAAAAGTAAACAGATTAGAAATTTAAAGAAAAAACAACAATAACAACAATAGGGGTTAAAATGAATCAATTCAAATAGTGGTGTAATGTTTATTTTGAAAAACTTACTACTACTACTTATAGTACGACATAAGTAGACAAGATTATGGCTCTAAACTATTAAGTGACATGTTCAATTGGGGAAGATTTGTAGCGCCTTGAGGTGTATGATATATTGTGTTCTCTGAACTGCTGGGTGATTTAATTACTAAGCTTTCTTTGTCTCCCATCTAGACAACACCTTCAGTGCAGGTTTTTAGTATTAAAATGAACTCATTTGAATTCTCTACATGAATGATGATGATGATATAACTGTATCTCCTGGTAACCATTGTCATGATTGGTTGCTTGTTAATTTACGTCTCTATTGATCATACTTTTATTGACTTGGAATTTGAACTTTCTTGTCATGTGATTTAGTTTTGATTAACAGCTGGTAAATTTGGTCTATAGAGGTAATATGTTTGTTAATCGCTGGCTGGCTGATTCACTTGGGTATCAGGCTTCTAGAAATTCCCTAGCGGCATTTTCAGTATTTCTTCTATTTAAAATTTTCACATTACCCTAGTCATCTAATTGGTGTCCGTAATCATATACATGAGAAGAGTTCACCATTGTCGTTCATTTCACCGAGGGCCTCACGACCTATGGTGAGTTCTCTTCCTGTATTGTCTCCTCCCAGTTTCGCATTCATATCACCCATCAGGATTCTGATATCGCCATTTGGGACGTTGTCCAGTACTGCTTGTAGTTGTCTGTAGAAATCCTCCTTCTTCTCTTGTTCTGAGACGTTTGTAGGCCCATAGCATTGCATGATTGTAACCTTCCTTCCTTTTGAGTTGAACCTAGCTGTCATTATCCTAGAGGAGCTTGGTTCCCACTGCATGAGAGCTTTGGTTGCTGTCGGTGACATCATGATGACCACTCCCTCGGTGTGCTCGTGACTGTCCTCTGGGTGACCGGAATAGATTACTGTCTCTCCAGTTCATAGTTGGCACCTTCCACATCCGTTCCATCTACTTTCGCAGATTCCCAACACTTCTATTCCATATCTTATCATTCCTGTGGCTACCTCGGCTACCTTTCCAGCTTCGTACATTGTACGAACATTCCACGTCCCCATCCTTAGTTTTGCATTCATCGAAAGGAAGCACATCCGCTGACTGGCTTCCAGAAGGCTTTCATTAGCCTGCATCATTTCACTTCCCCGATTCCAGTGAAAAATAAGGTTATTGTTTATATAATAATAATAATAATAATAACAATAATAATCATATATATGCCTTTGTACAGTGTGGCGACTTGAACTGCCGCACATATGTGCAAAGTTCTCTTGTACAGTTAATTTGTGTCCTAAGATTCGGATTCAGACCGATGTAATGTTTATTGCAGTTCATGCCCTACAACTGTAATAACGCTGAAAACTGATAATGAACCTGTAGATAACTGTCTTGAATTCATTCAGTTCCTGAAACAAGTCTTTCGTATTCTAGGCTATGAGCCACACGCTATTGTGTGAGGGGTAATCATACTCTACCACTCACAGCTACACAGGCTGAATTAGATGGAGCGGGATTCGATCCGTACAACCCGAAGGTGGGTAGACTCTAATCATTATCTGGAAATGTTCTCAAGTGGCCAAGCGTTCATAGCCTTTACCAGGTAAGTCATATATTCACTGCAATCATAAAAGTGAAAGGGCAAATGTCAGAGTCTAGAGGTTACAACCCGACCGGTGAACATAAAGGTCTATATAACGGGGAACCAATGATATTCCTAATCGTGGAGGACTGGATTATGCGTCAGACAGTGGGAAACGAGCACACAGGGATATCCTGGACCGAAGGGAAGAATCTACAAGACTTGAATTTCGCGGACGATTTATGTTTGATGTAACACAAAATCGAAGAATTACAAGCAAAAACCGACAAACTGGTCGAAGAAGCAGCAAAGACAGGACTCCAGGTGAACATAGACAAGACGGAGGTCATGAAAATAACCAACCAACAACAGCAGCAACATCCAGTGCCAATCACCATCAACGGGAGGGATTTGAAAGGGGTTACTTCTTTCACTTATCTAGGGAGCATTGTCTCAACTACAGGAGGAACGGACGAGGATGTCAAATCGAGAATCGAGAAGGCGAGAAACACATTCATCAACCTGAAACCAATCTGGAAATCTTCGTCACTCAGCCTGCATCAACAACAAAATTCGGATTTTCAATACAAACGTCAAGTCAGTCAGTTCTTCTATACGGATCAGAAACTTGGCTGGTCACAAAGAACATTTCCAACAGGTTGCAGACCTTTATCAACAACTGTCTTCGTTCTGTACTGAAGATCAGATGGCCGGAAAGAATCACCAACAAGAAGCTATGGGAACAAACAAAACAAGAACCAATCGCCCAACAAATATGCAGCAGAAAGTGGAGATGGATTGGACACTCGCTGGCTGAGGAGGCCGTTGGGTGACATTGTGCGTCAGGCCAGTGCTCGAGTGGAACCCGAAAGGGAAGCGGCGAGTGGGACGTCCAAGGGTGACATGGAGGAGACCGTGTGATGAGGAACTGAAACAGTATGGACTAACATGGATGCAGATGAAAATTGCAGCAGAAGACAGAAGCAAGTGGAGGCGTGCAGCTGAAGCCCTATGTTCCACTAGGAACCCAAGGGAACATTAATAAAAATAACAGGGAACTGGAAAACTCTGATCCCGAGTCTATGATGTACATGGACTACAGGATCTGAAAGGATAGAATGGTGTATGAACTTGTTTTGGTTCGTGACGTTGCTCCAAGACTCAGGGGTGGCCCTTTTAGATAACCACCTGCTTCGGTCTGAGCGTTCGAGCAGTATGCCATCCCTTATACAGACTATTAGATTTCGTGTGGCGTTTCTCTTAGTATCCACACTGTACCAAGGTTGTGTTTTAACTAAATAAATAAAAGCAGGATTCGAACCAGGAACCCACTGATTGGAAGTCGACTGCTTAAACCAATGAGAAGTGCATGTCAACCTGTCAAGAAGTCTTGGCACTTAGCAACCATACACAGTTGCTGTTGACTTTTATTGAGTTACAACAACAATAAGAAAAACAGTGAGAACAACATACAGATAAAGATCAACACCACAGGCGTACAGTCACTTACCAGCATAGATATATCGACAATTAAATCCAATGATGATTGATTTTGATATTCACCATCACCGCCCTTCATAATCACATGAGTTAAATAGATATTACAATCTAAGAGAGGTGTAGAAGCAGGTTGACAATTCTCATTCTTCGGACAATTCTCATTACTCATATAATTCAGCAGAAGATATAAACAGGCTATATATATTTTCATTTCATGTTGAGTTTTTACTAAATTGGCAAAGAATTGTTGCCGTTCTTCGTTGTGTATATCAACTGTTTGAAGAGAATTTTCTGCTTTACTTACTACATCTATTAAACGTGTTTTATATCCATTGGAATTAACACAACCTAAATGACCATCTGTAAGGAATAAAAAAGAGAAGAGGAAGGAGAATAAAGTGTAGTGCTTTTCAGTGTATAACGATGCTTTCGACTTACTTATTCAACTGTTATTATTGATTATTGTTATTATTATTCCCCTAGGGTTCCAAGTGGAACATAGGGCTTCAACAACACACCTCCACTTTCTTCTATTTTCTGCTGTCCTCTTCAGCTGGCTGGGTTCACGATTACTGCACATAATCCCTTGTCTCCTCCTCCCCAAACACGATCTCCTCCATGTCACTCTCGCAATGACAACCCACTGGTCGCTCCTCATTGAGACTGCACTCGAGCAATAGCCTGCATTGCGCACGATGTCATTCGACGGCCTCCTCAGTGGCGTATGCCCGATCAATCCATCTCCATTTTCTACTACATATTTGTTGAGCAATCGGCTCTCGGTTGGTTTGTTCATTGCTTGAGTTTCTTGTTACTAATTCTTTCTGGCTATTTGATCCTCAGTATGGAGCCAGCGAAGAGGACAGCTGCTGACAAAAGTCTGTAACTTGTTGGAAATCCTTTACGTTTCGTATACGCCAAGTTTCTCACCCATATAGAGGAAGTGACTGACTTCATATCTGTGTTGAAAATCCGAATCTTGTTGTTTATTCTGGCTGGCTGAGTGAGTGGAAAAGACTTCCAAACTGGTTTCAGGTTGATGAAGGCGTATCTTACCTTTCTGATTCTGATTGGCTGGCTGGCTTTGACATCTTCATCTGTGCTGTCCGACTGTTTGTGGTTGGAACGATGCTTCCTGAATAAGTGAAGGTGGTAACCTCTGTCAAATCTCTCCCTTTGGTGGTGGTTGTTGTCGTAGCGGTTGGTTGGTTATCTTCATCACCTTCATCTTCTCTATGTTCACTAGCAGTCCTCTGTTCGCTGCCTGCCCGCCTGCTTCTTCAGCCAGTTTGTTGGTTTTCACCTGCAAGTCTTCGACCTTGTGTGTGTGTGTGACATTAGACATATATCATCCATGCGCGAAATCCAGATCACCTAGAGTCTTCTCATCGGTGGTCCAGTGTATTCCTGTCTCCTCGCTTCCATGCACAACCTGACGCATAATCCAGTCCAGCACAATTAGGAATATTATCGGTGATAATAGACAGTCTTATCTTACTCCTGTATGTATTTCGAACGCCTAGTTGAGTTTTCCGTTGTGAATCGCATGACACGTGGCAGGCATTGTCATACAGCCAGCTGATGAATGAGGTTGATAAAGACTTGCGCGCTGCACGCCATAATGTTGAAGTAGTTTCAAAATTACTTCTCGATCAACGCTGTTTGGTGAAGGCATTTTTGAAGTTGATAAAGTTGAGGTGAAGAGAGGTTTGACTGCCATTCTATGCTTTGTTCTGTGATGATGATGATGATGATGCGTAGAGTTGCAATTTGATCAGCCCATGATTTGCCTTTCCTGAATCTAGCTTGTTTCGAGATGGCGGAGTTTTGTATACAGTGCATCCTTTATTCTCCCAAGGTGATTAGAAGTTATAAAATAAACAAGTTGATCTGTAAGTTTGTTGGTTTCTTGACTACTGACTGACTGAGTGAGTTTTAGTGTAGAAATACACACTGAAATGTGGCAATTCAACTTGTCACATTCCATGTAGCACACAAAGGTAGGAAAGATCAAATAAAACGAAGCCCAAAATATGTAGAAATGTACGCTAGAAACAATAACTATATTGGAAAATAAACATGAGGACTTATTGGAGCTGGTAAATTACAAAGAACAATCTCAAGTCACTGGATCTTTCTTAGCGTCTCGAGGTCTCTAACCAGACAGATTACACCTCCCTACATGATGATTCAAACTAACAACCAACGACTTCATGGACTGGTGGCAGGTTTCCGTTTGACCACCCTCCTAATTGGTTTTCCAACATAACCTAATGTTTTGATTAATTTAATTTAGAAACACAAGTATACAGAAAATCAACGCACACTCTAGTTTCCTATAGTTTAGTTTGTAAGGGTTAGTGGCTTAATGGTATACGAGCCAGCTTGCCTTATAACCGGAAGGTCCTGGGTTCGAACCCTGGCAGTGGGTGCGTACTGCTGAAGATTCCCAAACTAGGATGAAACAGCAGCTGTCTAGTACTCCCTGGTTTTCAATGGTTCTCTAACTGATATCAATCCGTGATCAACTCGTAAAAAAATACTCTAGTAGCAATAACCCAATTATCCACAAAAGAAACTGTATGCAGACATTGTTCAAAAGAGTTCAAACACACTGTAGCACCACTGCCGTGTTGAAGATAATGGTAGAAAAACACTTACTAACTGTCTTCAAAAAGAATGGTTATCCACAAAATTTCATCAAAAAGTGTTTAAACTCGAGTCACAACAACCAACAAGAAACTATCATCAAAGGCTACAAAAAAATTCATCCTACCATATATAACAATTATCTCTGAAATAACAGATAGAATACTGAGACCGTTTGAAATAGATATGGCACAAAAGTTAGCCAGCTAGCACACAGCCAGCACTTCATTCGATATTGTTCAAACCGAAAGATTCAGCACGAAAAGAAGATAAAATTGATACCACTTACAAAATAAATTGTATGAACTGCAATAAACATTACATCGGTCAAAGTGGGCGTCCCCTCCGAATCCGAACCCAAGAACACAAATTGGCTTTAAAAAGGCATGCATATGATTACGGATAGTAAACGACAGCCTTGTCTTACTTCTGTATTCGCAGTGTCCATCGGTGTTATTTCTCAAGGGATGGGGGTTGCTAGTCTAACACTCAACCTTCCCTCTTTTCTGCGCTTACTACAACTAAACTGGACGACGTTTAGGAGTGAGTAAGCCGGGGATCGAACCTCGCGGTATACCGCATGGCTGGTGTGCATCCCACTATTGAATCACCGATGCCCACCAGGATGCATTACACAAAAATTGTATTTATTCATACCACCCTAGTAACAAATATAAATACTTCTGTGTGTTTCTATTCTGTCATTGGTATGGTCATATTTCTGAATCACAAGGTGTTTATGAGTACCAGTCAGTTGGAAAGCTGTTTCCAAGGCTTGCTACCGTTACCGATTGCATTCAACCAATCCAACAACAACACACTAGTATTGGGTTTGTAAGGATTTTGTTTGATTGATTCGGCTGGAGGATTTCATCAGTTAATCGGTTAAAGAACCATTCGAAAAACCACCAGGGAGTACTGGAGGGCCAGCTGTTTCGTCGGCCTATTTTGGGACTCTTTATCAGTACGCACCCAAACCAGTAGGGTTCGAACGCACAACCTTCTGGTTACAAGGCGAGCTAGCTCATAGACCATTAAGCCATTGGAACCCAATCCAATGGCCAGTTCATGAATTCTACATTCTGCAAATTCATAACATAGTGCGACCACTTAGCACTAATTATTGTCTGCTGTTCAATTCGAAGTACATATCTGTCAGATTCATTCAAGAAATTTGTCTACACAAGTTAAAAAAAGAATAACAATACGCCGAGAATTTCATATAATGATTCCCTTTTATAAATTTGAACAAAGAGAGAAGAAACATTGGCTCAGAATAATCTGGATCCATTTTATTTCGTTGGTTCCCATCAGCTGCGTACAACCTGAAATTTGTTATTAAAAATAAATAGTGTACAATTTTTTTAATTTTTGACAAACCTTTGTCCATTAGCAAGCATAGTGTCAGAGCGTCATAGTAAAATAAGGCATTGAGATTTACAGGGTGTCTAAAGTGTCACCACATGTATATATATATCTTGGTAGAGAGAAGTTTCTTGAAAAAAATTAGTTAACAGTTGTGTTGTTAGGGTGGTAACAAAAGACAATTAGTAATAGTTACGTAGTTAGATAAGAGATCAAAATTTTACAATTTCGGTGCACATGAGGTTAGATGAAAAGGTGATGATGTAATACAGTGAGCAGAACTCAGAAGATCAAGAAAAAATTATCTCTTAAGAGAGTCAAACGAAACATAAAGTGGAAGGGTGGAGTGAAAAGATAATTTAACAAAATTAGAAAACAAAGAGCTACTACGAAGTCAGTTACCAGGGTAACTGAAGTCCAACGACGGATTCTTTTTGGACACATAAGTCAGACTTCAATCGTTTTATTGCTATAGCTTCAGCAAACCTGAGAAGACTTGAGGTACTTTGTCTGTAAATTATTTTGAAAGATTCCAGCACATCTACTCGGTGTCCTGTGTCAATCAGGTGTTTGGCGATTGAAGAACTTTAATTAATTCGGTCGCTTTAACCGGAGGCTTTTTGGTACATGTTCGCAGAATCTGACGTAGGCCCTCCTCTCTGTTCTTCCAATGTAACTGCTCCCGCAGATACATGTGAATTGGTATACACAGTTGGAGGTAACATGTGATGGGTACTTGTCAATCTTTGACTGCACCAGTGAAGAGGTTGTTCGGGATAGAGAGACTAATAACGCTGCAGGATACGTCCTAGATAGGGCTGCGCTTAATCTTTTATTTATCATTCTCATAATGTCGTCGCCCTTGTAGTCGAGTTTGATGAAAATAGGCTTCTTACTAACTGTAGCGGTATCAAGCTTCTTGAGTTCATTCTTATCATATTTGTTTAATGAAAACTTGTGGGTAACCATTTTCTTTCAAGCATTTTTCAAGAACCATTAGTTCACTGTCTTGTTTGTTTGGTGAATATATTCTCTTCGCTCTAGAGAAAAGAAAATTTTGATCTTCTCTTATCTAATTACGTAACTATTGCTAATTGTCTTTTGTTACCACCCTAACAACACAACTGTTAACTAATTCTTTTTCAAGAAACTTCTCTCTACCAAGATATATATATATATACATGTCGTGACACTTTAGACACCCTGTAAATCTGAATGCCTTATTTTACTATGACGCTCTGACACTATGCTTGCTAATGAATAAAGGTTTGTTGAAAAACAAAATTGTACACTATTTATTTTTAATAACAAATTTCAGGTTGTACGCAGCTGATGATAACCAACGAAATAAAATGGATCCAGATTATTCTGCGCCAATGTTTCTTCTCTCTTTGTTCAAATACGCCGAGAGATTATTTTCTTATGTGGAAAAGGAAACAAGAATAGAATTTTAAAACTAACTAACTAACCAGCTAAACGACTGAAACCACAAATACGAAGATCACGCCATCTTGGACATGATTTTATCCATTGTTCTACACTATCCACAGGAGCTAAATGAATAGGCAAACGGGGGAAATTGGTTGGTTGACAAATTAAATTCCATTTTGTTGATTTACTGTTGCTGACGATGTTGAAATCATCACAAGCAGTAGGTGTTGGCGTTGTCGTTGTCGACGACGGTAACTGTAAACTAAAGTGTACAGAAATTAAATGTCCACTTTCAGTGATAATATGTAACCAGGATGCTTGTGTACGACACTTGGCAATTGGATCAGGCGGTTTAGGTAAATTGAATTCAGTGATGTTTAAGTTCCTATTTTCTCCAGTAATTTTGTAGACAGATAGACAGACAAATAAAGAGAAAAATTATTAGAAGAAAATTAAAATCTTGAAAAATAAATATAATCACAACACTAATTAAAAAAATATTATTTTTTTAATCTAGAAGTTATAACTTATGTACCGTTGAGGAGTCGGATGCCAGTGTGGTGAGTGCTACTTATAATCCGATATAAGTAGTATGTCAGAAAGCGAATTCAGAAAAGTAACAATATGTTTTGCACACTGGAAAGAGCAATCAAAGAAGAGAACTATGAGAAGAATGTTGCCATATGATACAGAATCCAAGAAGCTATCGAATGTGACGATATTCGACCAATTCGTCAAGGATGTGGTAAATGATGTACAAATGGCGGTTTGAAAGTATGGTATACCAAATTTACCTATGTACAATACGTTTCACTAAATATACATCCCTTTCAGCCTCCTCGGTCTTTTCTTCTTTACACCAGTAGTTAAATGGTCGTCTACAAGTTTGTTTGCTTGTAACCGAGGAAAGTCGTGGGTTCGAACGCTGGCGGTGGGCGATTACTGATGATGAGTCCCAAACTAGGACGAAATAGCTGTTTTGTAGTACTACTCCCTGCTGGTTTTAAATGCTTATCTCTCTAACTGATATCTCCATCCGTGATCAAACTCGGAAGAAACCGAATCCTTACAAGCAAACTCATGAAAAAAATATGCATATGAGAGTTGACCGGGAATTTGACTGTCTCAGATACCCAATAAGACATTTTCACGTACGAAGTCATCAACTAAATTTGTCATGTGAAGGCTGATGGTATTATGCAGTCGCCTAGTTTCAAGTTGATAAAAGAGATTCAAATTTGAAACCCATAGGCTATAAAATCGTGTGTTTACAGGCAATGAAGCCCATTTCGTCGTTAGCTTTACACCCAAGCTCCTAACAACTTTTTCCGCACCTAGGATAGCTTAGTAAACTATTTAAGTAGACAGCGGCATTTTGAAATATAGACGGCACAGATGATGATGTTCAAATCAGCCAGGATTGGAAAAGCAATAGGAACTTGCATTGCTCTGAAATCAATATGCAAACTAACTGTACTCAAATATTGGTTTGTAGGGATTTGATTGATCGGTTACAGGATTTCATCATGAGCTGACATTGATTAGAGAACCATTGGAAAACAAGCAAGGAGTACTGGACAGCTGTTTCGTCAGCCTAGTTTGGGACTCTTCAGAGGTACGCATCCACGGAGGTTCGAACCCAGGACCTTCTGGTTACAAGGCGAGCTCGTAGACCATTAAGCCACTGGGCTGGAACCCCGGTGGGTGCGCATTGCTGAAGAGTCCCAAACTAGGCTGACGAAACAGCTGTCCAGTATTTCCTGCTAGTTTTCCAATGGTTCTATAACTAATGTCAGCTCATGATGAAATCCTGTAACCAATCAAATCCCTACAAACCAACAATTGAAAACAGATTTGTTCGTGAGAGCATGAGAAGTGCTCACCTTCCTGACGGTGGACATGATCAAACTGAAGGTTCGGACAAATAAATGTTGTTTGTGACAAAGAAGTAATCTTATATGAACCTTGACTAAACCCATGATATCCTTAAGAGAAAAAGTTTTAACATCTTTGGGAAGAATGTTCTTTAAAGCAACGCTAACAGAATAGTGCTATCCAGTCAGTCATCCACTGTTCTGCAGAAGCCTGAGAGATAAAAATTTTCATCTGATTACTTTTATGTGCACATATCAATTCACGTGTTCCTGTGTAGCCAGGTAGATTGGTTGTTCAAGACGTATCGTATAGAAAAGGGATTCAAGAACACTATCCGGCAAAGATGCACTAAGGTAACCATGGCTCTATGAAGAGTACGATAATCGAACACCTTGTCAACACTGATCATTCTATCTCAACAAATTGCTCCTCCTTCAAAGTAATCTATAAAGTGAAGAACAACCTGCCAAAGACAAAACAATTTCGTCTCTTCTGTATTGCCGAAGCTGTAGTCATTTAAGCAGAGAAAAAGCAGAGCTACTTTTACTATCTTGGTAACGATCCTGTTATTTTCCCAACCAATTTGACTCTTTGTGTTTCTTTCAACTATATTCTGACCCTTCGGATCGTTTGAACTCATATATGTGAACGTAAATATGAACTTTTATGTGTATCCTGATTACAAATCACTCATTAGGTTATTTATTGTACCATTATTCAGTACAGCTACAGAAGGCTCCTTTGATATACGCCAACTTACGCCATCTCTGAATTAGTAGACGTGATATCCGGCTGACTGGCGACCAAATAGGCGTGTGTACTTCTCAGCAGTTCGCTTTGTCCTATTTTATGGCTGGCTGTGGAACATGGCCATTGAAAGTTGAAGATACGAAAAGGCTATCTGTCTTTGATCACAAGTGTCTCTCTGTGTTAAGTGGGAGGGGAAGTCAATCGACGAGGTTGTGAAGTTACACCGATTGAGATGGTTAGGACATGTGCTACGCGTGCATGCCTAGCCATCGCCTTCCTCGACAACGGGCAATGTTAGCTGACTCACATAGGATAAACTTGGAAAAGAGTTAGTGGTGGTCAAACTAAAAAATCGCCACAACAGTTAGTTTAAGCCAGCCAGTAAGCCACGCAGGGATTTGTAGACTTCCTGATTGGCTAGTTGGTAAGAACCAATGAAGGCTGGAGACAATCACTGATATGGCTCAAAATCCTCGTTCTCAATGGCTGTAGTAGATGCATCTACTCCTTGTGATTTAGAATATCCAATAAAATTCTACTGTTCTTCCATATTACTATTCTTTTTCCTTCACTCATATTTCTGTTTATTATCTCTCTTTACTCTGTTCTCTTGCTTTGTGTGCTACATGGGGACGAATGTGGCAACTCGAACTGATGTACATCTGTGCAAAGTTCAACGTTGAGACCAGTCAGTCAGTCGGTCAGACTGTTATTCAACTCCTCATATGTATTGTCTGGTATTAACAACTATGAGATTATGACAACTCATCACTTTTGTCAAAATCCTCTTTGGTGAAACAAAAGAAAATTGTATATTAATACGATTGTACAAATAAAGAGGAAAATATATACTCCAGAAGGTACCCCTGTTTGTTGAACTATTTGGTTTTATTTTTTTAATTAATGACTACAATAAGCCGTACACAACAAACAGCACAATAACAATTAATGTGATTTCCTTCCAATTTTTTGTTTTATTCCTTGATGTTCTGAGTGGAACATAAGGCTTCAAGGTAGAGCTTTGAAGTTTCGATAACAGTGGTTCTATTTGTACAGGGTAGTAGGGTGAGGGGGAGTTGGAGTAACCTCATACGCCCAATCTTCCCTCTTTACCGGTCTTACTACCGTCTTAGCAAGGTTTAGGAATGCGTCAACTGGAAATTGAACCCCGAACCACATGTCGCATCGCTGGCGACAGTTCTACCGCTGAACCGCCGACACACAGCTTCTCGACACTGGGAATCGAACCCAACCCTTCCCCAAATGACAAGCAGAGATACTCACCGATAAAAGTGGTCCATAATAAAATAAACACAAAAAAACACTCACTTCTTTTCACAGTCAGTACAGGCTGAATCAAACCAGACGCCTACACCTTGACCATCTTTTGTTAAGCCGATCAGCAGATCATTGACAGTATTCTTTTCATTTTGTAATGAAGAATTGTTGACAGATGTATACGAGGATATCGATTTATTTACAGGATTATATATAAAAGCCCAAGTGACTATTGGCTGACAAGTAGATAGAAGAAAAGCGACTGAACAGTGTAACTGTCTTGTAACCTCTGAATACCATATCGCATAGACTATTCCATTTGGTAGACTAAGCAAGCGTATTAAATCAGGAGTCAACGTTGAGTCTTCTTCAACAATATTACATAGAATGCTGATAAAGCGTTTTGAACACGGAAATATTGATGAATAGGCAAAGGATGTAGAGAAATCAGAAGATACTAAACCGGCACTATTTCGTGAATAATGACTAAGTGTGTTGATAAAAGTCTTCTGCTCACATAGTATACAAATATGAACAGGTAAAGTTTTCGTATTGATTTCGGTGTTGTCAATTGTTGGATAGTGGGTTTCCAGATTTATACATCCAGTAGATCTAAGATGAAATTTGGAGAGGAAAAAATAAAAAAATGGAATGATGAATACAATCTAATAAGAGAAAATGTTCACATACAATGGCTAATTCAGTTCAATTTGATGTGAATAATCCCCATTAGCGAAGACTCTTCCGAGCGAATTCCTCTGTCTATCTATCTATCTATCTCTAGCTGTACAGTCGCATTTATTTACAAGAGAAGATAGTACCAAAAGAGGTGAGCTGTCAGTTCATCTATTCCTTTGGAGTCAGGTACATTGGCTGTTCGACGCGTATTCTATCGAAAAGGATTCAAGAACACTATACTACATGGTTGCAGAAAGGCAATAGTGGCTCTATAAGGAGTGCAATAATCCAATATCATGTCAACATAGGTCATTCCATCTCAACTAATTCAACCTTCAAAATAAAACTCACAAAGTGAAGAATAATCTGCCAAAGACAATACGCTCTTGCCTCTTCGGTGCATTGCTGAAGGTGTAGCCATTCAGAGAGAGAGAAACCGGAGGTCTCTTTACATAGGAGAATTATTCCACCACTTCTACTACTACCATGGTAACCAAAAATGATAGTCAAAAAACTAATTGAAAATGCATACAACTATATACTACTGGTTGATTAAGATGGGTAGTTGTATATTACTCACGTTTATCGTATCAAGGAGGTTATATTTTGTGGTCTGAATAGTCTTGATTCACAGAGGAAACTGTGGTAAATTGCGCATTAATTTGCAAGAAGCAGAGAACTGATTTGTAAACCACGAATTCGATTTATGGCATCAGTAGTTAGCCCAAGTAGCTGAACTGATTCGGTTGTCTGAGCTGAGTGGATCCAGGGTCAACAGCTGATGAGCCCGGTCCCAAACGAGCGAAACGGCCATCCAGTGTTTATATTACTTTGATTTGACTAGCAACCACCACGAGTGTATGTATGTGAGTGGTATACACCTACTCATTTCAATTAATCAGTAGTATATTCGTTACTTGCATTTTCTTAATCAATAACTTGATAAAGTAAGTTAGACAGATTTTCTCATCGACTGTTTTTGAACTCAATACAACATACAGTGCAATGTGTCGTTACGCAACACTTAATGGACACAAAAGAACAGATGGTAATCTTTTCTATCCACTCTATAATCTACCAATCCCAAATGTTGGCCGCACTGTAAACTTGACTGATAAAATTTATTCTGAACCAACACTGCTAGTGTGATAAGTTAATATTACCATTACAGTCCTACAGGAGGTCAGTCACCAACCCGGATAGTTCAGTGGTAATGTCTCTGACTGACTACAGCACTGGTTGACGCGGGCTAGAAAATCAGAAAGGACATGAGTTCCTTCAAGGTTGCAGATAAGCGCCTTGCTGACTGATGAGTGCCAACAAGCAAGAAACCTAGGTTCAAGGCTGGGCTTCCTGCCTGCCGATTGCCTCCAACCATCTAATATCAACACTTCAAAGTGCACCGTGATGGTGAACTACTTACGATGGTAGCCACATTGTAAACTTGGTTGATAGAATTCAAGTATTGGTTTTGTAGGGATTTTGCTTGATTGCATGGAAGATTTCATCATGAGTTGACATCAGTTAGAGAACCACTGGAAAACCGCCTTGGAGTATTGGACAGCTGTTTCGTCCTAGTTTGGGACTCCTCAGCAGTACACACCCACCGGGATTCGAACCCAGGACCCTCTGGTAACAAGGCTAGCGAGCTTGTAGACCATTGAGCCACAAGGACCCGATCCAATGGTCCTTGAATTCTAACTTCTGCCAATTCACGACATAGCGCGACCATTTCGCAATGTCTTCTTAGATGAGTTACTGCCTCATCTTCAACCTACTGTACCCTACTGGTCACGGCTTCCCACTAGAACCCCAGGTTAACTGCCTGAATAGGGCCAGTCACTAGTGAGCATCAGATTAATTTTCAAGTATTGGTTTTGTAGGGATTTTGTTTGATTGCATGGAGGATTTCATCATGAAGAAGACATTTCATCGAAGAAGACATTGCGAAATGGTCGCGCTATGTCGTAAATTGGCAGAAGTTAGAATTCAAGGACCATTGGATCGGGTCTCAGTGGCTCAATGGTCTACGAGCGCCTTGTAACCAAAAGATCCTGGGTTCGAATCCCGATAGGTGCGTACTGCGAAGAGTCCCAAACTACGACGAAACAGTTGTCCAGTACTCCCAGGTTTTCCAGTGGTTCTCTAACTGATGTCAGCTCATGATGAAATCCTTCATGACAGAATTCAGTCTGCACCGAACAAAGGACTGAATACACACATTACACTACTTACGAACTAGTGTCCAATCAAAGTATACAAATTTCCTTGTTTACTAAGCAGGTAATAATAACCCTTTATTAGCATACTAACCAGTTACTCAAAATAAAAGTCAGATAATATGACTATAATAATAATAATAAACAAATTATGCGTATAATACAACAATTTATAAGCATTTAAGACTAGAATAAAGCAAAACAAAAAATTGACTAACTAACTCACACAGAATCTTTCAGTAATTCAATAGTTAATTGTAAAATTTGTGCAGCGGTTTGATAGGTACCCTCAATTTTGATAGTCTCATTTCTTAATGTCTCAGTTATGGATACAACTGGTTTTTGTTTCTCTGTATTTTCTTTTTTCATCTCTGTTTAAATAGACAGTTAATAAGAATATCATTAGAAACACACACACAATAATTAATGTTGAGTAGAGGATAATAAAATATATTTTTGGTTAAAATTACTCAGAGAAATAATAATAGTAATAGTAGACGGGGAATCCATGGTTCAGCGGTAGAATCGTCGCCCTACTGACTGACTGGTCCCAACGTCGAACTTTGTATAGATGTGCAGCAGTTCGAGTTGCCACACTCCTCTCCATATAGCACACAAAGCAAGAGAAGAGAGTAAAGAAAGATTCAAAAGACAGAGATAATAAACAGAAACATGCGTGAGGGGAAAAGAATAGTAATATGGAAGAACAACAGAGTTTTATTGGATATTATGAATCACAAGGAGTGGATGCATCTGCACCAGCCATTGAGAACGATTTTGAGCCATATCACCAATTGTCTCCAGTCTTCATTGGTTTTCACCATTCCGAGGACCCCAACCGACTACTCGGGAAGTCTACACCTCCCTGCCTGGCTTGCTGGCCGGCTTAAACTAACTGTTGTGGATTTAATTGACTGATGAGGTCATGTTTTCAAAGAGCCAATCTGAATGAGAGCATGACGCCGAAGTGTTCTTGTGTTTGGACGTACTCGGGAACGAAGCAAAGATTTCCAGTAAGCTTTGAGGTAGCGGACTGTTTCGATACATTCATGGATAAAATATATAGACGTGTTCACTTCACTGAGCCTTGCGCTATACTTCAGATACTCACTGACAATCTTCAACGCAAAACGGTTCTCAGACAATTTCAGCAATTTCCAAACTCCCATTTACTCATTTAGAAAAAAAAACAAATTGAGCAAATTTATGATCTACTAAGTAGGAACGGATATCCGACTAAATTCGTCAACAAGCACATTAACTCAGAAAGTAAACAGTCACGGGTGCTACCCGTTCCCAAAAAATCAGTCTTTCTAAGATTACAATTCACGGGTGATGTCAAAAGCGAGGTCTTATCACAACGTCTGAGAAGGGCATTCAACGCGGCTACGCTGTGCTGTGCACTCACTAGCCAACCAATACTTAGTTAAAGGAATAAAGACAGACCACCCTGTTTCACCTCTTCCATGTGTATTTACCAGTTTAACTGCCCGTGTGGAGCTGGTTACACTGGGCATACGATCAGGCAAGCTCATTGTCGAATTTCTGAGCATCTCCCATCTTGGCTTGGTAAAGGTCAGAATAAAGCTATACGCAAATCAATACTAGCTCATCTCGTCGATACTGGAAATCGAGTCGACTCTAAGAAGGCCTTTAAAGTTATTTATCGTGTTTCACTCAACCTCTCATATGGTCTACGAGTAAAGAATTTTACATACAGAAGAGGCAATCGGAATTCATCTGAACAAACCAAATCTGTGTGTCAGTTCAAAAGAAATTTGTACAGCCACTTTCTTTGTCATGACCAACATACAGTACATAATATGTATTAGGTTTTAAAAAACGAGTTTTCCTTTCACCTTGTAACAATTTTTTGACTTTGTTAACTTTTACAGTCCTAGCTAATTCTATTAACTTGTTTGCACCTTATGTAATTCTATTGAGTCACCCTATTCTTCTTAGTCGTCACTGCTATTTTACAAATTTCTTGATTATGTAATAACTTGTTGCCAACACCTAAGAATCAACTTATCTTGAATTCCGTAATTAATTAATTTTCACCCCTCTTTTAAAACTTAGATATCTTGTTATTGACATCTACGAGTTAATCGTTTTGATGACCTTTAACCTCTTGATTTCACGCCGCCTATACCTAAAACTAATGGACTAAAATAACCACTTGATTGGCAGAAAATTTTGATGTAAAAAACTATACTTATTAGTGTAAATCCAGCGGATGATGAGGAACTAATTGAAAAGGGATGCATATTTCTTCACTCAATCTATTGTTCTTTCTAACAAATTTCTGATGAGGAGAAAGGGGATATTCTATTTTAAAACTTAAGTGTGACTCCTATGTCACACTTAGTATGTTAATCGGCGTTGTCTGCTGGTTTTAGTTATACGACTCATTCTATGTGTTCACTACTCTTGCAGACAATTAAGGAAGTGGTCTCACACAGTCGCTGACGATATCTCGTTCGGGATGGGTTAAGATACATAGCAAATAATACAAATCAATAGCGAAAACAGAATGGGAAGTCTTAATAAGGCTCACTTACCTGAGTCAACTGGAACAGTAGATTTATCGCAATCAGAAAACAAATCTTCCATTGACGTATCCATATTATAAGATCTGCATAAGTAAAAGCAAAATATTTAAACTCAATTTACTCACGTTCGCCAAAATAATAAAATAAGTAGGAGAACCCCAATAGTGTATACAAAATAAATTTCATGTAATCAAGTGACAATAAAGTGTTATTATGAACGCTTTGTTTCCATTTGGTAGAATGGCTACTTCAGTAATATAGAATTTAAGCATATAATCTTTATGTAGATTAAATAGGTTGCTCTATAAAGTTGTAAGCTTTCATTGCTAACTTTCAACGCACTCTACCAAAAAACGTACGGCTAGATTGGTAGAAAGAGAAGGGTTGCTACACTAAGACTTGGACAGAAATTCATCAATTTTTCGGTGTGAGAAACCTGGACTGTATTGCTTGCAGCAATAAAAAGCAGTGCAATGGTGCTTTAGGTGGTAAGACTCAGTCAGGTAAGCATTTCACTGCCAGCCAGTCATTCCCAGGTCTGAATCCAAAACCAATTAATTCAGTCTGGTATCACCAGGTGTCACACAATAACTGTAGATTACAGCTCAATACTAAGTGAGTTATAACTAATTAACTCCTTTGACTTACATGGGAAACGTAGGGAAGTAAGAAATACTTTTGTTCAAGGGGTAAGATAACTTAGTTTAGAACTGTCTCATTTTGTTTAGTAAACATTTGCAAGCGATAACATAAAGGTAATTATGTGAGAGAAACGCATAAAGATGAATTTAACACTTGTTTTCTTGACACGATATATCAATAAAGGGCTTTATTATAAACCTAAGTCTCTTTTCAATATATCATTGGATTCAGGACCTATCAGGTAGACAACTTGGAAGCATAAACGCGTATCGTTTCACTTGTGTTAACATGCAGCCACAGTAAAGGGGTACCAAAGGTAACAGATATCGATGACATATTTTTCCACTTCCCTAGTATAATTTTCTTTTCATATGTACACTTCAAAATGCATTTAACTGTAGTCTTCCTTTCTCAGTGTATTTTTATGATCGCAGCAGTGAATAAAGTTCATCGCGTTTTGAGTTCCTATTGCCCGGAAGATTCAGTTTTTTCAGTTTGATTAACCTTAACTTTTAGAAGCAAAAGCTTCTCAATCACTAATGAAGTGACTGCAATCAACACCTGCCCAGTCACAAGTTGACAAAACTGAGCCAACGGGTCAAAGCAAGGTCAACAGTTCCACTATCACTCATAACTAATATTCACAGTATTAGAAAATCAGCGGTCGGATTGAATGGGGATAGTTCACTTTTAGATGATTCATCTTAGCCCCTGGAAAATAAGGACTTTTGAACTCATAAACCTATTTTTAGGGAGTCAGCCAATGAGCCTAAAGTTTTATGGTAAGTGTATGCTTCATTGAATACGATTACTTGTCAGCCTATCTTCGCTCATTGACGCATCGGAGGGTAACGCGCTTCCAATTAATGCAAATTTCTACAGAAGAAGTACGAAAAGAGCCATGACTGATGACCGATTAGTATATGTGTGATGTATTGGTACATCTCGATAAAGTCGAGGCCGAGCTATCAAGGATGACTGTAGACGGTAGAATGCAACGAGATGTCAGAAGTCAAAATGTTATTTGAGTCCTGAAGTCGTCAGAAAAATGGTATATATACTGTGATGCCCGGGTAATGGGATTTAAAAATAAACTAACCGACGATATGTATCACTGGTTTGGTATATTCTGATATAGGAGCCTCTGTTCATCGAATATCCTGTTTTAATGGCACCATACAGTTATCATGGTAATCCAAAAGTGATAAGAGATCTTTCAGAAAGACCATGATGTGCGACCTAGTCGTACATACGGGAATAATACTACTCCTTATAGTCTCCAGGTGTTGTATGCAGCCGCAGAACAGAAAGAGCAAAGTATCTGAGTTTTTATGTATACAGTTTCCGTTTCCCGCAACTTCACACCGTTGTGAATTTGGAGACTGAGGAGAAACAGTCTTAATGCGCTGAAACACGTGGTTGAACAAACCTCCCTATTTAAATCCCAGTAAACCGTTGACAACCTAGTTTACTAGCCCACTGGATGGTCCCAACGCCGGAAAAGAAGAAGATTAGGGATGGGGCTAGCGACCTAACCCAAGAAAGTTAATCCAACCACAACAAGAATTCTGGAGCACAAAATGAGATAGAAGATATAATAAACCTTTCATAGTGCATTATTTATCTGTCCTTTTTAAAGATTCAATTCAGAATTCACTGACTACAGATGCCATGACTCAATTCGCTTGAGATAAGAGTGATGTGTACACGATACATTGTTTAAGAATTAGTTTTCAAATTTATGAATTATGGATTATAGCTCGTTAACTACAATTAATACACAACTAAGGAAGCACTATAAAAATTAAGGTTGGAAAGCAGATGCACTGTAGAAACTTTGATAACTCCGGGTAAATAAGTGAGTGGAAAGAAACTATAGCAGCCATCAAATGACCTTAGGCAGACGCCTATTTTACTTACCAAGAATAAAGTGTAGCTTTAGCCTTAAGAGTTTTCTACCGATGAATTATATACCTTTAATGTCTAGGGTTAAGACTGACGGTTAAACTTGGGTTATTAGTTACCAATAAAACTATTTTTGGTTTACGGCCATATTAGGGCTACGGATAGATTAAGGTTATGGGTTGTTTTGAGGTTAGCAGTTAGTGTTAATAGTTATATTAGGGTTTGGAGTTCGAGCTAAGATGTAAGCCTGCCATTATAATGCTAGCGTAAGGATCAGGGGGTTGATGTGACGCAGAGTAGTCCTACTAGGCAGTCTAAACATTTAAATGAGTAATTCATCTAAAAGCCCAGAGTTATTTGTAGTCCCTATTTGGGATTGTTGATTAAAGGTAATTTGGTGGCTGCTATAGCCCTTCACCAACCTTATGCATCCAACGCCTTTTGGTGCTGTTTCTATTCTATGTCTTTACTAGCTAACAGTTATATATAAAAGGCCCGGAGATTCTGCCAGCTGGGTTGGTTCGAGTATTTATATCAATAATATAACACACGTACTCAAATGAAAGCAGTTAGTAACTTACCAATTTGGCGCGACGCGCGAAACTGACTTTGGCGCCTGTAGAACACTTTAATAATATCTCGTGATTTCCAATATCCAATATCCTGATTACGAGCTAGTATAAACCAGTAATTTCTTTGAGCTCGCTTCTTGATTGTAAAGTAGGGGTTACAGATCTTCGGTGAACTTATGCGTAGTAAGTCCCGCCACTCGACTGCTTTAGCTCTGGTAGACTCCAAGAGGAGTGGTGAGGGGACTGGTCAAAATGTGGTTTGCAGTATGCAGTATATTATGACTGTGTTGCTGCCGTGAATGGAGTTTGACCTAAATCTCGTTGGTCATTCGGTGCAGGCATAAAAGCAGGATAGTAATAATAATAATAGGTTGTACTTTGGAAAATTTAGGTTGAGATAAGTGAAATAATAAAGGTGACCTAAGGAAAAGATAGAGTAGTCGGTACAGCGAGAGAAGACAGAACGCGTTTCGGGGATTTAGTTGGTATGCTTATCCACTGACAGTGTGGTTTCAAATTTTAAGAGGATAAGCCATTGAGGCACAAACCTTGCATTTCTGCATGATTGTCCAGCTTCCGCTTACAAGTCTCCACACATGGCGCTGTAGTCACGGACGCCGGTAAGGCGTTCCAGAGACGGCAAACTCGAAGCGAGAAGAAATGTGAACGCACTTGAGTCTTCGGTCTCTGGTGTGCTACCCTTAGCGGGTTACCTCGTGGAAGCCTAAAATCACTTAATGGCAGGATGCTTTTATCTGGGTGGGCGGGGTCATTTAAGATCTTGTTGACGGTGATGAGGCCTCCCCTGTGACTACGGTAACTAAGTGTGAAAAGACTTAATTTCTTCAGTCTTTCCTCGTATGATTTGTTGCGGAGGCCGATCACCCATTTTGTCGCTTGTCTCTGGACACTCTCTAGAATGTTAGCATCCCTTTTGAGTAGCGGAGGAGCAATGATATTATGCACCTCAAGTAGTGGCCTCACGTATGTCGTTTACAACCTTAAGAATAGTTCGGGAGTAAGAGCTCCCAGCTGCCTATGCATAAAGTGTAAAGTTGCGTAAGCTTTGGAGACGTCCCTCGTGTAATTTCAACTGGTGTCTAGCTTTTCTGTTAGAATAAGACCTAGATCGCTCTCTGATGGCACACAACTCAAGCTCCGGCCACCAAGGATGTATTTTACACTCTGTGACCTGCCAGAATGAAGTTGCACTACTTTGCGCTTCTTTTAGTTGAAAGGCATTCCGTTAGCCAGAGCCCAGTCTCCCAGAGTTTACAGGTCAGCTTGCAATCTCTCTGAGTCTTCCGATGAGCTTATTGCTCTCCAAATCTTTACGTCGTCAGTGTAAAGAAGCGCAGAGCAGTTCAGTTGAAAAGGAAGGTCGTTGATAAAAATCAAAAACATGTTTAATCCATCTACATTTGTCCATCTATGTACGTTTCTCTCAAAGAATTAGGCAGGTATAATTGGACAGAGTCAAAGAAGAGTGATCTGGGAGATGGTCAAATCAGTAGCTTTCAAGCAGCCAGAAAGGTCTCGATGAGTAATAATAACTTAAAGATAGAATTATGGAGTTTATCATTAATAATGATCACTTCAGAATTGTGTGTTGGTTTTAAGCTACGCATGTGCACACTGAAAAACTTGAAGGGCTGGCAGGATCTATGCGCACGCTAATGGAGTCTGATCAATGCATATTAATTGGTGAACCGAAGTAAACAAGCATTTGCCTCTGGACTAATCACCTCCTGATTGTTTGCAAATTAGCAAACCTACTGTTGGTGAATACCACACACATTCCAGCATACGTTACTAACAAGCCCGGAGAATTAACTAAATTTTCTGGATCTGTTCGGCGAATACATATTGATGTTTTATTGACACTTTCTTTCAGATTACAGATGTGAAGGTCTTGCATTGGCGCTTGTATAAACTGATAATGAACGGTTCTCGAAATTGAATTTTGGGCTTGTTCGACTCTTTTTGGGCAAACAGAGACAAGCTCCTAAGCCTGAAAGTGGAAACACCTAAACCGAATCCGTCGATACTGGAATTACCAAAGATCTGTTGTTTCGGATTGTAAGAAATGACTAGCGAAAAATAGCAACCATTCTAGAGGTATGACTGAAGATGATATGATACACTTTTATTAAAGTTATACTAGCTATAATAGCCTTATTGTCCAGTTTCATGAGTAGATGTAGGACGAAGTTCGCCGATTCAACGGGCAAACGAAGAACACAAATCTCTGGTTTTCTTCTTCATAGGTCAGCAGTAATGAACAAATTGACTGAGATTTAATTATTTAGCTAGTAGGAAACCAGTATCTACTCACACTTCATGTGAATGAACTTTCAGTGATGTGTACTTGAGTAACGCCAGTTGTCAAGATCAATCAATATGATAAAGTATAATGAGATTTTAATCAGGCACTCACAATTAATGGATTATGGTAGATGAGGTATGCCTTCTGACTTAGAACGCTCTTTGCATGAAAATGCATGTGTACATTGATGTTCAATCTTCCAATACTTCTTTATAGGATCAAAAAGCCGTATATAATCTATTTTTTCTTGTGAGACTTGCGCAAGCGTCTCTCTAGTTCCATACCTATAACAATTAACGCTTTCACTGACTAATTATGGTTAATCATATAAAAATGCCACAGACTCAACCACCTGTCAGCCTGATGACTGATAGCATAAATCTGCTTGCTACAACAAGCAACACACCCCCCACAAAAGAGAGCATTAGGGCACGCAGCTCGCCAGTATGCAGCCAGCTTCGAGCTGTCGTGTCACTGCAATCAAACAGGGCTGGAACTGAGATCAAAAATATGCTGACACCTAGCAGTAGCATAAGCGATATCCGTAACCAGGGTTGAAAACCTCATTAACTTCATCACAACAGAGGTTATCAAAACTATTTTCTAGCAGTCTAAAATATCAGAGATAACGAAGGGTTACAAAAATGTATAAGGTATCTTACTTAAGGCGGCGAAAGTCTCTAATTCCCAAACAAAGTGCCCCAGACAGAGTCAGCACGACCATACACGCCTTCAGATTGAAACACAGACAGAGGCTAATGAATTCATCAATTCATAACGTATCCTATTACAGGATACGAGCTACAAACAAATAAAAGTTGTTAAGACAGAGATTGATTTCACCTAACTAAACCCAATGACAAGAGGGGCAAGACACTACAAATGACCAAAATAGATAAACCCACGGCCACAATGGTAGAACTCATAGTCTACCACCTCTCATATCCCACAAAAGTAGATCCCCAGAACACGACACCATCCAAAAGGTTGGTGGATTATAATCCTTCTCCTAAATTAGCCATTCCACCATCTACCATGGATCTAGATATGTCTCCGGATATCCCTGAGACAGAAATCAATGCCTATTTTAAGTTAATACCATCTCTCTTAGCCATAACATCAGAGTTAAAATAGAATTCGGTCGCAAAATATTCATTTAAGGATACTTAGAATATCTCCGAACAATAGGCAGATTAATAAGTCATGGATATCACAAGGTTCCAATGGATTTTTATCCGCCACACCCATGTCAGCGCTGAGCAAACAACTGGTGATGATGCTAATTTTTCCCAGCCCCCACAACTGGTATCAGCTCCTTATCAGGAAGAAAACAGTCCAGTACACACTCAGTTATTAATCGCATTCAATGCTTGTACAAACGTCGGCCAAATAAGAAATCCAGGCCATATCTCCAACCTGCCCAAGCTTAGAACTACCTTGTCCTATAGCGAATCCAGTAGTACGACACATTATTCGTCAAAAGAAGATAATGACTCGATAGACAAAGGTGAACATGGTATTGACATTAACTGTTATACAGAGTCGCCATGCCGCGCGGAACCAGTGGATGCTGGACTGATTCATGAGCTTAAATACTTCAAACACTACTTCAACTCCCAACTTTAATTAATCCTTATTAATGCTAGATCTAACCTAAAAAAACTACCGACGCTCAGGACACACACGCTATTGTATAAACCCCCAAAAATCATTATTACTGAATACTGGTGTGACTCTAGTATGCCAGACGAAGAAATAAGCTTCGGTGGGTACACACACTTTCGACATGACAGGAACAGTGCCAAGGGAGGAGGCTGTCTAATGTACTTCCTGAAAACACTTGCTGTATTACAGCTAGAGAATGGAGAACTCAATGACATGCACGACACCCTGTAGGTCAATGAACACTTCAAAAGTGCTACACTACTAATGGGATGTATCCACAGAGCACCTGACACCTTTGGTGACTACAGGATCCAAATTATAAGTGCACTGGAACAAGTACTCACTTCCACACGAGCATGAGATCATACATGGAGACCTCAACCTGCCTGAAATCAACTGGGACTTATTAACAGGCCAAACTAAATATGACAAGCTCTTAGGTACACTAGACATTTTCGGCTGGAAACAAACTGTCACCATCCCTACTAGAGGTGACAACGTTCTGGACTTAATATTCTGTCATGATATAAATCACCTCTCACGTTTGGTGTATTCTAAGTTCGCAGGTGGCGAACGCGAAACAGTGCTGTGTGCACTGCCACTTTCACTGAGTAACAACGCAGCTCATGCCTCTACTTCACAACAAATAATATAAAAGACCCTTTGAATAGGGTGAATACTTCACTATTATTCCCTGATAAAAAGTCAATCTCTGAGTCTCTCAAGTGAGTTAGGGTTAAGTCCATTTGTACACCTATGATGAAATTGAATAGAAACTGAGATAGTGGACATCCCTGTCGGACACTACTAGTCGTCACCACTTCAGATGACAACTCGCCATAAGCCCTCACCTGGCTGCATGAGTTCGATAGAATGCCTTGATCAGTGCAATGTATTTTCTCGGCATTCTTTTCACAGCTCAACATCATCAGAGAACCTCTCGAACGACAGAATCGAATGCCACCTTTAGGTATACGCATGATTATTGAGCCCAGGACTCTAGATGCCATATAAGTCAAGCTAATCCCCCTGTGACTACCACAGGAAGACTTGTCCCCCTCCTTGTACATGGGGATAATCAATGACTTTTACCAACCCAACGAGACTTCCTCTGATTCCCGATGCTGCATAGTACCTTGGTTAACGCAGACAGTAAACTGTCTACACCGTACTTAAATACCTCTGGAGTCAATCCATCAGGTCCCGCTGCTTTGCCTTGTTTCAGATTAGTGACAGCTTCAGTAACCTCAGATAGGGACAGAAGACCTGTGTCTATATCCCATTCAGGGAGGTGTTGAATGTTCGGTAAGTTGGGTGTGGCTGTAGGCCAATTAAACTGCTCCTCAAAGTGTTCTTTCCAGCGTTCCAGTCGTCTATCGCGGGAGCTAATTATGGTGCAATTTTCTCAGAGATTTTTCACTTATTATTTGCCTTTTGCCACCTGTTTACCTGGTAAGTCTAAATAGTTGTCTGGTGTTGCCAGTTGCCAATGCCTTTTCCATCTCTTTCACTTTTGTCGCCCACCATTGTTTACGGTCGTTAAGAAGACTTCTTGCTAGTCTGCGTTTGAGTAGCTTTCGCTTTTCATCATAATCGGAGCTCGCTGGAATCAGTCTTCTTGCGTCAATCAGTTCGGATGAGACCCAATGGCTCTTACTAACTTTTGGTTTTAGGTTTTCTAAAGAAACTAGTTCCCTTTTTGGACTTCGACAACACAATAAGAAGACGTAGTTTATCTGAATCGTGTAATGTATTGGCGCAACACATTTCGGACATTCTGATCACACACGTACTTGTAGTACACAGTTTTTATATAATGCAAGAAGGCATGAATAATTACAATACAGGTCAAGGTCACAAATAATGGGTAGGGAGACGCAAAAGGTGTGGGTAAGAAAGATAAAAGGAGAAAAACAAGGCAAAGAAGGGGTTGTGAACATTAGGAAGTAAATTACTCCTTGGTTCTAAATTGGATTACCACGGCAGGTTTAAAGTAATAACAAATAATTTTTGGACACATAAGACAGGTTTAACTCTTTTTATGGCTGAAGCTTCAATGAACTTAAGTATGTGACCCAACCTTGTTTTATATATCGGCATAAAGGCATTCTTGAAATCAACCTTATGACCCGTTTCTATAATATAATAATAATAATTTATATTTTCATATAAACATAAATTTACATGAAAATGCATGCCATTTTTACAGGCACGACCAAGCATGATATAATGTCAAATAGTAGATTGTCTACAAGTTAATGTTTGAACAGCTAAATATTTGATATGTATATAAATACACTCATTGTCTGACCCATGTCGTATCATTATTGAATTAAAAAGTAGTCATCCAGGTTGCGCTGGAGAATCGACTTCGTTTCGTTTACAACCCGTAGTTGTAGGCATACGATAACCAACCAATATTGAGCTAAGTACAACGTTTACAAGGTATAGTAAGCTGTTTTAGAAAAGTAAAGGTGCAAAGGTGAATCATTAAAGTGTAATGAAATATCGAAGTGCAATGTATCATTAACAGATGCATTGATAAAGGAAATATGCTTCGCTATAGATGATGTTGGACATTTATTTCCGGGTTCAATGGTGTCTGGTGATTTCATTTGTTGTTGCAGCCACTTTGGAATGTGTTCTGTAGCCCTAACCTGCAGAGACCGATGGGTCCTCCTTATGTACGTGTCTCCACACATACATGTAAATTGATAAACACAGTGGGATGTGACACTATCGTTCGGATAATGTGAGGGTTTACAGAACAGCATAGTTCTCGTTTTCTCTATGAAGATAAGTTTAGCTGCATAGTAGGTTCTATTAATTGCGGCTTTGAGTCTTTGTATAGTGACTAGACTTTGTAGATCACCTCTGAACGGCAAGGATATGTAAGCATCCTTTTTGGGAGCTGATTGGATTGGTAAAGCTCTTGACACTTCCGTAACGTCTAATAAATCTCAGTGGGTAGTTGTTATCTAACATTGATATCCTACATTGATAGGAAATATATATATTCATTATATTTCAGTGAGGTGTTGTCTTTCTTCTTTAATTGCATCGACAGTACATATACGGTGAGTGCGCTTGAATAAACATTGAACTAACGCCTTCTTATACTGTAGTGGACAGAAACTATGATAATTTAGGTACTGTTCCGTCCATGTGGACTTTCTGTAGACAGATCGTTTTACTGACCCATCTTCTCGGCGGGTTATTAGTGCATCTAAAAATGGCAGGCATCCATTGTTCTCTTTAACGTATGTGAGTGATATACTGTTTTATGCTCTGTTTATCCGGTTCAGGATTTCCATAGCGTCTGTCGGTTTATCACAAATGACTATTATGTCATCTGGGTTATTAGCAGCTTTGACAGCTGTGTCTAAAGCTAACTGCATTTTGTACCAGGCTTCTTCAGGAGTCCTGCTGTCGACCTCACATACTCGTTTCACTATTTCTTCCTTAAATAAGGACTCAGTGTCTCGATCTAGTTGGGGACGTAATCGCTTCAAATTTTGATGTCCGTTTAGACGTAAGCATAGACGTGCGCGGACCAGAGTCTACGCACATGTTCCAGAAGGAGCCGAAGTCTCCTGCTGATCCTCTGCAACGATGCCCTATGGCTATGTGGTCTATCTAAACCCAACATTGATTTAGTGATGTAGGTCTCCAGGTTACGCAATGTCTCTCTTTGTGCCCAAAGTTAGTGCTGACTAGTAACAAATGATTATCTGAACAGAACTGTAGGAGACGATCACCGTTGTCGGTTCGTCGGCAGGGAACTCCACATGTGCCACCTACATACTTCTCAGTCTGGCATAACTTTCCTATTTGGGCATTGAAGTCGCCTGCTAAAACAACTATATCTTAACGTTTTGCTTTTTGCAGTAAAATAGTTTCAGGCAGAAGTCATCCTTTAGTTCATCCGAACTGCAGTTTGTCGGGGCGCAAACGGAGGCTATGAAAAGACAATGACGGTTAACGCTATCCTTCGTCCTTCTAACGCACCCATTCAGACGAACCGCACACATACGACTTTCTACTGGGATCCAGTTAAGAAGTGATTTTTCCACCCTAACACTCAGTGCTATCCCTACACCTGCGTGTTCTCGTGAGCTAGCTTAGGGGTCTCACGACACCCTTAAAGTGAATTTTGCTTGTTGACCGGGTCAGGTCAAGTGAATCACCACACTAGGGTCTTGTATGCGAGTCTCCGAAACACAACATACATCCATGGCTCGAGATGCCAGAGTTTTTGCTAGTGATGCTTTTTGTCCGATTTGGCAGGTTCCATATGAAATTGGCGACGTGGCTTTATGAGGCTGTCGGGAGCGTTTCGATGGCTGTCATCGTTGTTTGTGGTCACAGAGTGATAATAACTCACTAACCTGCAGAATAGTACTCAATGTAGTAGGGAAGCAGGATGATGTGGGTAAAGAAGAATGACATTCAGGAAGACTTCGTAAGCTTTTGGGAGTGTGTGGGCGGTTGTTACGTCCCAGCTGCACACACCGTAGAAGTTGATTAATTCTTCGGACACATGAAACAGAAAGAGGGTTAGTTTTGCGTGACTGCAGAGCCCAGGGACGACTGCTTGAGGCCAGTCACACACACACGACTTGTATGAACTAGTTTTTTGGATTGGTTCCATATTAGTAGATTTACCGCTGGTTACGGACCACTGTAGGGTAAGTTGGGATGTACAATTGCTGGGGCCGACCTTTTTCAACCCCCTCGCTCCAAAGAGGAGGGACAAAACAGCCGGTCATCTGAGAGAAACACCCTACTTCTGTTACATCCATGTTCCCTGGCAGTGCGACTTTGCCCACAGACCGCCAAGTATACTGTAGAAAGCATTCCTACACTAAGCCGGTAACTGCTTTTAGTCTAATCCCTATCCTAACAACCTTACTGGCAGTGTAGCTGGGTCATTAGGATATGCAAGCCACGACCAACACGTCAACGTAGCAGCAGCTTTCAATCGGGTGATCACTTAGAGAACCACTGGAAAACCTGGGAGCACTGTACAGCCAGTTATTTCGTCCTCCTAGTTTGGGACTCTTCACAGTACAGATCCAGGACGTTCCATTTAGGAGGTGAGCTAAGATCCGACCCCTCAATGAAAACTCCCAAACTACGAGGGGACAGCTGTTGAACAGTTCGTGTTCAACACATCCTGTATAGCCAATCAAATCCCTGCGAAAATCAGCAAAAAGTGGAACAATCAAACAACACGAACCTGTCACCACCACCGAAAGACAAAGAAAAAACAGAAATATTTTATGAAATGAACAAAACCAAAAAAATCAAAAACAAATAATAATTTAGAAATTACAAGAAAAAAAGGTAAGCTTTGAGAAGGAAGAAGAAGAGAAACGCGAAAACATACATCAGAGATGTATTTACGCTTGGCCTGCGCCTACACACATATATTATAACTATTAATCTAATAAAAAAAATCTCCTGTTCATTACTATTATTGTTATTATCCTCCTCTGAAAACGATAACAACAACGCCAACGCCATCAACAGCAACAAGAAAGTTGAAAAAGTAAAATCATTAAATTAAAATATTATGTGATTACTGTTCATCAAACGAAATGTTTGTTTTTTTTCTTAGAAAAAAGCACGAAAAAAAGAAGAGGGAGGCAAAGAGAAATCAAAAATTTAACAATATTATTAAGTTTTCTAAAAAAATTCATTAAAATAAATAAATGAACTTATTAAAAAGGAGGAAAATGTCAAAATCAAAAAAATGCAAAAGATAACTAGTTAGAGTACAATATATGTGTATATCTTTTCTATACAGTTAGGAGTAATATCTCATCAGATATACAAATATATCTGTAGAATTTTATAGGCATATATATATGAGTAATGTATATTATAAATACCGATATAAAGAGGACTAGATATCGCGTGTGTATTTCATATCATTTGAAGAGAAGAGAATTAAAACAGGATTAGAGAAAAGAACCTAGATAGACTGAAAGAAGGAGAAGCAGAAGAGAAAACCCACCGGTTAGAAGAAGACGAAAAAGCAGAAGGAAGGAGACGGAAGAGAATACAACACAAGTGATGTTCAGCTTTCTAACAATATGGCAATTAATAAAAAAACAATAAATAACCAAAAGATCAAATAATAATAATAATCAAATATTAGTGAACTGTGTTTGTGAGAGTCTAGTCAACATCATTCAAACTCTCCAGCCGACTGCTCGTGGATGAACATATCAACAATGGGTCTGTTAGCTTATTACACCGATAGATATCAGGTAATGAAGTTGGCTCCAGTTGGATTTCAAGTGGTGGATGATGATAGGCAGTTCTTTGTAGATCTTCTGAATTCGGTAGAGAGACAGAAAGTTGTGGACTTGGCGACAGATTATTAGTTGAATGATAACTGCTCGAATAGTTTCCGCCATGAAGAGGTGCAGTGCTGTTTTCTGGGGAAGCTGGAGGATCAGGTGTCCAATAACATTCGCCTATATTGTATACAAGAGTAAGTAAAGGAGAAAGAGATTAATGAATTTCTCATTGAAAATAGTGCCAGGGAATTCCTAGAAGCCTGGTACTCAAACGAATATGCAATTAACAAACAGGTTAGTATAGACGAAATATAGCGACCAATAAAAAGTAAATCAGGTGACCAGAAAGTTTAAAATCCAAGTCAATAGAAAATGGTCAATACATATGTAAAGATGGTTACCGGGAGACGCAATTAAATCACTCATGAAGACATTTAAATCATTTCACTATGCTAAGTAGTGCGCTGAAGGAAGATGTTGTCGAGAAGGGGGACGAAAGCTCCACAATCAAACCAACCAGCTCAGAGAACACTATTAATTGCAAATCATCCACTATTATCTCTCTATTATTTCAAAGTCATAGATAAACTATGTGAGAAGGAAGGATATGGGGCATTCATTGTGCAGTTAGAGGCGGAGATGTTGGCTGGAAAGATAACGAAAGATTTGCAGTTAAACACCATCGAAAAGTCAGCGAGCCCGAAAAACATCAAATACATAAAACTACATACTACTTATTGATAGAGATGTGTAGTTGAATACCACTCATGTTATCAACAGCTGACTTCACGCCATACTGAAGATCAAATGGCCAGTCTACCAGAAAGAATTAGCAGCAAGAAACTGTAGGAACATACCAACCAACAGCCGATTGCTCAACAAATATGTAGAAGAAAATGGAGATGGATTGGGTACACGCTGATGAAACTATCGAATGACATCGCGCACCAGACTAATGGGAAACGACGAGGGGGGAGTCTGAGGATGATATGGGGGAGGAGATCAGACTATGGGCAGTCGTGAGACCAGATAAAGAGTACCGCGGAGAATAGGAAAAGGTGTAGACGTGCTGTTGAAGCCCAATGTTCCATTAGGGAATCCAAGGGAAAAATAATACATATCACTCAAATTAAGCCAGTAGTGCTTGCTAGCCAATTCAATCGAAGTGATATATAAACACCGAACGACCGTTTCATTCGTTTGAAGCCGAGCTTATCAACAATGTACCGGGTTTGAATCAGTTCAGAAGACCTGAATCAATTTAAACCACCCGATTTCTGGCTAGCCAATTAGGTTAACTGGTCATTCTATAAATTAAATCCGCAATTCGCACATTTCAAGTGGCGAAACTTCACCAGTTTGCATAGGATAGCCAAAAATTATCCAGAACACAATATTTGCTCTGATTGATACCATAATTGATAATCAAGAAGGGAATCATGAGATTACATAAGACTGTATACCACTGGTTGATTAACACGAGTAGCTGTATCAAGCAGACTATATATTGTGGTGATCTGAACAGTTTCGGTTTCCAAATGGTCCAATGGTCCTTGAATTCTAACTTCTGCCAATTCACGACATAGCGCGACCATTTCGCAACGTCTTCTTAGATGAGTTACTGCCTCACCTTCAACCTGCTGTACCCTACTGGTCACGGCTTCCCACTAGAACCCCAGGTTAACTGCCTGAATAGAGCCAGTCACTAGTGAGCATCAGATTAATTTTCAAGTATTGGTTTGGTAGGGATTTTGTTTAACTGCATGGAAGATTTCATCATGAGCTGACATCAGTTAGAGAACCACTGGAAAACCTATGTCGTGAATTGGCAGAAGTTAGAATTCAAGGACCATTGGATCGGGTCCTAGTGGCTCAATGGTCTACGAGCTCGCCTTGTAACCAGAAGATCCTGGGTTCGAATCCCGGTGGGCGCGTACTGCTGAAGAGTCCCAAACTAGGACGAAACAGCTGTCCAGTACTCCCAGGTTTTCCAATGGTTTTCTAACTGATGTCAGCTCATGATGAAATCCTCCATGCAATTAAACAAAATCCCTACCAAACCAATACTTGAAAATATATATATCCCGGCAACTCATGTCCGTTGTGTTCTCGCTTTGTTAGTTAAGGCTGGGGAAACAGGTAGCTGTCGTAAAATATTGTTGGCGTAGTCACGTAGTAGTCATGACCAGAGTGTCTATTTCCAAATCGGTATTCATATTTCAGTCTCATTGTTATTGAGAAATATAACAGCTTTAATCTTACTATTTACCATACCTCAGGTGTAATATTTTATATTGCAGATAGGCAGAGGGTAGGAGAAGTAGACACGCTATCTTAGGTACACACCAACTAGTACCCACTTATCGTGCTTACACCTACAAGTTCATTTCCAATACACATATGTTAACGCTTCATTACTTTCACACGTAAACTACTATATATTATGCAGATGTACAGAACTTGTCAAATATTTGAGGTCTTATCATACACTCTAGTTTATCATTGAACGAGCATAGCTGACCAACGTGTAAGTGATAGGACCCAACATAAAATAATAGTATATCATCCTTTCTCACGAATCATCTTGTGATATATCATGTGATGCAGTTGCTATGTAAATGTATCATCTCTCACGCATATTGTGATTTAGTGTGTGAGACCAATTCATCGCCTTTTGTCTCACCTTGGTCTTTGTTGGATCATCAACCAATCAGAATAGACATTTCCAGTCAATAAGATCAGTCCATTTCCACGGTTGGCAGGCAACTGTATTGTGATAAATTGAATATGTAAATATTGATGTTTTGTTTCCTAAATGATGTATAGTGCAATGCAATAGCTTACAGTCATAGGCGCCAGCCTTTGTCTTTTCATATTTGCATGGATCAGTAAATTGGAAGGTAAAACATGAACAAATAGGACAAATTAGCGTACCAGTCGAGTTCATTACAGTTATGGTTAGTAATTAACAGGCGCAGACATAACAAAGTGCAACGGATTCACTTCACTTCAGTTCAGTTCAGTCCAGTTATAAACAGTAAGACAATATATTTGGTTGTTGTTCTGGTGAAGAATAAAATATGGTGACACAAATTACCGCAACAGAAGAAGTTTGTTCACTGGGATACGTCAGAATTCTATACTAGATAAGTTCTTTCGATATACCACACAAGGATACTGCACGGATCCAAAAAGCTCGAGCTGCTTTCGCTAACTTACACCGTCTCTGGCGTAGGCGTGACATCCGGCTATCAACCAAGGGACGTGTGTACTGCTCAGCAGTTCGCTCCGTCCTCCTCCTCTATAGCTCTGAAACATGGCCGATACGAGTTGAAGACATGAAAAGGTTGACTGTTTTTGATCATAGATGTCTACGATCTCTTTCTCACGTTAGGTGGTATAATAAGGTAAGTAATGTTGACGTTAGGCGTAGAGAGTTAGGCAAAGAGGGAAAATCAATCGACGAGGCTATAAAGTTACATAGATTGAGATGGCTAGGTCACGTGCTGCGCATGCCTAACCATCGCCTCCCCCTCCCGACGGGCATTACTACCTGATATAGGTGCAGGTTGGAAAAGAGTAAGTGGTGGCCAAACAAAAACATGACATCAATCCATGAAATCCTTGACAGTTAAACTGAGTCAGGTAGGGAGATGCAGACTTCCGGGTTGGGGCCCGCCCTCGGGACTCTAAGAATCAATGGCTGGAGACAATAGGTGATATGGCTCAAAATCGTTGTCAATGGCTTACGCAGATGTATTCAGTCTCTGTAATCTTTCATATTCCTTTCTACCATTACTCATTCTGTTTCACTCTTATACTTGTCAAAACTCTATTGATTCTCTTCACTTATCTTCTTGTTTACCTTTGTGTGCTCTTTGGAACGTGGCAACTCGAACTGCTGCACTTCGGTGACAAGTTCTATGTTGAATCCAGATAGAGACAGACCACACAAGGATTCAACTTGGATGACATTTCGAACACACAATCATTCCAAGTTGGGATAAGATGTATTTACCGGTCACAATCTTGAACATTCTGAATATATTTTCGTCGCTCAATTATTGTTTAATAAACCCAGGTGTGTACATTGGTAGTAACATTTGTAGATGCGTTCTTTTCTTTGTGTGGCGCCTATTTCGAAATGCAACAATTTGAACCGACTGACTTTTTGGTGCACAGTCTAACGTTTGACGTGTCATTGTTCAGTCAAAGGAGTAATTTGATCAGTTATAGAAAGGCTTCACAGTTAACCATTTCGTTTTAGGCGATATTTTTATCAAGATTTTTTAGATTTGTAGGGATTTCTTTTTCAAACTAATTTCAATATAGTTTCCTTTTGATGCAGCTGCGTTCTTTGAGCCTAGATAGCTTAACTGAGAAGCTCTCATTTGCTTACTAGAAAACATCTTCAGGGGGTACTTCAAATGATTTCTTATAATTACTCGTCGTCTCTCATGGTAACCCTTAAGCGTGATTGGTTTCTTTGTGCATTATCTCACGCTCTAAGTTCACTTGTATTGGATCACACTGAAAGTTGTCAGGAGAGATAACTGATAAACTCGCGGAGAATTTTAAAAACCTCACTTCGGATTGAAGTATGTGCTGAAGATGTCGTCTAGTAAGACAATGAAACGTGCACAATTAAGTCATCCAGTTTAGAGAACACAACTACACCAACAACAAAAAACCCACCTAGGCTACAGATCACCATTATATCTAATGTCATTTTTCTCATGAGGTGGCATTACTCAGATAACGACACGTTGTCACCTTGTGGATCCCTCTACCATGTAGGATGTGAAATGGACTTCTCCACTGATGACATGAGTTAGTGGCAGTGTTATGTCACGAAACGACAGAAGTTAGAATCCCCACCTCTTTGAATTCCGACCCAGTGGGTGAAAGGTAAGAGTGCTTCAGGCATAACCTGAATGTCATCACTTCGTTCTCTGAAGGGGTTACTGTCGGTGAGCGGTTCTCAAGCACTCTGAACAATAACGAAACACACCTGATGATCAGTCGTACTTGGCGGCTTTCAGTGTTGTTGTTTTTTCTCAACAGATATAGGTTCATGACGAAGTCTAAATTCAGCAGTACGCACTCACCGCGAGGGTTCGAACCCAGGACCTTCTGGTTACAAGGCGAGCTAGCTCGTAGACCATTGAGCCATTGGGACCCGATCCAATGGCCAGCCCATGAATTCTAACTTCTGCCAATTCACGACATAGCGCGACCATTTCGCAATGTCTTCTTCGATGAGTTACTGCCTCATCTTCAAACTGCCGGGTTCCAGTGACTCAATGGTCAACGAGCTAGCTCGCCTTGTAACCAGAAGGTCCTGGTTTCAAACCCCGGTGGGTGCGTACTGATAAAGAGTCCCAAACTAGGCTGACGAAACAGCTGCCCAGTACTCCGAAGTCTACATTGAGATGTGACAAGGAATAAAAGCAAAAAATATATTTGAAAAAAGATATAAGTATATATATAATTCAATAAATTACCTTCTTCAGTCTTTCCACCGTTAACAGAATGTGGAGTGGTACAATCGTCTTGCGAAGTAATTGTCTCTGAATTTCTCTCTTCACTTATTGTTAATGATTCTCTTGATTGTAAATATTCACTTGTCAACTGACGACAGTTAGATAAATGCTCATCAGTTGTGCATGAATTCATGTTGATGACATCTTTTACTTGTAAAGATGATGTAAGACAGCACTGATCGGCTGTTGCTATATGATCACCATCACCATCGACGTAATCGGGATTAATGGTCCCATCTAAAAAAATCAATAATTTGTGACTTTATTAATATTAACAATAGGGGGGATGACTGGTTTCAAGTTTGATCAGAGATTGATATCACTCGGAGAACACCATTAAAAATCATGGATAGCTGTTTCCTCTTTGTTTGGGACTCTTCAGCGTACGCACTCATGACCCCAAAGGGAAATAAAGCCGGTCCCTCCTCAGGTTATGAGAGAGAATGGTTGACCATTCCTCCAGCCAACGGGACGGAACTCAATGACCCATGAATTCTAGCTTCCGTCAATTCGCTCCCAAATTAATCTGCTGTTCGCACTGGTGACTAACTACAGGACGAAGTTACCTGAGTCTCTAGTCAGAAGTCGTAACCAATGGAGTCCACCCGGCCGGGAAAGCGGACATATACTCACGCCAGCGATGACATTACCTGGTGGCAGTCGTGCAAAAATCACGAATTGGTAGAGATCAGAATTCATGGGCTGGCCATTCAATCAGGTGCCAGTGGTTGAACGGTCTACGGGTTCTTTTTACTTGAGTTTTAGATTTCCCCCAGGCGATTGTTGGACAGAAGTGCTCAGTCTCAGGTTGACATGTCGGCTTCTTGTGCAGATGCTTCGATGATGTCTGGGCATGCAATTCGAGTTTAATTGGTGGATGGTGATTAGCAGTGTAATCCAGGATACAGCGCATTTCATCCTACATTCCGCAGTGAGTGATGATGTTCCCACCGAGGCTGGAACCCAGTGCCCATAGGAAAAAATGCGCTAGTCACCATCCACAAATTAAATTCTAATTAAATGCCCAGACATCGTCGAAGCATCTGCACAAGTAGCCGACATGACAATCTGGGACCGAGCACTTCGGTCCAATCAATCGACGGGGAAAATCTAAAATTCAATTAAAATTAATATGACCCGTTGCACAAGAGGCGGCTCTCATGGCCCAAGCGGTCCAAAGGATAATGCTTTGGCGTTTGAAACTATGGGCACTGGGTTCGAGCCTCGGTGGTGGGAACACCATCACTCACTCACTAGGAGTGCAGGCACATCCAGTCGACGAGTCCCAAATAGGACGAAATGCACATCCTGGCTAGATTTCACTGCTAGTCATCACCTGCAAATTAAGGTCTACGGGTTCGCGTAGTAACCGGAAAGACCCTAGGTTAGACCCCCGGTGGTATGATGGGTGCGCACCACTGAAGAGTCTCAAGATTAGGACGAAGCATCTGTTCAGTAATGCCTGGTTTCAAATGGTTTTTTAATCAGTAGCGAACAGACATTATTTTGTACAATAATCAGAATTCACAATCGATTGATTTTTTATAGTAAATAATAATAACGAATCAAAATGAAACAGAGATGAATAAAAAACAACATCAACAAATGTTTGTCTAATTTCTAGATTACATGATATAAAGAGGAGACAAGACAATACCCATATAATAATTGACCATGATGATCACACCAACTGCATAAACAAGATAAGTCCAATAATGAAATCAATTGTTATGTGTTATATGTAACTGTGTTAGTGCGCGCACGCACTCATTTGTGTGTGTGTGCGATGTGCATGTATGGATAGATGGAGGATGGTTGTATTATAGAAGAATGTATAGATTTAGGTTGTCACACTTTACGACATTGTATATAGGAGAGAAAGACAAATAGACAATGAGAAACCTTAAATAAATCTGTTAAAATAAAAAAACGTGAAGGATATCTCACTAGAATCCAAGATTTCACCAAAAAAAACAACAACTAAAGAATGAATGCTTCAGGCAAATATTTACTAGAACTAGTTTTCAGAAAACAGATTAGTCATACACATACCAGGCGATGAGCTACACATATTGTGTGTGAGGGATGCTGTTACTCCTCCTCCAGAATATGCTACTGACAGGATTTGTAAGTAGTAGGTAGATATAGAAACCCCTAGTTTTCTAGCCGACCCCAAGCCCAGGAAAAGAGACGATTAGACGTAGGGTAAGCGACCCTGGAAAACCAATCCGACAGCTACAGGAACTTCAAATCACAAGAAAAGTATAAAAAACAAACTTATTCTTCGCTGGGATAGGAGAGACGAAATGACACGGGCTGGTGGTGAAAGCCTTCGTAGAGCCAGTCAGCTGATGTGTCGTTCCTCAATGAAAGCAAAAATAAGTATTGGGACGCGGAATGTTCGTTCAATGTACGAAGCTGAGAAGGCTGCCCAGGTTGACGAAGAAATGAGAAGATAACTTTCAAGGTCAAACTGGTAGCCTTCAAAAAACTGCAGACATACCACAACTCACATTCAACATTCAGAAACTGAAAGACGAAACTAAAACAGACAAGTTCGATGAGACTATCTAAGCAAAGTGAGAGACACTACGTATAACCACTGAGTAAACCTGCGTGGAAGAACATTGGAACTCTCCGAAGGCAATATTGAAGGAAATGTGTACAACTGTTCTGTGAATTATGAACAGACAAGACAAGGAAAAGCTCTCAACGGATACCTGAAACCTAATCGAGGAGAGGAGGATCGCGAGAGAGAAAATGACTACTCAATGCAAAGATGGACAACAGAAGAAGAATCTGAGTTTAATCTACATCTCACTGAACAAAGCAGCAAAGAAGAGTGATAAGAAAGACAAAAGACAATTCTACGAAACACTGGCTTGCAACTGAAGCAGAATAGGCAGTCTGCAGGTAAAAAAAAAGACCTCAGAACATTGTACCAGATAATCAGGTCTTTATCCGGGAAGAGATTGGCCCAGATGATGAAAGCAATAAAAGATATTCAAGGGGACCTGATTACCAAGGAGGATAAAGAAAATAAAACAATGGGATGATCACTTTAAAGGATTCTTGAATTGACCACCACCTGCAACTCGCCCAGAAATACCATCACCGCCGATAGCACGCAGAGAATTGGCTGCCAGTGGACACCAATCCTCCAACGAAAGCAGAAATCCTGAGTGCAACCAAGCTACCGAAGTCCAGGAAGGCAGCAGGACCAGATGGAATTCCCCCCGGAGCACTAAGGACGGATCCACAGACTGTAGCAGATATGTTCACGCCACTATTGCAGAAGGTTTGGAAGGAAGGAAAGGTGCCTACTTATTGGAAGAAAGGTTAGTCACCTTGTCAAGCTACCAAAGAAGAGCGACTTACGCCTCTGTAAGAACTGGAGTGGAAGTGAAATATTACAGTGAGTCATCCTGGAGAGAATAAAAGGTGCACTGCATGCAGAACTCCGTCCGCAGAAACAAGCTGGATTCAGGAAAAGCATATATATATATATATATATATATATATATATATATATATATATATAAAGAACAAAAATCGGATTTTTAGCACTAATGAAGTCAGTCAGTTCTTTTATAAGGAGCGCCACAAGAAGCATTTCCAGAAGGCCACTGCACACTTTTGTGAACAGGTGCCTTCGCTGGCCTCATACTGAAGATTAGACGGCTCAACAGAAAGAATTAGCAACAAGAAACTCTGAGGACGACATAATCAAGGACCGATTCCTCAACAAATACGCCGAAGAGAATGTAGGTGGTATTGGGTGGTTGGAGGCAATCGGTAGATAGGGAGCTTTGGACCTAGGTTTCGTGCTAGTTGGCACTCATCAACCAGCAAGGCGCGTATCTGCAATCCTTAAAGAACTCATGTCCTTTTTGAGATTTGAACCCGCGACACCCAGTGCCACCTGCTGTCAGAAACGTTACCACTGAGCTATTCGGCCTCGCGATTGACCTCCTGTAGGACTGTATCGGATAGTTTTGATTGCACACTAGTCAGTGACTAGTGTAATGTGTCTAGTCTTATCTTTGGTGCAGACTGAATTCTATCAGTCAAGTTTGCAATGGTGTAGGTGTAGGTGGTTTGGAGACACACGCTGAGGAGGTATTTGGATGACGTCGCGAGCCAGGCCATAGCTCAAGTGGAGCCTAAATAGGAAACGACGAGTTGGGCATTGGTCCAAGGGTGACATTAAGGAGATGAGTGCCTATTGGTAATTGTGGACTATAGAGAATAGGACAAAAAGGAGATGTGCTATTGTTGAAGTCGTATGTTACACTCAGAATCCAATGGAATAATAAATAAGTATTATCATTATTAATAAATAATTTCCAATAACTTACCACACACTCCATCTGTACTGTCTGACTTGCTTTCCTGCAATTTAATTGTTTTCACTGAATTATTAGTTATACTGGAATTGTGATTAACAATTTCAGTAGTAGCTGAATCCCCTGAAGAACATATGACAGGAGTAGCTGTCTGCTGCAATGAACAACAGTCATCTGAGGTAGTCGATTTAGTAGAAGACACAACCGTTGGTGTTGTTGTTGTTGCCGTTGTAGTATCAGTAGTAATAGATGTCTGGACAGGTGTTGATGAGGAAGTTTTCGTATCACATACATTGATACTATTTCCATTATGTTGATTTGTTACAGCTATTGGATTAATTGCTTCAGTAGTAATTGGGGACACTGTTGTAGTAGACGCCTGTATACATGTGACCGGTGGCAGTGGATTGATTGATACTGTTACAGTAGGTACAGAATTCCGGCTGTTGGGATAATTCCCTAGAAAGGATATATTTCAGGGGCAAAAAAATAAGAATAAAAACCATTTGAATGTGTTGTCCAGGCAATAAGAAACACTCTTTATGCGTATCAACTATTCTTAAGACTTGATTACTTCAAGGTTCTATCATGCTTCAGTGATTGAATATCTGAATCACGAAGGATAAAAATCACAAAAATTTGAAAATAATTTTTTTAACTGATTGAAAATGCCCATTAAAATTTTTTCAAAAGAATGGATACTGAACAAAGAGTACTCTTTTCGATAACCCCTTCATCATCAGGCTCTACAGTTATATATACATTATAGTGAATGAATGAATTAGTGTTATGAACAACATTAATGTTGCTGTTTAAATAACATCGAATCAATAATATTGATAGATTACAGCTCAATAGCATCAACATAAAATAAACTGAATGTCAGAAAAATTAGGAAAGATAATATTACAAATTCATGAATTTATAGTCTCTACTGAAGGCTGGCCAGGGCAGTAGTAGGGGCTGGACTTGCTTCTTTTGAACACAGAGCACTGGTTGTTTGAGGCGAATTGCAATAGCCTCTGCTGTTTGGAGCATGCGGTGCTTCGATGATTTTGGCAATTTATTAGGCACCCGGTAGATTATAGAGAAGGATTCTTCTACGCTGGCTGGCTTTGTGGCCGGTTTGCACCAGATGGTCTAATATCGAACTGTTAATGGTTTTAACTACACCTTTACTTAGCCATAGTGGGAGATGTTCTTGAGCACGGCCGATATAACTCGCTCCACCACAAGCGCAGTTGAATTGGTAGATACAATTTGAAGTGGCTAGCTAGTCTAGGTACTTCATCTTTCAGTCGAGGTAGCACCATCGGTCGTGTAGAGAATAACACGTGTAGTTTGCCAACATTAAAAGTTCTTTGAACTGATTTTCTTAATTTCCTCGTAATTATCTCACTTGATATATTGCCCTTGAATTGTAGTCGTATATAAAGTGGCTTCTTGTTAACAGATAGTGACTAGTCCTTTTCCGCTTTCTTTGTCATATGTTTCTTGATAAATTTTTCGGGATAGCTATTTTCAATCAAGGTATTATATACAATGCTTAATTCATCTTCAATTACTTCTTCTGAGCATATAGCTATAACTCTGTGTGGCTGAGGGTCTTCACTAAATTTCTTTTGTACTTGATAGGAACGAAGCTGTGAAAATGTGTGTATATTGTCCTGTCCAAGTACTTTTTCTATGCAAATTTCTTTTTATGCTGTAGCACAGTTCAAGACGCCACGCTCTCAATGTACCACAAAAAAGTAGAGAAAAGAAATCTGAAAGAACTATAATCAGCAGAAATCTAAAGGGGAAAGAATAATTATTATAGAGAAACATGAGAACTTAATGGACCTGCAAGATTACAAAGGGTGAATGCAACTGCGCCCCACTGAAAAGGATTTTGAGCCATGTCACTAAATGTCCACCAAGTCATTGATTCTTAGCATGCCAAGGATCCCAACTGCCTAGTCTTCTACATTTTCCTAGGTGGTTGTGTCAGACACACAGTCTAAGAGGTAATGAACTGATAACAAGCTTCGGTTTAACCACTCTTAACAGTTGTAAGATTGATGACAATGATATAGTAATTAAATCAGAAATTAAGTATCTTGGACTTATTCTCTCTTCTGATCTCTCCTGGTCTTACCATGTCTCAGTGATCTCCAGTGAAATATTCCGCCTGACATTTTACATTCAGAAGTTAAGGCACTCGGGTATAACTCAACTCCTCCTCTTACAGTTCATAAACTCTTGCATCCTACCTATTCTTCTTTATTCTTCACCCCTTATTCTTCCCTGGTTTGCTTAAAAAGGACTATGTCACAATTCGTAGAATACTGAAGACTGTCAGCAGGATGAGTGGTGTCCCAGTGGAATACATAGTTAACGTCGTTGTCGATAGGCACTTGACTTCGTGCAGTAAATTTGCTAAAGGGATTTTGTCTGACTTGGAGCATCCACTTCACCCTCAGCTTTCACCTTGCATCTCCTAAGGTAGAACAAGAAGTAACTTCAGAAAACTGTATGCTCGAAAATTATGCATTACGTAATCCTCGTGTTGTAACCATTTGTACCTTTTAATTGTGTGTATTGATTTTCTTCGTTAATTATCACCCCATTGACATTTTGACACTGACTAATTATTGTTAACAAACATATCAGTGCCACTTGATTGGTAAATTGTTGTGTATTGTAATAAAAATGCTATACGTGTATATGAGAGTAGAGCCAGAGTGAGATGAGGATCTAATTGAAAAGTAAATATTTCTTCGCTCAATCTTTCTGTTTTCTAAACAAGAATTGAAAAGGCAAGGTACACCTTCGTTACTCTTAAATCAGTTTGGGAAATCTTCTGCACTCAGTACAGACAACAAAATTAGGATTTTTGACACGTGTTAGATATTCGTCTACATAGGTTAGAAACTTGGCCAGTGCCTGACAAAAAGCATTTCTAACATACCATTGCACACTTTTATCAATAGCTGTCTTCACTGGTACCATATTGAAGATCAAATGGCTGATCGGGGAGGATTAGTAACACGAAAGTGGGAACTAACCAATCAAGGACCAATTGCTCAACAAGTATACACTGAGGAGACTGTCGAATAACATCGCGCGCCAGCCGAATGGGGAACGACTAGTTGATCGTCCGATGGTGACAAGGAGATTGTGAGAGGAGGTGAGAGACTACGGACAATCGTAAGATCAGCTAAAGAGGACAGTAGAGAATAGGAAAAAATGGAGATGTGCTGGTGAAGCCTAATGTTCTACTCTGAACTCAAGGGATGAACAGGTGGTATTACAGCATACCTCTAAATTTCACCAGTTCCAAAGGACATGTCTTCTCAGTAGTCTGTAGCAATGAACGTTGTTTGATAGTCATATCTAGACAGCAACATCTGTCTGTCTGTCTGTATTCGACATAGAACTTTGCACATATGTGCGGCAGTTCAAGTCGCCACACTCCATGTAGCACACAAAGCAAGAGAAGAAAGTAGAAGAAATGCATAATATAGACAGTAAACAGAGGTGTGAGACAAAGGAATAGTAATAACGAAGAACAAAATAGTTTCATTGGAAATCATAAGTCACAAGGTGTGGATGCATCTGAGCCAGCCATTGAGAACGATTTTGAGCCATGTCACCAATTGTTTCCAACCATTGGTTTTTACTGTCCCGAGGACCCCAACCAGGAAGTCTACATCTTCCTACGTGGCTTAGACTAACTGTTGTGGATTTCATTGACTGGTGTCATGTTTTGGTTTGACCGCCGCTAGCTCTTTTCCAGCCTGACCCTATGTCAGCTAACATTGCCCGTCGAGGAAAGCGATGACTAGGCATACGCAACACATGTCCTAACCATCTCAGTCGATGTAATTTCACAGCCTCGTCGATTGATTTCCCCTCCTCACCTAGCACTAGACGCCTTATCTCAATATTGTTTACCCTATTATACCACCTAACACACACCGGAGATAGAACGCAGGCACCTATGATCAAAGACAGGTAGACTTTTCATGTCCTCTACTCTCAATGGCTAGGTCTCACAATAATAAAAGAGGACTGCTTAGCAGTGCACACCTCCTCTGGTCGACAGCCAGCCGGATATCACGTCTACTAAACCAGAGATGGCGTAAACTTGCATATGCGAAACTATCCCTCTGTATCCGTGCTGAGATTTCGTCAGAGATCAACCCGTTGAGGCTGATGGTACTTCCCAAATAAGTGAAGCGGTCAACGTGTTCTACCACTTCACTCCCTATTTCTAAACTAGGAGTCAGTGTAGTCCAGTCCTGTACCATCATCTTACCTTTGGCGGGAGCGAGTCGCATGCCAAACATTCGTAGATTGCAGGTGTTCAGAAGACTCTGCTCTATTTTGTCAGCGTCCTCACCTAGAAGGACTATATCATGTGCATATTCTAAGTCAACGAGATTATTCCCTGGTAGCAAGTCAATCCCTGAGTCTCTGAAGTGAGTTAAGGTTAAGTCCATAAGTACATCTATGATGAAATTGAAGAAGAATGGGGATAATGGGCATCCCTGACGGACACCACTAGTCGTCACCACTTCAGATAACAACTCGCCATAAGCCCTCACCTAGGTGCATGAGTACGAGTAGAGTGCCTTGATCAGTGCAATGTATTTTCTTGGCATTCCCTTTGCAGCCAAGCATCGCTAGAGTACCTCTCCGTCGACAGAATCGAATGCCGCCTTTAGGTCAAGAAATATAATGATTGTTGGACGCCGGTAGGAATGCCTATGTTCTAGAATCTGTCGAAAGGTGAAGGTATGATCAATACACCCTATTCCTGGTCTGAAGCCTGCCTGGTTCTCTCGTGTTTGTGTCTTCCCGATCGGTCGGGAATTACACACAATATTGAATTTTTACTGCTTTATACTATAGTATATGTGACCTATTGCACAAGAAATGTTTCTGTTTTACCTGCATCCTAGTGGCGCTCATTAAAACTAATGTATTTTGGCAGTATGCTTTAGCACTACTGTTATAATGACCACCTTGAAGTGAAACAACATAACAGAAGCAAATAAGAAGGCACAAATTAAACCAATTTACGTTACCTTCATATACACTGCTGTACCCACAAAGACACACACACAAGGAGGTTTCCATACACTATTAGAAACACAAATCTAACAACTCAATAGTCGTTGACTAGTTATGTTAAGAGTGATGCTGCAATGCAATGTGCACAGAATGCAAATAAATAAAATTACTTTTTTTAAAAAAAAGTCTACCGAAATACTCTCTTATCAAACTTACCAGGCCCCCGAGTATTGAAATTCCCGGGTGAGGAATTTTTCCTCCCTGAAATTTGACCTCTTTTCCATGCCATTGAACCTAAATATTCAAGAGAGAGAGAGAGAAAAAAAAGGGTGTAAAAACAAAACTCCTCGAATTCACCTGCAAACATGAAATTATAGATTTATTATCTAAGAAAGGAAACCCATCCACCAGTACAAACAAGACACTCTAGCCCTTATTATTTCTTTTCCAATACATAACTGTGAATGGCCCTGCTCATGAACACACAAGCAAGTGGCTAATAAACTTTGGCGGAAGAGGATGGTAGAAACAGTCGAAGCGACAAAATGAACATACTGTATAAAAAGATGAAAAGACCGTAAAAACAATTTACTATTTATTGAAACGCAGAAGAGAAAACTTGGTACAATATGGCACCAAGAAAGATGCGCCACACAATAATGATAAAACATAGATTAGAAGTAAAAATATCGGTGGATAACCAATAAAGAACTTCATCTGGAAGGAAACAGGCATACTTAACAAGTTCAAACAGTATTCGTTAACTATCATCAGGAAGGGAAGAAGGGAATTGCAACACGTTCGCCACTGATTACGATTCTTGACCATATCTGATAACGTTTCGAGCCATCGATTCGGGCTATCTCGCAGACCCCAACCAAGGAGTCGTGACGCACCAACCGATGCTAATCTAGCACAAATATCCTTCATCCCACGACGCCACGCCATGCACTGACCACCCCTCCGCCTTTTCCATCCCGTCCCAGGGCTGGCCAGCGAACAGAGACCTGTACGGAAGCCTCTGGGATGACATTCGCAACACATGTCCAAGCCAATGAAGCCGGTATTTCCAGATGACGACACTCAATGAATGGTGATCTACACTGTGTTCAAACACACGCCGCCGAACCTCAGAATTACTCACTAACACGATGATGCCATCGAACGCAAGCAATCCTGCGGAGACAGCGATGATCGAACACACAGAGCCGCCTCACATCCTCAGCCCGCACCGAAGCATTGTATACCCGACCTTTGACAGCCAGGCTAACGTCACGACGGCGCCAGAGGTGGCTCAAGTCGATGTATGCTACCCTAGCCTTCATTATGCAGTTGGAAATCTCATCAGTCACCCCTACACCTGCAATCACACAACTACCTAGATACACAAACTTATCAACAATTTCAAGCGGTTCACCCACAAGAATGAGTGCAGGTACAGGCTCCTGTCAATCTTGTAACACTACTTTGCACTTAGACGGCGCAAAGCACATACCATACTTACAGACACTGATCGCCAACTGATTAAGTGCGATTTAAGCAGCCTGCATGCTATCGCACAGTAAGACGATATCGTCTGCATACTCGAGGTCGAAAAGTCTATCTCCAGGTAGCAGATCTACACCACCTTCACACACATCCTTCAGAGCTGACTCGAGAATGTCATCGATGGCAAAGTTAAGGAGAAATGGAGAGATCAGGCAACCCTGTCTCTAACCCCACTGTTGGTTGGGAACAGTGATGATAGTTGGTTGTATACCCTCACTCTACCTGAGGTGTTTTTGTGTATAGGGCTTTCAAGATGTTAACAAATTTCTCAGGTACACCCCTCTCTCTAACAGACAATTCCAGACAGAGCACAGTTCTGTCCAACGAATCGAAGGCAGCCCTAATATCAAGAAACACAACGATCGTTGGTCTGCGCAATACGTGTGACGGTGTTCCAACAAGTGACGAACGGTGAACACATGATCAATGCATCCACGACCTTCAAAGTATAAATATAACCAAAGGATATAAATTCTTCAGTTAAATAAAAGGAAAAGAAAAGAAAAAAAGAATTCAACCTACCTGAACTCATAGATTTACCTATTTGACTGATACCATATCCATTGTTCTGTTTCCGTCTAGAATATCCACTGGAAGTGTTGCCAACACTACTACAACAACTACTGCTACTACTATTTATTGGTGTATAAGAAGTATCATTTGATGATGACACTGTACCAGGTGGTGAATAATCATTCACTTTACGACTGGTGCTGGATTCTGCTGTTGAAGACGGCGAAGAAGAAGAATTCGACAGTGTATGACTTGAAGAGGTGATGGATACAACAGTATTCTTCGATGAGATGATATCATTAGATAAATTACTATGATAATTATTATTTGTATTGACGTCACTAAAAGTGAATTTGTTCACACTACTACTGCTACTATTAACAGCAGTAGTAACACCACTCGTTAGGGTTGTTGCAATCGTCGTCGTTGCGACTGTTGTCGTTGTTGCAGTTGGCGGTGGTGCAGGTGGGGGTGGTGTACTGCTACATAACTTGTTATCATCAGGATTCGATTGTAATAACCGCTCGCGATATTGTTCCCATTCTAAACAATAAAATAAATATAAAATAATATTAAAACAATTAGTCCCTTTGATAAATTTGAATGAGACATTTAGAAGACAAATTTCGAGAGATAATTCCATAAGGGAAAAAGCCGAGACAAAAATCAACACTAGCGAAGAGGTGTCAGCGTTGAGAAGCTCTGGGACAATCTGAAAGCGGTGTGGAGTCAAACCTGGGAAATATCGTTTCAACTACAGGCCGACGGAACTGACGAGGATATCAAATCAAGGGTTGGGAAAGCAAAACAAGCCTTCATTACTCTCAAGTCTGTGTGGAGATCAACAGGACTCAGCATGAAAAATAAGATCCGAATTTTCAACTCCAAAGTGAAGTCAGTGCGACTTATTATGCGGATCAGAGACTTGGCGCGTCATAAAGAGCACCTCAAGATCAGATGGGTGACCAGTAGGGTGCAGCAGGTCGGGTGTGAGGAAAAATACTCGCCGAAGATATTGGCTAGCGGTTGCGCTATATCGTGAATTGGCAGAAGTTAGAATTCATTGGATCGGGTCCCAGTGGCTTAATGGTATACGAGCTCGCCTTGTAACCAGAAGGTCCCGGGGTTCGAACCCTGGTGGGTGCGTACTGCAGAAGAGCCCCAAACTAGGACGAAACAGATGTATCACACAGTGAAACAGTATTATTTACTGGATGACACAGTTTCGAACAAAATTTATTGTTCATAATCATATCAACTGTAATCACACGACTTCGAAACTTGAGTTTTATAGTTTTCTTTGTCCTCTCCTTTTTGTCGTCGTCGGGGTAGTAGAATTTTCCAGATATCTGGGCGGACAGGTGTTGAAACACTCCTATTACATGTATTTGCAGTTGATTCGATAAACAAAGCTTCTGTTATCAATCTCTCTCTCTCTCCACTCTGTGAAATAAGATTTTAAAACTTTCATCTTATCCCATGTTATTTTATGGATGGTTGTGTGTAACTGCATGTAGTGAGTGCTACAGCTGAACTATTCTCTAGATTTGTTATTTTATTCGAGTCAACTAATCTAGATTTTGCTAGTAAGTCATTTCGCAGTTTCTCTACAATCTCTTGACAACTAACATGGTTAACAATAATAAAATAAAGTGCATCACAATTACTCAGTTATATAAAACAAAAGCACATACTAATGATCGAAAATATTTAAATGGGTCAAGTAGTCCATGGTAGGCAAAGGTTGAAGTCTATTGTTGTTTTTTGTACACATACAGTTTAGGCTGTACGTGATTAATCCTCCAAAGCGCTTACATCACCTTTAAATAACCAACCTTGAATTAGAGTTATGTGATGAAATAATGGTGAAGCAGTCATTAATATTGATTGTGTGATCAGACATTAATAATAAATGCTTTGCAATGGATGATAATGAATTTCTACTCAGACTGATTGCATTGGGATTTTCTACGTGTCCTAATAACCATTTTGGGACATGTTCTTTTCGACGACCACATTGAAACATTCTATTGGTTCTACCTGTATAAGTGTCCCCGCAACTTCAGATGAACTTGTAGGTACAGTTTGAAGTAGAGTTCACAGAATTCCGTCCTTTAATCATAGGTACAGGGATCGAAAATGTTATTAAAGGTGGTGGAAGCACTTTGGAGGATTAATCACATACATCCTAAACTGTATGTGTACAAAAAAACAACAGACTTCAACCTTCGCCTACATTGGACTGCCTGACCTATTTAAGTATGATTAGTATGTACTTTTGTTTTATATAACCGAGTAATTGTCAAGCATTTTATTTTATTTTATTATTTTTTAACCATGTTAGTTGTAAGGCGGTTGTGAAGAAACTACGAAATGACGACATTATCTCGTGAAATTTGTCTTCTAAACGCCTTATTAGTAGGCGTCGGTGGCATAGCGGTTAGGACGCTCGCCGACCATGCACATGGTCCGGGGTTCGATACCCGACAGACGCACTCCTTTACCTCGCCAAGCCGGAAATAATGCTGGTGAAGAGGAAAGGTTGGGCATGAGGCTAGCAACCCCATCCTGTAAAATAAACACTGCTACAGAAACTTCAAGCCACAAGCTTGAAGCCCTATGTCCCACTGGGGAACGTGAAGGAAAAAAAACGCCTTAATAATATATGTGTTCAAACCAAGTTCACTTTTAACAGTTTGAAATAAAATTTGGGCATTGGATATATGATATTCATTATATAGTAAAGGTTTTTTGTATTTCCCAATGAATGAAAAACAAAACGATATTGTCGTTCTTACTGACGTTTCGCTATTTAATGCTGCTAGTAGCTTTATCAAAGTACTATTAAACTGGAATTTACAAAATCTCAGCATATATATCTAACAAAGAGTTAACTCTTTATTATTATAAAATAGTTAAACTGTTATCACACACTTTTGATATTAAAGAAGTTTCCACACCATTGGAGAGTGTAATTTTCACATTGGTTAACTTCTTTCTCTGTTCTCCTTTACGTTCTGAATGGAACTTAGTGCTTGAAACTTTGAGATGTAACTTTTCAGGACGGCGGTTTTGTCTAGCCTTACACATTCTGCCTCTGCGCTCTTTTCCAACTTACTACTATCCCCGTTGAACAAGGCTTAGGAATGTGTAAACCGGGGAAATGAGCCAAGACGACGAGAACCTGGTTAGCGAATTATTCTACCAACCGCAGCTTTATTTAATTGGATATGCTTATTTGATAAATCACAGTGGTACTGTGGAGGGTGTTTTTTATTTCCTTCACGTTCCTCAGTGGAACATTGGGCTTCAAGCTAGTGGCTTGAAGTTTCTGTAGCAGTGTGTATTTTACAGGATGGGGTCGCTAGCCTCATACCCAACCTTTCCTCTTCACCAGCATTATTTCTGGCTAAGCAAGGTAAAGGAGTGCGTCGGCCGGGGATCGAACCCCGGACCATGTGCATGGTCGGCGAGCGTCCCAACCACTATGCCACCGACTGTGGAGGGTGTTACTGACAAGATTTATAAGTAGTATATGTATACAGATATGAATATGTATATCATCGAATGGCGGACAGATAGATTTAATCAACGATGCTTGTGAAGCAACATGAGGAAAATGAAAGGGAGACACAAAAAGAGTACTACGGAAGACAAAGCAGACCAATATCGAAGATATATGCAAATTGTGATTCTGCCGTTGCAGTACAGTATTACTTACATCTGCAATTTACTAATCACATAATCATATCAACGTAAGCGTAAGTTTTAACAACTGGATTCTTCACAGTTCAATTATTTTATTATTATTATTATTGTTTCCTTTAATTCCTAGAGGAACATAGGGCTTCAGCCGTGCGTCTCCATTGCATTCGGTTCTGTGCTTAAGTTTTCACCTGGCTCCAAGTCTGCCTACATGCCTTCATCTCCTCTTCACATGACCTCCTCCGCTTCCCTTTCGGGTTCCACTCGAGGGCTTGTCTAGTGATGTCACTTGATGGTTTCCTCAGAGTATGGTCAATCCATCTCCATTTCTTCCTGCTTATTTGTTGCACAATCGGTTCCTGGTTGGTTTGTTCCCAGCGACCCCTCACTATTGCTGATCTTTTCTGGTCGGCCATCTGATATTAAGTAGCATTGAGCGAAGACAACTGTTAATGAAGGTCTGCAGTTTGCTCGAAGTGCTCTTTATGACGCGCCAAGTCTCTGATCCGTATAGTAGCACTGACTTCACATTGGAGTTGAAAATTCGGATCTTATTTTTCATGCTGAGGAGTGCTGTTGACCTCCACACAGACTTGAGAGTAATGAAGGCTTGTCTTGCTTTCCCAATCCTTGCTTTGATATCCTCGTCAGTTCCGTCGGTCTGTAGTTGAAACGATGCTTCCCAGGTTTGACTCCACACCGCTTTCAGATTGTCCCAGTGCTCCTCAACACTGACCTCTTCGCTAGTGTTGATTTGTGTCCCGGCTTTTTCCCTTATGTTTGCAGTGAAGATGTCCTTTGTATCCTGGTCCTTCACAGTTTTTGAGTATTGAACTTGGCTTGTGGTCTATTTGCAGCTCCTGTTTCTTCGAAAGTTTTAATTTGATTTTGATTGAATTATTTCATACACAGTGCTAACGAATTTCTCAGAAGAATAGCACTAAGATGACTAATAATTCTCCGAAGATAGCAGACATACCTCATTAAAAGACAGAGACACGTAGCCGCCTTACAGAAATTCAGTTCCACTGCAATGTTAAGAGGAAGATATATGTATATATACTACCCAGGAGGAAAATGAAAGCTTCGTAACTGAATCATCCCCAGCTCACAGAACAATGTATGAAAAAAAAAATGGAACAATATTTGTTTTTTGAAAACTTTACACAATTTTTCCCACTAGTAAATTTTGAAACAAAAAAGACAGCACTCTACAGATTTGCATAACACCTAATCTTTAGATGGTTGGAGGTAATCGGCAGGCAGGAAGCCTTGGACGACATAGGTTACGTGCTAGTCGGCACTCACCAGTCCCCAAGGCGTATCTGCAACCTTGAAGGAACACTCATGTCCCTTCTGAGATTCGAATCCACGTCACCAACCAGTGCTGCCTGCAGCCAGATACGCCTTGCTGACTGGTGAGTGCCAACTAGCACGAAACCTAGGTTCAAGGCTTCCTGCCTGCCGATTGCCTCCAACCATTTAATATCATCAAATCAATGTACACCGTGTTGGCAAGCTACCTAGAATGGTGGCCGCATTTCAAAAACGACTGAGAGAGTTCAGGCTGCATCAGACAAAGGAATAGACACATCACACTAGGTACTAGTGTGTCTAATCAAAGTACACCTAATCTTTGTTCAAGCTTGTCTTTCGTGTCAAAGTTGATACAAAGGCACCTATGAAACATTCAAAAAATAATACAAAATGAGGTCATATTATCTTGCTATAGTTCGCAGTTTCGTGCTATCGAAACTACCTAAGTGAACATGGATAATTGATTCCGTTACATATCAGGATACATCAAAAACACATTGACCAAACTGCTGTAGATGTGGTCAATTGGTCCCGGTGCTCAACTTCTAACCAGTAAAGTGGGTTACGGATTGGAAATCTGTCCCACCTACCAATGTTTAAGGCAGCTAGATAGTATCACTAGCCCTTACACACATTAGCTATGGCTTATTGTCAGCTGCATGGAAGTGCACCTGGTTGTTATAATTATTAATTATTATTGTTTCCTTTAATTCCTAGAGGAACATAGGACTTCAGCCGAACGTCTCCATTGCGTTCGGTTCTCTGCTAGAATCTTCACCTGGCTCCAAGTCTGCCCACACGTTTTCATCTCCTCTTCACATGACCTCCTCCAAGTCACCCTTGGAACCTGGTTGTTGAGTAACACATTTTATCTCCTTTCTTGACTGACTGACTGACTGACTGACTAATTGTCAACTTAGCACATTTTCCACAGAAGTGCAGCAGTTCAAACTGAGACACTTCACACAGCACACAAGGATAAGGAAAACAATGGAAAAGAGATCCAAAAGAACTATGATGAGCGGAGATGTACAAGGAAAAGAATAGTAAAACGAAACAAAAAGCATAAGGAATCAATGAATCTTGGAGGTTACAAAATAGTGAATACATCTGTGCCGTCCGTAACGATTTCGAACAATATCACCAACAGTCTCAAACCATTGGTTCTTAGCATTCATAGAACCGCAGTCAGACAGTCGATACCTCTCCCCTCCCAAGGCTGGGCTCAAAAGACTAGACAGATGCCTCGATTGACACATTGGTGTCCTTAGGAGACCAATACATTTTTAAACACAGGTATTAAGAATTTTTGTCTCCCCGTTAAAATATTAAAAATATAACAGGTTCTTAAAAGTATCCAAATACATAAGATGAAGGTCTAAATAGGAAAAAGAATATAAACAGGAAATATTACTACTAAAAAACTATTCTCAAAAACAATTTCTGAAGAATTCTTATGGATATAAGTACGACTCTGTAGTATTTTGATTGGACACTAGTAACTAGTGTGAGGTGTCTAGTCCTTTCTCCTTGGTGCAGACTGAATTCTTTCAGTCAGGTTTGCAATGTGGCCATCATTCTAGGTAGCTCGCTATCACGGTGTACACTGATTTGATGATATTAGATAGTTGGAGGCAATCGACTGGCATGAAACCCAGCCTTGGACCTAGGTTTCGTGCTAGTTGGCACTCGTCAGTCCGCACCAAAGAAAGGACTAGACACATCACACTAGTTACTAACTAGTGTCCAAACAAAGTATCCACTACAGTCCTACAGGAGGTCAGTCACGAGCCCCAGTAGCTCAGTGGTAACGTCTCTGATTGCAGCACTAGGTGACGCGGGTTCGAATCCCAAAAGGGACATGAGTTCCTCAGAGGTTGCAGATACGCCTTGCTGACTGGTGGTGAGTGCCAACTAGCACGAAACCTAAGTCCAAGGCTTCCTATCCGCCGATTGCCTCCAACTATCTAATATCATCAGAGCTCTGTAGTGTTGCTGATGACAAGAATTTATATGTATTAATACAGTGCGATGTGCATATGTGGTTCAGTGGTAGGACACTGATCAACCAAGCTAAGTGGTCTGGGGGTGGGGGGGTCCGATCCCCGGTTGACGCACTCTTTCCCCTCAATTTTCCGGTAGTAAACCCAGTAAAGACGGAAGATTGTGCATGAAGCTGGCAGCCCCATCTCATAAAAGCGAACACCAGTGCTAATGAAACTTCGAAGCTCTAGCTTGAAGCCCTATGTCCCACTCTGAACTCAAAGAATAGAGGAAATTGATTCTCAATAACAGAAAACATGATGGTTTGGAAAGGATGAAACTGAATAGGAACACCAAAAGGGAAAATAAATGCTAATATAGTTTAAGTTTCTAATGTAAGGTTGTTATACTTTATTAGAACTGCATGTCATTTCATTAATTCATGAATATCCCCATCTAGACATTAATGAAAACAAAACAAGCAGTTCAACGAAGAGGCTATTCTTGGCGAATTCATTTTTTTCGAGGTGTACAATCGCATTTATAAACAATCTTTTTTTTGCCAGAAAAGAGTTGTCACAAACGTAGCCGTTAATTTTTTTCAATGCATCAAAAAAGAAGTTGAATAAGTGTGGTGGAGTTACAAAATGAGGCGCATAATTTGCTGACGAGTGAGTTGTAATCAGGGTGCACATTGAGAAGAAGGAAAATGTGGAATTATGTAACACTTGTAGAGAAATACAAGAGTTATAAGGAATTCGGAAGAAAAATCAAGTCAGTAGAAATCAACAACGTTGTTACCATGTTTGTTTGGTTTTCTAACCCCTTATAACTCTTGTATTTCTTTACAACTATTACATAATTCCATATTTTCCTTCATTTCTATGTGTATCCTGATTACAGCTCATTTCACTACTAAATTGTTCGTCCTGTTACGTAACTCTAATGCACTTATTCAACTTCTTTTATGCATTGACAAAAATTAACAACTACGTTTATCAATATAGGACGTATAGGATTATTGGGTTTATGTATCTTTGGCAAACCATACATATGCAGGAATTTACAATGTGATGGTTATAATGAGTCAAATTTATCTTTACTTATAGCATTTAGGCCATGAAGCTTCAGTAGGTTAACTGTCACTATGCCCTGCAACAACTGAATATCTTCTGAGGAGGGATCACGGCTAAATTTGCTTTTATCATCAAGAATGGACATCATTTTAGATTTGTAGTCACTTTTATTCATAATGACAACTCCAGAACCTTTATAAGGTTTCGTAATAATTATATTAGAATTTTCCTGTAGCTCTTTCAAGGCTTTGAAATGCTGGGAATTTAAAATACTTTTCTCCTTTGGGTTGTTGTTTAAAAACTGGTGAGCTATATCCACCATCTTTGCCTTAAACCAACCCCGATCTTCATCGGATGTTGCGGCAAGAGGTTTGAGTTGGTCATATAAGTTTTCAAACTCAGCATGGATGGCTAGATCCGTAAATTGCGTGCAGGGAAAACAAAATTTGAGTCCAAGGGATAAAGCTTCTTTCTGATGAGTAGATAGAGTAATATCAGAACGATTTGTAACATACTTATCAGGATTCACCGGAAAGACATTTACGCGGTTTCGATCATCAATTGAACTCTTCAACTTATTTTGTATATTCGTCTTTGTTTTCTGAGTAACGTCTTTTAAACAACAACCCAAAGGAGAAAAGTATTTTAAATTCCCAGCATTTCAAAGCCTTGAAAGAGCTACAGGAAAATTCTAATATAATTATTACGAAACCTTATAAAGGTTCTGGAGTTGTCATTATGAATAAAAGTGACTACAAATCTAAAATGATGTCCATTCTTGATGATAAAAGCAAATTTAGCCGTGATCCCTCCTCAGAAGATATTCAGTTGTTGCAGGGCATAGTGACAGTTAACCTACTGAAGCTTCATGGCCTAAATGCTATAAGTAAAGATAAATTTGACTCATTAAAACTACATTTGTGACAACTCATCACTTTTATTGCAACCCTCTTTCCTGGTGAAAAAGTTGTGTATAAATACGATTGTACAGCTAGAGAAAATGAATTCGCCGTAAAACACTCCTTTCGTTGAACCACGTGTTTTAATTTCATTAACTGGCAATCATGCGCCAGTTTTCCCTTAGTTGTCCCTCATACTCAGTAACCGGAAACCGATGGCATATGACCCACACGTATATTATGTTATACATAACGGACACTATGATGCCGAAGAAAATAAAGTAGGTGAAACGGGGACTTGAACCTAGAGAACACTTTAGTTGAAAGTCATGCTACGGTTAATAAGACAGACACACACATGAGGAAAAGAAGTAGTAATTTGAATTGTGTAACTTAAATTACTAAGTATGTGAGATTCTTAGTGTTGCATATATATTTTTATTTTATTTTATTTATTAAAGCTTGATTCCACACCGTATTTTTGGTACAAGTATGGAATTTTCAGCATGTGATATCGGTAGCCCAAAATCCGCAGGCCGACCATTGATATCAGCTGTGCGTCAGCCGGGGCTGGGGAGAGTCCTAACCGCTGTACCACAGACGCACAAAAGTGCTTAGCTTGAAGCCTCGCCGAGACACAAAATCGGGTCGCTGGATTCAGAGTCCAGAGTACTAACTACTACACCACGAGGCCTATATATATATATATATATATATATATATATGACTAGGAATATCAGAAATATTACACATATGCCCCTTAACACAGGTGGGATCATAGTAGGCATTTCACAATGTATACACAACACATTAATGCACAGAACAACAACTTTAATCAGTTTAAGAATCCTATTGGATGCGTAGAAGAAGAAAATATCATCTATACAAGCATCTACGTGGCTGTTAGGCGTAGCTTAGAGATTACGAGGGAATAAAAACACTCAGGCTAAGCAGATAGAATGATGGAATAAATAGCTTAGAAGAAAAAAACACATCCGAATTCCAGGGTAGGATGAAACAAAAGCCGCAAAAGCCTAATGGGTAAGTATAATTAAGTGGATAGAGAGAGAGAGAGAATGAATATAACTATTAAATTGTTAATTACAGAGTTAATAACGAAAGCATGATGAAAATAGGCATTTAAGCATCATTTGTTAAAAAAAGCATTACATCCAGTCAATAAAGAAAAATATACAATATTATTGGGCATATTTTATCAAGCATATACAATGTGTATCTAATCTAATATGGACTGGTTGTGGTATCAAAATACAACACACATCAACGATGAATCAGCCAGAGAGATATGCAAAAATGTTAGGGTACTAGGGGTTAACAGTTAAAGATAAAAGATTGTGTCATACAGTGTGAACGGTATTTGAACTTATAACTATATATATATATATATATATATATATATATATATATATATAAACAACAGTACATTTATATTATTAAAGATATTTGAACAATTCAAAAAATTAACATTAAATTTCATTTAGGCCAGTTACATCATCGTAGGTTTGCAGATTGATCAATACAAGCATTAGATAGATGGAAGAATATACACTCCACTGTAACTTTGCTAACCAACATTTGTATAACCAGGTAGTATCATTAACCTTTTATGATGCTTTGACTACCTGAATGAGTTTCAACTCACAACTGACTGGTTTCAACATAGAACTTTCCACCGATGTGCAGCAATTCGAGTCACCACACTTCATGTAGCACAAAGCCAGAGAAGAAGAAAGTAAAAAGAAATGCAAAATAGAGACAGTAAACAGAGATATGAGGCAAAAAGAATAGTAATATCGAAGAACAATATATTTTTATTGGGTATTATAAGTCACAAGGAGTGGATGCATCTGCGCCAGCCATTGAGAACGATTTTGAGCCACATCACCAATTGTTTCCAACCATTGGTTTTTACCGTCCCGAGGACCCTAACCAGGAAGTCTACACCTTCCTACGTGGCCTAGACTAACTGCTGTAGATTTCATTGACTGGTGAAGCCATATTTTGGTCTGACCGCCGCTAGCTCTTTTCTAGCCTGACCCTATATCAGCTAGCATTGCCCACTGTCGAGGAAGGCCATGACTAGGCATACGTAACACATGTTCTGACCATCTCAGTCGATGTAATTTCACAGCCTCATCGATTGGTTTCCCCTCCTTACCTAGCACTCGACGGATGCCTAACTTCAATATTGCTTACGCTATTATACCATTTCGCACGGGAGATAGAACGCAGGCACCTATGGTAAAAGACAGCTAGCCTTTCCATGTCTTCCACTCTCAATGACCAGGTCTCATATTCATAAAGGAGGACGGAGAGGACTGCTGAGCAGTACACACGCCCTTTGGTCGACAGCCAGCCAGATATCACGTCTCCGCCAGAGACGGAGTAAACTGGCATTGCCAAACGAGCCTTCTGTATCTGTGGTGAGATTTCGTTAGCAATCAACTCGTTGGCGTTTGATGATGCAGCTTTCCAAATAAGTGAAGTGGTCGACACGCTCCACCAACCACTTCACTCCCTATTTCTAAGCTAGGAGTCAATTTCGTCCTGTCCTGTAACATCATCTTACATTTGGCGGGAGCGAATCGCATACCAGACATTAGCAGATTGCAGCTCAAGGAGTTCAGAAGACTCTGCATTTTTTCAGCGTCATCACCTCACCTAGAGGGACTATATCATCTGCATATTCTAAGTCAGCGAGACTATTATTCCCTGGTAGCAAGTCAATCCCTGAGTCTCCAAAGTGAGTTAGGGTTAATTCCATTAGTATATCTATGATGAAGTTGAATAGAAATGGGGACAGTGGGCATCCCTGTCGGACACCACTAGTTGTCACCACTTCAGATGAAAACTCGCTATAAGCTGTTACCTGGCTGCATGAGTTCGAGTAGAGTGCCTTGATCAGTGTAATGTACTTTCTCGACATTCCTTTCACACCCAAATATCGCCAGAGTTCAACTTACAACTTTGCACTGAAGTGCAGCAGCGGTTCAACGTGCCACACTCCATGTAGCAGACAAAAAGGTAGAGAAAACAGAGATTAAAGAGGATTATAATACGTAGAAATATGAAGGAGAAGGAATAGTAACATGGATATGGCAAATCATAAAGGGCGAATAAAACTGAGCTATTGACAACGGTCATTTGGTCATTTGGTTCTTATAATCTCGAGGATACCAACTAGGCGGCCTATACTCACGTGGTTCAGAGCATGGGTCAAAGAATTCGTGGATAGGTGACAGGTTTTGGTTTGACTAGGCCTAACTTTTTTCCTCAACCTAATCTTATGTCGGCTAAGATTGCTCGTCGAGGAGGTCTGTAGCTCAGCACGCATAACACGTGCTATAGCCACTACATAAACTCATCGCTTAGCTTGCCTTTCTTACCTAGCACTCTATGCTTGCCATTAATATTATTTAAAACGGGTGGCAGAACGCAAAGATGTGTGGTGAGAGACAGTCAATCTTTTCCGTATCTCCCGCTTTCAAAGGTAACGTCTCACAGCCCTGAAGGAGGACGCAGCGAACTGCTGAGTAGTACACATGTCCTTTGATCGATAGCCAGAGATGGCGCAAGTCAGTAGTAAATGCCACACGAGCTATCTGTAACCGTGGTGACATATTGTCAGTAATCAACCCATCGGGACTGATTCAATACACTCTCTACGTGCATTTATTCCCCTTGATGAATTTGAATAAAGCAAGAACAACAGTGGTTTGTGCAAAATAATATGGTACCATCAATTATTTCGTTGGCTTCTCATCAGCTGATTACAGCCTAAATAAATTATGAGGTTTGCGTACAGAAAAGTTTTACCATACTTGCAAATTTTACATGTTGTCAGTTGACAGAAAGTTGCACAATAAGTGAACAGTGCTCAGAAAATTGCGCTTATATAGTTTTTACACAGGCAGTTCAAGTTTAAAGAAAATAAATGTACGCATACACTGGTAAAAGAGTTACGTAATAAAGACGAAATATGCGTTAGATACAGAGTGACTAATAAATTAGGTAACAATGTACTGAGTTCAACTCAAATCATAGAAACAAGAAACAAGCAAAATTACAGATTATAAAAGGGGGTGAGGTTAAAGACAAAGATTACGTAATCAGATGAGAGAATAAAGGCATTCAGTTACCGGGGCAAGGAAAGATTAATAACTGCTTCTTTCTGAACACATAAATCTGGTTTCAAGCGTTTGATAGAAATTGCTTCGGCAAACTTGAGGAGAATGGAACTCCTTTGTCTATTGATAATTTTTAAAGGACTTCTCGATTTCTACCTCATGACCCGTGTCGAGAAGATGTCTAGGAATAGCGCTACTATAAGAGTTTGTTCCCTTGAGACGTAGGCTTTTTGGCACATGTTCAGAAAATCGGAGGTGTGCCCTTCTTTCTGTTCTCCCAATGTAACTGCTCCCGCAGATACACGTAAATTTGTATACACAGTTGGAGTTAACATGAGTAGGGTATCTGTCGACTTTTGACTGCACCAAAGAGCATGTTGTTCGATGGACGGGAACCAACTTAGTTGCAGGATAGGCTCTGGCTAGTGACGTTCTCAGTCTTCTGCTGACCATTTCTGCAATGTTTTCACCTTTGAAATCAAGTTGAATGAAGACAGGCTTTTTTTCAACTGTGATTTGTTTGGTATTTGAGCCTTCACATCTTCCATATTTGTTAATGAATTTTTGAGGGTAACCGTTGTTTTTCAGCACCTTTTCGAGAATCATAAATTCTTCCTCTAGTTTCTCTGCAGAGCATATTCTCCTTGCTCTATAGTACAGAGTTTTGACTAGTGCTCGTTTATAGCTATTTGGACAAAAACTACTAAAATGTAAGTATTGTCCATTTTTAATAGTTTTTGTCCAAATAGCTATAAACGAGCACTAGTCAAGACTCTGTACTATAGAGCAAGGAGAATATGCTCTGCAGAGAAACTAGAGGAAGAATTTATGATTCTCGAAAAGGTGCTGAAAAACAACCTCAAGGCTAGGAGTCGCGGTATAGTCTAGTCTTGCAGCATCCATCCTTTTTACATTTAATAGGAGCCAATCGCTTTATAATGCTCAGAATTGTACTACATATATATCGCGATAAAACTGAACTCATGAGGACTGATTTAAATGAGACCTTCAATGTATGTGAAACAGAAATCATGAAAAAATGTGTTAAACAAAGACTATAAGATTAACTAACAACATGACAAAAAGTATTAACAACTCCAAAGAAATAAACAGTCTCATAAAATTAAACATTCCATATTTTTGTTTAGTTTTCTTGTGCATCTATGTATGTGTGTATGCGTGTATGTGTGTGCGTGGGTGTGTATACCAAGGGACTAAACAGAACTAAATAAAGACAAACATAGTATTGAATTTCGACCACATATATTCGACAAAATACAGGACTAAAAAATTCGTATATCACATTTTGAAATTAATCAATTTATGGTCTGAATATAGCCATAAACATAATTTTTGTACTTTCCGTTGTGTGTGTGATATATTATGAGCTAGTTATTTTTACCAGTAAATTCAATAACTACATCAAAGGTTATTGATATATATATATATGTAAAAATTGAAAACTTCACCATTTTACTTCGGATATATTAGATATATACATATTGCATAATCCTTTACGCCTTAGCGAAAGCTCGGGCTGCTTTCGCTAACTTACACCGTCTCTGGCGTAGGCATGACATCCGGCTATCAACCAAGGGACGTGTGTACTGCTCAGCTCAGCAGTTCGCTCCGTCCTTCTCTGTGCCTGTGAGACGTGGCCTTTGAGAGCGGAAGACATGAAAAGATTGTCTGTTTTTGACAACAGATGTTTACGATCTCTTTCTCACGTTAGGTGGTATAATAAGGTAAGTAATGTTGACGTTAGGCGTAGAGTGCTCGGCAAAGAGGGAAAATCAATCGACGAGGCTATAAAGTTACATAGATTGAGATGGCTAGGTCACGTGCTGCACATGCCTAAACATCGCCTCCCACGACGGGCATTACTAGCTGATATAGGTGCAGGTTGGAAAAGAGTAAGTGGTGACCAAACAAAAACATGGCCTCATCAATCCATGAAATCCTTGACAGTTAAACTGAGTCAGGTAGGGAGATGCAGACTTCTGGGTTGGGGTCCTCGGGACTCTAAGAATCAATGGCTGGAGACAATAGGTGACATGCCTCAAAATCGTTGTCAATGACTTACGCAGATGTATTCAGTCTCTGTAATCTTTCATATTCCTTTCTACCATTACTCATTCTGTCTCACTCTTATACTTGTCTAAATTCTATTGATTCTCTTCACTCATTTTCTTGTCTACCTTTGTGTGCTATTTGGAATGTGGCAACTCGAACAGCTGCACTTCGGTGCCAAGTTATATGTTGAATCCAGACAGACAGACAGGAGGAGGTCTTCTGTTTCGAGAATTTGAAACAATTAATTCTCTAATAATATAACGGACCATGAAACCTGCCTGATAAAAGTTCTGGAGGCGTCATCGCTGAAGATAAATGATTATTACAAGTCTTTGTTGTATTTGAAATAAACCATGCATAGTTATCATTGTTTAAATAGCACATATAAGAATGAATAACACACTTACGATTCAGCATAAATTCTTGTAGATGTTTACTTATTGTCGGTTTCATTTTACCATAGTATGATGATGTGTGCTTATTATTCTGTTGAGGTGAAGCATTATGATGATGAGGGTGATGATGATGGCTAGAATAATGCGGTGAAGAATGCTGTTGCTGTTGCTGATGAAGGCTAAAACCATTTCCGTGTGGTGAATTACCACCACCACCAGCGGCATTAGAAACAGATGAAGCGCTGCTATGAGACACATAACTTTCTTTATGTGTATTATTATGATGGTGATGATGATGATTGTGGTGGTGGTGGTGTGAATTATGTGAAAAATGAACACCAGACGTGTTGTAATGATGTGAACGATGATGAGGAACTGAATCTCTACACGCACAATCAAAACTAGTATTACTTCGGGCATTATGACTAATCATAGGGCTAGATATTGTAGGCGATTGATTACCAATCATAGTGGATGTAGATGAATTTGTCATACTACAGGTTGAAGATACTGTAACAGTATTATTAACTAGACTGTTTGCTGTATTCGACTGACCAGAATTATCATGGCTTGATTTGTTAAAAGGAGAGGATACTTCGGGTAATCCACCAGTCGATCTGATCATCCTACATAAAAATGATATTTAAAAACAAGCCAATTAAAGAAAGCATAGCCCTGTAATGTGCGATCAGCACGAAATTTTTATCTTAAGTGGGACACTCATTAAGCCTTATTACTATCCCCTTCAGGTTCTGAGTGAAATATAGAGGCACATTCAGCGGCACATCTCCGTCTCACCTTGTTATATGCATTCCTTTTGTAGCTGGTTCCACGATTTGCCATGAGCTTTCATTTACTCCTCCTTAGATGATCTCTTCCACATGACCCTCGGACCAAGGCCCAACTTGTCGTTTCCCATCCGCGTCCTGCTTGACGGCCCGGTGCCCGGTGATTTCACTCGACGGTCACCTCAGTGTGTGTCCACTCCATCTTCATTTCCTTAGATATTATTTGTTTGGCAGTAGATTCTTGGTTGGTTCGCCGCTCGCCACAGTTCTTCATCGCTTGTCCTTTCCCGTCGACCATCTGATCAGTATGGAGAGAAGGCAACTGTTGATGAAAGTCTGCGACCTGTTGGAAATGCTTTTGGTGACCCTCCAGGTCTCTGATAAGCATGATGTACGTGAAATAAAAATACTAAGGAAAACATCTATTCATCTGAAAGTGAAGTTTGGAAAACAGAATTTCGATAAGATGTATGATAGGCCATGAACAATTTACCTCATATAGTCAACAACCGATACTCGCCGCACTACACACTACTGATGCTACGCTTTTAGGGCTGTCATACTCATATCTATTGTTAGCCAACAGGTAGTGACCAGGTACATGACACATACTTCGGTTGTGTCATTCGATGCATATTCACAATTTGAGTTAAACACTTTTCCTCTGAAGAGTTTACTTGCTATTTTCGTCAACCGAAACTACTGTTTACCTTCTGCAAGTGTGGCCTACACTTACACTGTTAAGATTTACCGTTTTCGGATATTTCACTGTAATTACAAGTGGCATTAGTTACAAAATAAGTTATGAACCCCTACACTTTCACTGCGGTTATAGTTTGTCTTAGATATTCGCATTCCAGTCACTGATCAGGTTTTCATCCTCTTACCGAAAACATGTTTAAAAACATGTACTTAGTCTAGTCATTATTATGCTAAGAAATTTGTTTTCCCATTGGTATTTCCACCTTTGACGTCATTTTCGAGGCGAATAAAGTGGATACCTTAGATCATACGTATACCACTGTCTCCCTCTTCCTCTGCACAACGTCTTACTTTTTTTGTAGGCATGATGAGGTAAACAGAAATATATTAGTCCAAGCAGGTAGTGTGCTATGTTCGAGATTAATTTCAGAGTTTAACATTGTGAAAGAGCTCAGTCAATAGGGTCAAAGTTGACCTTAGGTCAAATAGCATGATCAACGTAAATAATTATTGATATTCAGATGTGCTTCCATTTCCTGGAGCACACTGAAGAACTCATTCTTGCTGTGATATTTACCTAAAGCTGAAACAATTTTCACTTAATAGAGACACGCAGTCCTTATGATTAATGAAGACAATAAATTTTATAACAAACAAAATATTGCACCAATATGTGTGATTACCTAGGGAGATAATCCCGGTTGTGTTTTGACTGGTCTGCCATAAGATAAAATATCTAGATGAAGAAAGGAAAATCAAGTTAAATGCACTGCATAATCTCCAGTCGATTAGAAAACAACTATGATTAAGAACGGATATGTACTACACCAAAATTATTACGAAGTATTTCATACCATGAACAGGCCATTCCTACAGTAATATCTCAAGCTAACAGGCAAGAGACGCACACCAATCACAGAATTTTCATTCAACCACTCAGAACGCCTTGTACATTATCGGGATACTTACCCTGGCGAAGGTGGAATTATATCACTTGTATTGCTACATATTCTTACATTTTTAATAATGACACTGAATACTGTTTTCGGACACCATTATTTTCAATTCAGGCAGTAACTGCCTTGGAATTCTAAGAAGACTAAGTGAGCTTGACTTAAGGGATTCATGAAACAATCCATATTCTTTTCAAAACCAGATAACTCTGAAATAATTATTGAGCAACGAAGTTGTGTATCACATCGGACACGGGAACCCCTAGTAGTGTGCCAATATTTGCAAAACAGGGACGTCAACATTCAATTAGATTTAAAAAATTTTATTTCCATAAAGTCTCGTTGTAATTAGTTCGTTGCTATCCTAGGCAGTTGACAGGATTGTTTTTATCATGGTCAACCCATAAAATACACAATGAGGGAGTAGGAACGATTGGTATGTACCTATTGCATCAAATATTTGCGATACAATTAGATGCAGTATAATATTTCAAACTAGGAAAATTGGTTCTTGGTACATTAAAAGTGATGCTGAACCGTTGGAAACATTGTAAAATCATGATTAGTTACATCATCACCAATACAACTGAACACCAAGTTCGGTGGTGGTGAAAATATCCGTTCTTTATGGTGTGCTGATGTTGGGTCTTATGGAAAAACATCAAAAATATTTTAGAAGTAAGAATACTGAACGGTGTTTAAGGATATTTAAATTTAGCTTCAGTTAATACTACTATGCTGTGTGTGGACGACAAAGACGTAGTTGTGAACGCAAACACGGAAAAGTCACGAAAAAATTCTCCCAAAGCACGTACCTCAAATTTAACCACGAACTACTTGATAACTAAATAATGACTGATAAATTATCAAGTGTTCGAACTACGTACCAACCTTGCAAGTGCTTTGGCGCTTTCTATGAAAGAAACATTCAAGAGTTATTGAATACCTTAAGGATTCAGATTTATTGATTGGGGACAGAAGGCTTGAAGGCTACGTTAATCCTCTTCTAATAAGTTTTTTTGATTATCTAAACCTTTCCTAAGTGAGTCACCTGAGGGTGCTGACAATACTTCTTCGGGGTGTCGGTTTCAGGAGTTTATGACACGGTGGGAGAACCACTACTGCTCAGCAATATAGTTTCTACCTAGCTCCTCCTGTGTCTTCTAATGCATTCAAGTCTGGTGGTAAGGAAAACAGATCAGGTCCGTGATCATTAATAAAATTTTCAAGCAATGTAGGGAGGTCTGTGGAGTCTGAAACAGAATGACTGTACGGCTGTTTTTAGGTGCTAAAAATGGAGATGCACACAGTTTTCATTTAAAGCGATCCATTGTAAAGCATAGATAACTTCGAAGTACGATCTATAATACAGTATGCTACCCGATGCTTCGTATTCTCACTGTTCAATACTGTCTACTTGCTTCACTACTAACCATGTTGTATCCTTCGGATTTTACAAGTATACACAACTCTGGCAGTGAGCGCTTCTGTGGATTATATTCATGAAGTGCAGCAGCTGACTTCAACTGTATAACCAAGTAACCATTGATTGCTATAACCCGTTAACTGTATTTTTATAATATACTGTAATATTATCATTTCATAAACGCGGATTCTTATTCTGATATTTTGTGCCGTTACCGAACTCTCCATTAAGTCCTCTATAAGTCTGCCCTCTGCCTACGGTTTGACAAGTTGAACATGTATAAACTGTCGAGAGTTTCAACATATGATAAATAAGTCACGTAAAGAACCGTGCGTGTTACCTTCCTCAGAACTCTCTACAAAATATATGAGCCCCCCATTAAGAGTTTTCTAGTCTTGAACTCCTCATGAGATGTGCATGAAGTGAAAACATCTCTTGTGGTTCTAGTAAACGCTCTGCATATTGGTAAGGTAGTATGTTTAGACAGTGTAATGATCTCTCTTGGTGAGTGTCTGTCTCAGTCCACTACTTTCTATAAGTTGACTGTAGATAGATATAATTCATCTAGACAACAGGCTGCTATAGGTGTATTTTAGTTAGATTCCGGCTAGAATGTATAGTTCGAAAAAGTATAGTTTTCTGAACAGCTGACCGGAAAATAATGTAAAATTTTGGCAGGCGTCGAGGAAATATCGTATGGCAAATATCTCGAAGTAGCACCCGACAATTCCGCGAAATCAGTACAATGCCAACACTCAACATTAAACGGAACTTTACTCTTTCGGTAGTTTGGTCAGGTCGAAGAGTCTTAGTCATGTATCTCAAACACGAATAAAGTTCTTCTGTTTGTAGACTATCTCTGTGTAGTTAGGCGCGGATATTTATTTGTCACCGTCAGATGTGGAAAACATATCTTGCTCTGGACTACTGAGCAGTTTCAGATCAAATTTCTAATTGTGAACAAAATGCTTAGAATTAATGTTTGATTAAGTGTTATGCTATGATACGGGCGGCAGAGAATATTACAGATGCAGAAGGCGTTCTATATTGATACACACAGATCACCCTATGAATAAACAGTAAAACAAGTCGAATTTCCATGATACTTGCATTGCATGTTAAAAAATGACTCAGTTCAAAATGTTTCAGTCGAAAATTTGTGGTGCACATAGGCTCAGGACTTCCAGCGCGGTTTTTAATTTAGCCTCATTACATCTCATCTCAAACTATCGTATATACACTTGATCTTACCACACTTCATCTTCAACAAACAATTAGTTTATCTCATCTGATTGAGATCAAAGAAGTGTATGGTGGACATGAGCGCTTGAAGGGATTGGCTGGTAGCTGCTACATTGTACTGAGCCGGGGAATTTCATGGCCTCTTTACATGCATCCTAGAATAGATGAAAGTTTAACACCCTTCCATCACCAGTTGCGGGTAGGATTCGAAGAAGCCTAGCCATTAGGTTAGAGTAGAATAAGCTAAAGAGTCATTCGGCTGTATGACTGAAGCCCAGATCTAGAAGTGTGGTGAGAGCAAGCTGCTAGCCGATTGGTAGACATTGATCTACGCTGATTGGTAGAAATTAATCTAGGCTGATTCAACAACCGATCACAGCTGACCTAGACGTGGACAAATATGATTCGCAGACAAGTGGCTCGCATTTCCGAGAAATATCGAAAACGAGAAAGCAGAAGACTGCGTTTGTTTGCAAACAACCAATCAGAAGACCGCCTTCTTTCTGCGGGCAGAAGCCTATTAATGTACGTAAAATACATATAAATACCTGTTGGTTTTCGTAATAAAACTGATCTGTTGCCTGGCCCTTGTCTTCTGTTGTTACAGAAGGACGTGTGGTCATGTAATGAAAATGGGTGTTGTTTCCAGTTCACTCCAACAATTAAAGGAACACATATTTCTTAAGGAGGAGGAAGAAAGCAACCCTTAGATAGTCACGGATACTGCTACGTGCTGCTCCCATTTCCTAAGGTTTCCTGGAACACTTTAGCGCAGATTCAATGCAATAGTATTGTAGGGGATCAAAGAAGTCCGTCGATTCTTGGAATATCAACCATTTCTCTCTCAACAGTCATTTTGTTCACCTGTGCTGACTGAGTTCAGCTGAGGGCAAGTGGGTTTTCAAGGAAAAAGGGCATGACGTTGTGTCGTGGTATGGTTGTGCATCTCTGTGCTCTTTTCATACCTTCATTAATAAATACATCCACTGTCAAAGTATATTTAGTGATGAATGACCTCTGGTGTGCTCAACTAGGTTCCAGCGGTTCACGCCCTCCAGCATGCTCATGAAATACATCTTCAGGATCAGCTGATTCTATCCATTACAGTGCGTACCAGCAGTCAGCCACTCTGGAACTTATTTTCCTACTGCAGTTGGGCACCAAAGTCAAACAGTATGTCAAAGTAAAAAGGCAGATAAATGGCACTAAAATCATCGTCGTGGTTGGTTGCGTGGCAGAAATCGAGTACCAAGTTTTCTAGAATAGGGCTTTTCAGACAGAGCTGTTGTGTCTTCATTCCAATGAACATGAAGGTGCAGAGGGGGGTCAGTTTCAATTGGAATTTCCTCCGAAAGTCTATGTGATTTCGTATTACGTGCTTTGAGAAATGCTGGAATCATATCAGATGTTAAGTTTGGCTCTTTTATAGGTATGTAACCAACATTTTTACATATCTATCATCTATATTGCAGCCTTTGCACGAAAGCTCCTCGGGATTGCCTATATGCTTGTCCATTCCTTTCACTCCTTGTCATTTACTGAATAACATCTTGGTGCATTATTTTCACCAAGAGGTACACCCCAAAAAATATCATAGGTCCTGTGAGGACATGAATACTGCTCGAACGACTGACACCCAGACCAAATTAGGTAATTGTCTTATGGAGGCCACCCTCTACCGAGCCTTTACCTTGAAGCTTGATGCACAAGGTAGTAGAGCAGCACCAGAAAACAAGTTCTTATTGTTTCTGGTGGATAGGACATATTCATTTGTCATTTGATTCTCCCAGTTCTGCAGGCTGTGTACATCATCGGTTTCGGATCAGGAATTTCCAGCTGCCATGAGTTGGTCAGCATGTCCTCCAGTCCTTTTGTAAGTGCCACACCTTCGCGTTCTACGTTTCACTTTTGTGGGAAACACCCCACCGAGTGATAGCGATGAATATGGCCTGCCTGATAGAGGCTATGAACGCATGGCCAAGTGAGAGCATTTTGAGGCAAAGACCAGAGTCTAACCACCCTCAGCCTTACCAGGTCTTTTAGGTGTGGAATACTATTCTTCTGCCTATAAATCCTTTAGTTAAAGCTTAGATGGGCACTGAATGTGAATCGTAACAAGATTTCTTTAGAGTAGCTTGTTAGCAATTTTATGGTTAAACCATGTGGATCGAAGTAATCATGTATATATTCATAGAGGGAGTGAGGGAGAAACCGCGGTTTCTGCGAGAGGATAGACACAATGAAAATATGGCATTATCTGAGGCACCAAAGTCTTTTATGCCCCTGTTGCAGTCACTGCGCGAATAACTCGCTGTCTTTCGCCAGAAATCCAAAACAAATCTAAATTGTTCCAAGTGGATTTGCGTTCAAACCAGAATTGTCCGAGATAACGAAAAATTTATTGTTCTATTTAACAAAAAGCGTTATGTAATTGTAGTACAAACCTTCATTTTGGGAGTTACGCGGCATCCAAATATGAAGGGCTTAATTGCTACGCACAAAATGCCTCACAATCAACAAAACTGTGTATTCTAACGAAAATATACAGCAGTCAATGACGAGCGACAAATGGTCTAATTTACACAACTTTAGCATTTCAAGGTACAAGACTGGACGCAACACTCTCAGCAAAACTAAATGTGCCACCAGTCGAAAACTTATATACTTGCCTTCTAACTGGCCCTATTATTTCCTCTGGCCATTGTGGGGGTGACGCGGATTTGATGGTGGGAACATTTGAGTGCCACCCTTATTTGCAGGAAAGTGCTTTTTATATGAAATTGAATTACTTTTATATAAACGAAGATAAATAACACATGAAAGCACTTAAATATAAACTCTCTTAATAACAGTACGCGGGATGAGCTCGCTACCTCAGATAAACACGCAATGCCAGAAAAGCAGTGTGGATTAACAACCATCCGCTTTTCTTCCACATATTTTCAGCACCATGGAAATTGGGTTTAAAGTCTTCTATGCGACCATTCCTTGTGACTAGCTTGTTTTAGCTAGTCGTTATTCGGAAATATTACAAAATCCCATTACTGCAACTTCCGGACAGAAACTAAACCCTTTATTTATCAAATATTGTTTATTTTACAGTATTAAAACCTGTCAGCTTCTTCTGCACTTTTCTCCTGTACTCTTCTGCTTCCACAGGTGGTGTCATGGATCATTGCACTGAGAGAATAATGCAGTGTCAGTCGACCAAAGTGCAAGAACCATTAGAATCACACTGGCGATATTCAGCGAATTGCTTGCACATCCAATAGAAATCAGAACAGCCTTCGTCATGTAGTGTATTCATTGATTCAAAGCTTGCCCCATATAACTGCGAACGCCACAGTAGTTTTATGCTTACCACTGGTTGTGAATTCTTTTGACTTTTTGAATGCCAGATCCAGGGCCACAAACTTCTTTGTGTGTTTCATATCACGTCAACCGATAATGCTCGCAAATTTTGGAGCTTACGTGTATCGTTATAGCAGGTCATTTCAAATCACCACTCTCCTCTTAATAAAGTTTTGGATGCTGAGGGTGTTAACATTCACAAATTGTACGATGTATACTAACGCAAGACCCTATAACCACAACTTCTATTGTATTCGTCCAGCATAAACCAAACACAAAGCGAAACACTGAATCGATCGCCCAAAACGCGAAGTATATTTTGGAACCAAGATCGTAGTGCGAGGATGATTGCCTAACTAGCTAGGGATCATGCACTACACTACGACGACGTGCCAGATGGCGTGGATGGTTGATCGTGGGCCTTCAGACAAACAAGTCAACTTAAGCTGTGAAGGTCAGCATTCAATGTTCAGTGATGAATGCTGTGGCTAATAATTCCGGAGTGTTATCTACCTCAACAACGTGATCTGTGAAAACACCAGCGTGCAAATGACCAGCAGTTGATATGCTATTGCTTTCAAGTCTAATATAACACAGTATCATAAGGGACAATTTCATGAAACATCTGTCTGGTTATTCATGCGCTTCTCAGTATTCCGGATCAATACATTTTCTAATTTTGTGGTAGGAATTTTTGCCGTGATAACCAGCATATTTTCACTAAGTACACAAATTCATGTCTGTGGAAATGGTTCGCTTCTTATTGAGGAATAAGTTATTGTTATGACAATATCATTGTTCTTATTTGGTCCTTTCAGTTAGTCTATGTTGTCTTCGGACAGGAAATTATTAGAGCTCGTCCGTAAATCGGTCATTTGATGACAGTGAATAGTGGCTGTTAGTTCAAAGTGTTGGAATTCCTACGACAACAGTGGTAATGCTTTTGCGCTTTTCGAAATATATTTCTACTCATTTCAGCCATCACAACTTTCAGTGAAGTAATTCGTAGATTTCACTAATTCAGGCTTGAAAGAACCCTTCGCTTACCTTCACCGCTATTGGGTCAACGGTTTTTTTAATGTTTCCACCTCTAAATAATTCTCTCGTTCTAGAATGATTCATGTAAGTCATCATAAAATAGTGTTTCAGCCGATTTGGAATACGGTACAAGTAGAATTTATAGAATTTATTCTTACGTAGATTGGTCACCGGACTCAAACTGTGTCATCCTCTTCGACAAGTGCCTCGGATAAAGGTTAACGCAAGTTGCAAGGATTAACACAGCTCTCCACAGTCTGCAGTCATATGTTATAGAGGAGTGGAGACTGAATGAGAATCAACGAAAGCCTGGAAAAACAACATGAGAAAAATCAAATAAACGAGTGTTTTCGTCTCAGAGTTCTCGTATTCAAAAGGATTTTGTAGGGAAGAATGGAAGGGTAAAAAACAGGACGTTTGTAGGAAACTGACGTGGTTACAGAAATATGACAAAACAGTTAGTGCATTAAATTCACCCAGCAGCAAGAAGTTCAAATAAACTATGCGTCGGTGGCACAGTGGTTAAGACACTCGCAGAACATGCACATGGTACGGGGTTCGATCCCCGGCAAACGTACACTTGATATCAATGGTCGGCCTGCTAAATTTGGGCTATTATTTATTATTTATTTGAACGCAGAAAAACTTGGTACAATATGGCACCAAGAAGGATGCGCCACACAAATTTCATTTATTGTGTGAGGGCTGAGATACTGCCCGGGCGTCCAGACCGAAGCAGGTGGTTTTCTTAAGGGACCACCCCCCGAGCCTTTGACTTGGAGTCTAATCCGCAAGGCAGCGGAGCAGCGTCAGGTGCTGCGTTCCCATGGTTGCCGGTGACCCATATGGGTTCGTACGCCATTTGATCCAATTGGATTCTGGAGCCCATGTACCCCATGGTAACTGCTTTTAGTCTAACCGCTATCCAAACAACCTTCCTGGCATGGTAGGACCTCCAGGGATATGAGTCCCAGCCAGTTTAGCTTGTTGGGTCACTGCGGCATTCATGCCCGACCACCACGGCAAGGTAGCAGTTATAGGCCGGGTTTGGGCTACCGATATCACATGCTGAAAATTCCATACTTTACCAAAATACCGTGTGGAATCAAGCTGTTATAAAATACAAAATATAATGACGTACAAACACTGAATAAGTGTTTTAAATTTTTTGATAATAACGGAAACAACCATTCAGCCAACATCCGATCGATAAGCGACCAAAACTTGAGTGGGGGTGCAGTGGTACTATGCACTTCCAGGTGTGATCTGACACATGTTTTGTACAACCTTGGAAAGAGCTCAGGAGTGAGTGCACCTAACTGTCTATGTGTAAAGTGTATGACCGCATATGCCTTCGCTGTACTTCTAGTCTGATACACGCTTGTTTCCATTTTCTCCATTAGAACTAGACCTAAGTTAAGCTCCGACGTTTTGAAGGATAAGCTTTCTTTGCACAGGGTGTAACTTGCATTCTACAGCCTACAGGTGCGGAATTTCACTACTTTGCACTTTTCAGGTTGAAAGTCATACCTAAAAATGTGTCTGTTTTTGCTTTTTTTATTTCTTTTTCTGTCTTATAGTGTGAATAACCTATACTGATTATATCTATTATTACCTCTTTCAGTTTGACGACGATACCGGAGGACTAACTGGTGAAAGGACCGACTCCACTCACAGTAGCAACGAAGTCTTAACACACATCATACTACAAACCACATACAATTAATCCCTGCACTACTCCTTTTGGAATCAACCAAAGCTATGACAGTTGAGTGGCGGGACGAGCTACGCAGAATTTTACCGAAGATCAGGAACCTATACCTCACAATCAAGAGGCAAGCACAAAGAAATCAAATTGGCTTATACTAGCTCGTAAAAACGATATTGGATATTGGAAGTCTGACCTTCACGTCCCCAAGGTCAACACCGGGTTCTCATGGCCCGTTCGCTGACTTTTGTCACTGGTAACCCAAAGAAATTGTCTGAATTCTTGAAAATTGTCGGTGAGGAGTATGCCGAAAAAGTAGGTGGTGTTTCACAATATGTCATAATAAGTTTTAGATCAAAACAGTTGCATTGGACTTACCTGAAATCCAAGGTAGTATTGAAGAAGTGAGCAAAGAGAAATGCTTATCAGCATATAGTCAAGTGGGTGGACCGGTCTTAGTGGAAGATACAGCTTTGTGCTTTAATGCAATGAATGGAATGCCTGGACCATTTGTTAAGTGGTTTCTAAAATCGACAGGTCCAGAAGGTAATTATTACATATTTTTCTCCCGATTAGATGTAATCTTACTTTATTTGTCTCGAATTTGATAGTTGTATTGTTGAACAACACTCCAGTGTCATATTTTTAACGTGCTATATGACCTATGAACTTGATTTCTAGTCCACATTCATGTAATTGTACCACATTTATTCATAATGTCAGTTTTGTGTCCCATGAGACGAACCGTCATGTTCATATCTGTGAATATAATTTTGAAAAATCGCAAAGGAAGAAGAAGCAAAGCTACACCTCCAATTTTTTGAACATGTACCCGAAAGCCTACGTGATAAGGGAATAAACGCTTAAAGTAATGCCATTACCAGGCAATTCCTTGATACGGGTCATGGGGTGGAAATCAAAAATTCCTTTAAAAGTGTCAATGAACAAAAAGCTCAATTCTCCTGAAGTTTGCCGAACCAGTTTCTGCCAAACGCCTGAAGTCCGATTTATGTGTTCACAAATAGACAGTTATTAGTCTTACGCATCTCTCATCCTTATCACGTAACTCCTTTACCATTGTATGCAAGCATTTATTTTTGTTTAAACTGGAACCCTCTGGGTATAAACTGCATAAGTGTAGTTCCTGAGTACTGTTTATTAAGTCTGGGGTCTCCTGTCAACTGACAACATGTAACGTTTGCAAGTACATAAACTTGATAGTTTCTTTAAGCTCTAGGCAGCTGATAAGAAGCCAACAAAATAAGGAATGCACAAGCCACTGTTGTTCTTGCGTTATTCAAACACAGTAAGGTGTTTAAGCTAGTTTTGTGGTCTTTGGTCAGGTTGTTGTATCGAAGATGTAGGATGTAACAACAAGGAGGTATTTTCCTTTTTAAAAGACGTTTTAGCTGACTTTGGTGCCTCTCGGTAGTGCGAATTTATAGTGGGGTACTTAGGATTGTCTGTCCCCGTAAATTATACATTGCAACTTTCCTCGTGGTAGTTTTCTATCGGTGGTTAGATCTTGATACGGACACAACTGGAAGTCGGAGTGAAGCTGTCTTTGACCGACTTCAAGCAAATTTTTTCCTCATATATGTCAATTATCTTTTTGTTCCAGGCATCCCATGGAGAATCACCTTTGACGGTGTGATCTTTCGGGAAGTAATAACCTCTTATACACTTTCATAAGCGTACAAAGCTTTCCACTTAGTCAGTCAGTCAATGAAGAGAGTCAAATTTCGACTGAAATACATTAAAAGCTTTTTGCTGCTTTTTATTGTGAAATTTTAAAAGTCAACACACCTTTGGTACAATGTTGTGCTGTTGAAATTGTATCTGCTGAGCTTGCCATATGTCTGTCTGTCTGTTTTCGACATAGAACTTTGCACATATGTGCGGCAGTTCAAGTCGCCACACTCCCTCCATATAGCACACAAAGCAAGAGAAGAAAGTAGGAGAAATGCATAATATAGACAGTAAACAGAGGTGTGAGACAAAGGAATAGTAATAGGGAAGAACAAAGCAGTTTAACTGGAAATCATAAGTCACGAGGAGTGGATGCATCTGAGCCAGCCATTGAGAATGATTTTGAGCCATGTCACCAATTGTTTCCAACCATTGGTTTTTACTGTCGCGAGGACCCGAACGAGTCAGGAAGTCTACATCTTCCTGCGTGGCTTGGACTAACTGTTGTAGATTTCATCGACTGGTGCCATGTTTTGGTTTGACCGCCGCTAGCTCTTTTCCAGCCTGGCTCTATATCAGCTAACATTGCCCATTGTCGAGGAAGGCGATGACTAGGCATACGTAACACATGAGCTTGCCATATTACTTATTAAATTATATATGAATGGTTACACAGAGTTTGTGTTAGACCTACTTGACAGTCAGTGATTACTCCGACACAAGTAGTCAACAATTAGTAGCCTAGTCATTCCTAGTAAAATCACTATGATCTATCACTGGAGTTTATCTGCAAAAATATTTGCTGTTATGTGTTTAAAACTTGGACACAGTTGTAGTATGTAAATTCATATTAATTTGTTTATTAGATACATCACACCCAGATAAACAGTATTATTTACTGGATGACAAAGTTCCGAACACAATTTATTGTTCATAATCATATCAATTATAACTGAACAGCGTCGAAACTACCCTTCCTATTAGTCGTAGGGGTAGTAGAATTTTCCAGATGTCCAACTGAACAGGTGTTGAATTATTCCTATTACACGTATTTGCAGTTGATTCGATAAATAAAGCTTCCGTTATCACTTTCTTCTTCCACTCTGTTACATCAGATTTTAAAACTGTCACCTTATCCCCTTTATGGATAAGATTTTATTTTGATAAATCACACAGTGTTGTACAGTTATATTAACTGATGACGTTTCGAGCTCAAACTATTGCTCGTAATTACATCAACTTGATATGATTATGAGCAATAGTTTGTGCTAGAAACGTCATCAGTTAATATAACTGTACAACACTGTGTGATTTATCAAAATAAAATCTTATCCATAATGGAGTTATACTCTACCACAGTGCCCAAGTTTTATACTTATGTCACCTTATCCCATCCTATTGTATGGATAGCTGTAAATACATGTGTTGAGTATTCTCCTGATCTCTTATCGTATTCTGGTCAACTAATCTAGATTTTGCTGCTAGGGTTTTGTGCTCCGCTAGTCTGACTAACCCCGTTCTACTACTTTGCCCTATGTATTTGACCTGACAGTCATTCCAGCAGGGTATCAGATAAACTAAATTGTTTTGTTTAATTGGTTCCACAGCGTTCTTTAACCGAAAAAGCTTGTTTCTATACGAGTTTATGGATTCCTGTATTGTTAAGAACTTTGCGTAAGGTTTCCAAGGTTCTTTCTTTGTGTGGAAGTAGTACTGATGACTTATATTCTTTGTTGTTGATCCTGTCATCATGCTTTGCACATTTGTCACGCTGTTGCTGTTTTTTTTAAAATTCACTTCAAATTAATTATCTTAATAATTTCATCACCTTCATGCCTTTTCTCGTTGTAATTTTAGGACTTTATCGAATGTTAACTGGTTTTAATGATTTTCGTGCAGAAGCTGTATGTACCTTTGCTTACTGTAACAGCCTTGAAACTCCAGTGGAATTATTCACTGGTATTACAAGCGGTCATATTGTTTCCCCACGTGGACCACGTGACTTTGGATGGGATTGTATATTTCAACCAGACGGTTATACAGAAACGTATGCTGAATTAGATAAAGCCACAAAAAACTCTATATCACATAGATATAAAGCTTTGTTAAAAGTGAAATCCTATTTATCAGTGCATGGAATATAAGAAAACGGTAGCTTATTTATATTATTAAGCTATCATAATCATTTAAAAAGGATATAATATGGGATTTTGATGAAAAAAAGACAACCAACCATGTAGATTTGTACAGTACCTATTTTGTTTACTCTTGAATATAAATTATTATTATTCTTTTATACATAGTAATAATAATAACGGTGATAATAATAATAATAATAAACAAAGCTGTAATTACCTTATCAGTCTTCCTCTTTTGAACTTTTTTCCTGAATATGATATAGCACTTTCCTCATTGTTTCATTTTAAAACATGACTTCGGTACCCCCGAAAAATAATATCGAAATAGGCAGAACATTATGAAAAATATGATGTATTTGCGCTATACATTTTGAACATTCTGATCTCACATTTACTTGTCAAGTCGATATATATATATATATATAATATATATATATATATATATATATATATATATATATATATATATATGAAAAAATTAAGGGCAATTAAATTAAACAAAATGACAAAAAGAGATTTAAGAATGATTAACACAACGTTTGGAAATCCAATCAAACAAGGCTTACCAAGGTAGGTTAAGAGTAATAATAAACTGTTTTTGAAAACACAGGTGTGTGTGTGTGTGGGGGGGCTTAAGTTTATGAAAAGCTATAGATAGCTTCAGCGTATTTCAGTAAGCTCTCTTGGTCATTTCTATACATGACCTTAAAGGCTGTGATAACATCAGCCTTATGGTTCATCTCGATTAGATGTTTAGCTGTAGATAAAGTTGGTAGTCTGCCAACTACGTCCTTTGATTTTCCACAATTCATTTGTCAGCAGAAAGATTGAGCAAAGAAATATTTACTTTTCAATGAGATCCTCATCTCTGGCTCTACTCTAATATACACGTATAGCATTTTTATTACAATACACAAGAATTTACCAATCAAGTGGCACTGATATGTTTGTTAACAATAGTTAGTCAGTCTCAACATGTCAATGGGGTGATAATTAACGAAGAAAATTAATGCACAATTAAAAGGTACAAATGGTTGCAACACGTGGATTACGTAATGCATAATTTGGGAAAAATGAAGAGTAATTAAGGGATAAGCGTGTGCACAGGTTGATTACGTAACAGATTGTAGTCATAAGAATTAAATAATTTTACAAAGATAACATGTAATTAAAGATGAAGTAGTCAGAAAAATAATTTGGACAGTTATAAATTTTAAAGGTTTGGGGACGAAGTAGTCCGACTTATACATTCATGTAGCGATGGCCAAGGTAAGGAAAGTGGCTGTACAAATTTCTTCTGAACATACAGGTTTGGCTTCTTCAGGTGGATTCCGAATGCTTCAGGTGTAAGTAGAAGACGAACTCGTAAAGCGAAATTAAGGTTAGTAGGAATGCGATAAATAATTTTAAATGCTATATTAACATCAACCTTATCCTCACTATCTAAAAGGTGTGCTAAAATAGAGCTACGAATAGATCTTGTTTGTCCCTTGCTTAACCATGTTGGACGATGTCCGGAAATACGATGATGAACCTGCCTAATTTTACCCCCAAAGTAGCTGGCCCCACAGCTGCAGTCAAACTGGTAGATCCACATAGAGGAGGCAAATTTAGATCCTTATTTCTCGAACGTAGAATAGGGGTGGTAGTGAAGAGACAACGTACTTCTGCTGCATAATAGGCTCTTTTAACTGCATTCTTCAGGCACTGCGTTATTATTTCGCTGATGTTGTCACCGAGGAACTGCAGTTTCATTTGTCTTTCTAATCATTTCTGGTTATGCTCTCTCACCCTCACTTACGAAGCACGATTACTCCTCCCTATGTATGTGTGTGTCCAGGCACACACGAAAATTGGATGTTACATAATCACTTGTACACTTTTGAGTTTTGCAATGGAGCATATTTTTTGCTTTTTTGAAGATAACAACCAGGGCTTCATGAGAGGTCCTACGGATTACCGAATTTAACCTTTGTCTCAAGATCCTGCTATTTATTCCTCCGTTATATGGTAATTTGATAAAAACATTTTTATTAGGGGCGGTATAGATTGTTGGTTTAAAGACTAATTGACTTCTACACCTGTTTAACAATTTTAAAGGATATTTGTTTTCAACAAGAATATCCATCAATATTTCATTTTCTTTCTCTAAAACATCAGCCGTACAAATACTCTGAATCCTCTTAAATAAGCATTTCACCAAGTCTCTCTTGTACTGTATTGGATAGAAGCTGTGAAAATTAAGGTATCCCAGTAGGTTTTCTGTAAATTGATCGTCTTATTGAACCATCATCTCTTCGACTCAGATGTATGTCTAAAAATGTAAGCTGGCTGCAACTTTCTTCCTCGCATGTTAGACTTATATGTGATTCTGTACAGAGTTAAGTCTGTCTAATAGACGAGTCGCCTCTTCATGATCGTCACATATCAAAATGATATCTCCTATAGAAGGGCAATTTAGAAATTAAATCAAGAGACAAGTCTTCAACATTAGACATATAAACGTCCGTGTCTTCTAATAACGCAATCCAAATTTATAAAACGGACTAACTATTTTAAAGAACTTTTATGAATATAATTTCGTATCTGATTGTATAAATGATGGCAAAATTATATATGATAGAAGATTGCTATTATTATTTCGGAGTAGATTTCACTATGGACAAACACTAGCTAGATAAATACATGAAAGCTAAGCGGTATTGGATAGTTATTTTGTCACATCCTAGTAATTGAAATCACGACCGCTAGGTTGAAATCTAATGATGCATTATTCCTTACCCCTGCCAATTTGCTTTTCCAAATACTGTTACCATCATCCAGGGTCGTTGGTGAGTCTCGATTTTTCACTGAGTTGTTTGTCGGTGTAAGTATCGTAGTACTGGGTGTCTAAGCTCGGAGGAGAGTCGTTTATATATATGATGAGTCGGGACTAAACGGTCACTCGTCGGGTGTGTATGTGTGCAAACCACAGCTTATTTCTAATCAGCTTAAGGCTATGGGACAGTTAGTGTTGTTATTATTACCTGGCGTTCTACCTCTGCTGTTCAAGCCCTGACGTATTATTATTATGTTATTATTGTTTCCTTTAATTCCTGGAGGAACGTAGGGCTTCAGCCATGCGTCCCCACTGCGTTCGGTTCTCTCGTAGAGTCTTCACCTGTCTCCAAGTCTGCCCACACGCTTTCATCTCCTCTTCACATGACCTCCTCCAAGTCACCTTTGCACTGACGACCAACTCGCCGCTTCCCGTTCGGGTTCCACTCGAGCAATGGCTTGTCTAGTGATGTCACTTGATGGTTTCCTCAGAGTATGGTCAGTCCATCTCCATTTCCTCCTGCCTATTTGTTTCACAATCGGTTCCTGGTTGGTTTAATCCCAGAGATCCCTGTTGCTGATCTTTTCTGGTCGGCCATCTGATCTTGAATATTGAGCGAAGACAACTGTTAATGAAAGTCTGTAGTTTGTTTGAGATGCTCTTTATGACGCGCAGTGCAAGTCTCTGATCCGCATCGTGAGAAGCACTGACTTCACATTGGAGTTGAAAATCCGGATCTTATTTTTGATGCTGAGTGTTGTTGACCTCCACACAGACTTGAGAGAAATGAAGGCTTGCCTTGCTTTTCCGATTCTTGCTTTGATATCCTCGTCAGTTCCGCCTGTAGTTGGAACGGTGCTTCCCAGGAATCTTCATCACCTCTGTTTTCTCAATGTTAACCTGAACTCCTATCTATGATGCTTCTTCTACCAACTTGTTGCTTTTCGCTTGCACATCTTCCAGTTTGTGGGAAATCAGATATATATCATCGGTGAAGTCCAGATCCTCCAAGCCCTGACTTAAATGCACCGAATAGCCATGAGTTATTGATGGCATGAAGGAGTACTGTACCTTCAGGAGCACCTGTAAACGATTCTCATCATGTTTTAGTGTGTATCAGGCTTCTCCTTTGTTTTGGTTATCATTTCAAAAGTTTTTCTGAATAGATTAATTGTAATCACATAATGCACAAGGCAAATATCATTTCGAGTTAAACTTATGACTGGCTATTGAACCTCGAGAAAATTTTAGGCGAACACTGCCTATATTTTCATGACACCCTGGAGATGGCGAGTAGATTCACTTGCAGCGTATTAGAACAATAGCTAACAAACGTTAGGTTTTCTCCATTCATTCCTGTATGTACAGTCAAATATTCCTTAATTAAGATCCGTAAGGACTGGTCTGTCTGTCTGTCTGTTTTCGACATAGAACTTTGCACATATGTGCGGCAGTTCAAGTCGCCACACTCCCTCCATATAGCACACAAAGCAAGAGAAGAAAGTAGGAGAAATGCATAATATAGACAGTAAACAGAGGTGTGAGACAAAGGAATAGTAATAGGGAAGAACAAAGCAGTTTAACTGGAAATCATAAGTCACGAGGAGTGGATGCATCTGCACCAGCCACTGAGAATGATTTTGAACCATGTCACCAATTGTTTCCAACCATTGGTTTTTACTGTCGCGAGGACCCGAACGAGTCAGGAAGTCTACATCTTCCTGCGTGGCTTAGACTAACTGTTGTAGATTTCATTGACTGGTGCCATGTTTTCGTTTGACCGCCGCTAGCTCTTTTCCAGCCTGACCCTATATCAGCTAACATTGCCCGTCTAGGAAGGCGATGACTAGGCATACGTAACACATTCAAGTATTGGTTTGTAAGGATTTGGTTGATTGGTTACAGGATTTCATCATGAGCTGACATTGGTTAGAGAACCACTGGAAAACCTGGGGTTCTAGTCTGGGACTCTTCATCAGTACGCACCTGCCGGGATTCGAACCCAGGACCTTCTGGTTACAAGGCGAACTCGCATGTCATTAAGCCACTGGGACCCGATCCAATGGCCAGTCCATGAATTCTAACTTCTGCCAATTCACGATATAGCGCAACCGCTAGCCAATATCTTCGGCGAGTATTTGTCCTCACACCTGACCTGCTTTAGCCTGCCGGTCACGATTTCCTGAACTAGGACGAAACAGCTGTCCAGTAATCCCAGGTTTTCCAATGATTCTCTGACCAATGTCAGCTCATGATGAAATCCTGTAACCATACGTAACACATGTCCTAACCGTCTCAGTCGATGTAATTTCACAGCCTCGTGGATTGATTTCCTCTCCTTACCCAGCACTCGACGCCTAACCTCAATATTGCTCTGGTGGCAAAAATTTGGAAGCATCATTTGTATCTGGCATCCGACGGGACATATACTAGGTTATCAGAGTCACTAACAGCGAATATATGGTGTCACTGATGTGATTTATTAGGCAGTTGATAGGCCGATTAAAAATTCGCAAAGATACGTGCAATGTAGAGCACTTGAAAAATACTGTAGTTGGTCCACAGCGCCAGTATTCAGTATACTTAATCACAGTACTGCGTATCCAATTAGCACCGATCCACTAATGAAGTGATGGTCGGAAACGAATGGTAAGTACTCAGGCACTGTATGTCATCGTGTTAATGGTAAGACCGTAGTCAGCTAACGTACTAGATTACCTAGGAAGGTAAGACAAGGGCCAGGCAACAGATCGTTTATTTAGGAAATCAACAGATATTTATAGATTTTCATGTACATTATTATAGATTATTGTTATCTTTCATCTCTTTGTGGCCGTTTCTTGAAGTTCAGATTATCTATCAGCAAATTCTACGGCCTACACAAAGTCTGCTGTGATTGGTTGCCGAATCAGTCTTTGTTCTTATTTTTCTCACGACCAATATTGGGGACGTAAATTACTGTCTACCAATTTGGCTAGCAGTCAGCTCTCACCACAAGTATATTGTATATAAAAGCAAATCTTCTTCTGCCTTGCTTACTGAAGCTGCAGTCCCTCAAGGTGCTGTTTTGTATCCTTTTCTTTCTTTTTTACATGAATTACCACTTTCGGATGAAGCCAACTTCGTTAAATACGCTGATGATCTGACTATCTCGTTACCAGTTACGTCCCAGTCTGACAGTTCTAAACGTAGTAGATTTTTGGTGGATATCAGCCAGTGGTTCTACGTTAAATCCCTCTAAATGTCGGACAGTTGACTTCCTCTTTAGGCATAAATGTGATATACACGAACTGGTTGGTTCACAAGATGCTTGTAGCATAGCATGCAAGGCACTGAAATAGAGACTAAGTCACGCATAAAATACCCTGGAATATTATTATCCTTTGACGTTTCTTGGTCATCCCCTTTCTTGTCGATCTCTGAGAAAGCGTTCCGTCTAACATTCTATATTAACAAGTTAAGACAATCAGGTAGGTACCACTCAATCTCTACATTTAAAATTTGTTAACTCTTGCATCTTACCTAATGTTCTTTAATGCTCCCTCATAGTCTTTCCTGGACTACTGAAAAATGACTATGTGACATTGTGATGGGTATTAAGGGTTGTTGGTAGGGCAAGGGGTGTACCACTAAGTCAGCTGGTTACTATTGTAGTCGACAGATATCTGAACTCATGTGAGAAGTGGTCTAAATCCATATTATCTGACCCTCAATACCCCCAGTATTCCCAAATCTCTCCTTGTATCTCAACTGGTAGAACTAGAAGTCAGTACAAAAGATTATACGCTCGTACTACCAAGTATATGCACTCAACGATACCATATTTGGCCAGGCCATGTTTTCTGTGACAGAGACACAGTAAAGCGTGAAACTTATGAATTACTATGTTGTTAGCAAAACAATCGCCCCTTTTATTATCTCCTATTTGTAATCTGTGGTGATACTATCTCAATTAAACTGACAACCTTATCTACTAATCTTATTGTTATAATTATTTATACTGATTTAAAATGCCCATTAAAATTTTTCAAAGAATGGATACTGAACAAAGAGTACTCCTTTCGATAAATTCATCATCAGGCTCTACAGTTACATATACATTATAGTGAATGAATGAATTAGTGTTATGAACAACATTAATGTTGTTTAAATAACATCGAATCAATAATATTGATAGATTACAGCTGAACAACATCAACATAAAATAAACTGAATGTCAGAGAAATTAGGAAAGATAATAATACAAATTCATGAATTTATAGTCTCTACTGAAGGCTGGCCAGGGCAGGAGTAGGGGCTAGCTGGACTTGCTTCTTTTGAAAACAGAGCAATGGTTGTTTGAGGCGAATTGCTATAGCCTCTGCTGTTTGGAGCATGCGGTGCTTCGATGATTTTGGCAATTTATTAGGCAACTGGTAGATTATAGAGAAGGATTTATCAATGCTGGCTTTGTGGCCAGTTTGCACCAGATGGTCCAATATCGAACTGCTAATGGTGTTAACTACACCTTTACTTAGTCATGGGTGGAGATATTCTCGAGCACGAAAAATCAAGTTCCTAGAGCGACGGCCAACATAACTCGCTCCACAAGCGCAGTTGAATTGATAAATACAATTTGAAGTGGCTAGTCTAATAACTTCATCTTTCAGTCGAGGTAGCACCATCAGTCGTGTAGAGAATAATACGTGTAGTTCGCCAACATTAAAAGTTCTTTGAACTGATTTTCTTAATTTCTTCGTAATTATCTCACTTGGTATATCGCCCTTAAATTGTAGTCGTACATAAAGTGCTTTCTTGTTTACAGATAGTGAGTAGTCCTTTTCCGCCGCTTTCTTTGTCATATGTTTCTTGATAAATTTTTCGGGATAGCTATTTTCGATCAATCAAAGTATCATATACAATTCTTAATTCATCTTCAGTTACTTCTTCTGAGTATATAGCTCTAACTCTGTGTGGCTGAGGGTCTTCACTAAATTTCTTTTGTACTTGATAGGAACGAATCTGTGAAAATGTGTGTATATTGTCTTGTCCAAGTACTTTTTCTATGCAAATTTCTTTTTATGCTACCATCTGGTTTTCATGAATTTGTAATATTATCTTTCCTAATTTTCGTGACATACAGCTTATTTTATGTTGATGCTATTGAGCTGTAATCTACTGATATTATTGATTCGATGTTATTTAAACAACGACATTAGTGTTGTTCATAACACTAATTAATTCATTCACTATTATGGATGCATATAGCTGTAGAGCCTGATGATGAAGTTATCGAAAAGAGTACTCCTTGTTCAGTATCCATTCTTTTGAAAAATTATTTACACATTTTCTGTACATATATGAATTCACTGTCACTACAAATACCAAATAAGAACTGCTATGAACAGTCCTGTGATATTATTTTGTCTATTTAATTAGGTACAATATTGTACCAAATACTGAGGATCCTGCGGTGTGTCATAAGTACTGTTTTGGAATAAAGCAAATCATTATTCCTATTGTTGACGTCCTGAAGAATGAGAGTGGTGGTGTATATCTGCCGAACCTTGAGTATGCGGATGATAAGATGCAGATTGCCTGAATCTCACTTAATCAGTTGGTGACTAATGTTTGTATGCATAGTATGCGCTCTGCTCTGTCTAAGTACAGAGTATTGTTGTCAGATTGGCAGGAGTCCGTGTCCACAGTCACCCTTGTGACTGACATAGTATGAGTCGGAAAGTGTATGTATTTGGGAAGTTGTAGGTTCTAGAAGTATAGTGGATGAAATTTCCAAAAGTCATAGTTACGCATGCCAATAAAAATCATCTATGGCACTGTCACGATGTTATTCTGGTAGTCATATTTTGGGCATACATTGCCTCCGTATCTTTCAATGTCTCATAACCCTATGACTAGTTGGAAAAAGTCGCTAGCTGTATGGTTCATGAAATGGTGTCGCGAGGTGAAGGATAGTTATGACGGATGATATCTCTTGGTGCATCAAGATTCATTCGACAAATTACCTGACTTAATGGTTTGAGACGTTACTAGGCAGGGTTTGCAGTCGAAGTTTTTGAAGAACATGCTGCAGATTTCTTCTTTCTCCCGTTTTTGAAATTAATGACGTAACGAACACTTCTCTGGACGCCAGCCTTTAATTAGTACAATTAACTGTTTCACTCGTTTGTTCAATGACTTTATTTTAATGGGAATTTTCAAGCCACAGCTTTACTTATGTCTTTTATGTGGGGCATAGTGTTCAGTCTAAATATTGCACTCATTTTATATTTAAGTGAAAATTCCCAAACTAACAATATTAGGTGAGTTAGGGTTAGGTTAAGAAGTCAGCTGTTCAGAACAAAACCTGCTACCAAATCAATGAAATCACTGACTGTTGTGATTTAAGGCAATTTACTGGGTAACCAATGTCTTTGAGGTGCTAAGGAACAGTGGTTTAAGACAATCAGTGATGTGGCTCAAACGTTTTCACAATTGAGCAGGTGTATTCAATTCTCACCATCATTATCCAGATTGTGAAAATCATTCACAAATCTTCCTTTAACTACTCTCTATTGTAATGGTGTTTGTCTGTTGTAGTAGTATCGTTCCATTTCTGTTCTTGTATTTTGACTTCTTTTCAGAAGTTCGTGTAGTTGGACTGATGCACTTCTCTATGATCTTCTACTTTGATCCTGTAGTCAGTCAATTCCCATTGACCCAATAAGTTGATTAATATTGCTTGCAGTTCTCCCGGTCCTTCTTAATGGCTTTGAGAGATGACTGTTAGCAGTGGAAATTGTGAAGAGTTTTGGTTTCTGTAGGGATTTAGTTTGATCGGTTGGAGGATTTCATCATGAGCTGACATCAGTTAGAGAACCATTAGAAAATATAGGAGTACGGTTTCGTCAGCCTAGTTTGGGACTCGTCATCAGTAAGCACCCACAGCTAGGGTTCGAACCCAGGATCTTTGGGTTACAAGGCCAGTCAGCTCGTAGGCCATTAATCCACTCGCTGGGACCCGATCCAATAGCCAGTCGATAAATTTTAACTTCTGCCAATTCATGACATAGCGCCACCACTTTGCAATGTCTTCTTCAATGAGTTACTGCCTCACCTCCAACCCACTGCAACCTACTGGTCACGGCTTCCCACTAGAACCCCAGGTCACTGCCAACCTGAATAGGGCCAGTCGCTAGTGAGCATCAGATGAATTTTCAAGTATTGGTTTTTGTAGGGATTTAATTCGATTGGCTGGATGTTTTCATCATAAGATGCTGAAGAGTCCCAAACTAGGACGAAACAGATGTCCAGTTTACCATATGTGTTTACGTACTATCTCTCATTTTGGATGGTATAATATAGCCAATAGTATGGTGCAGAGTAAGTCAATCGATGAGTTTGTAGAACTACATCGATTAAGATGGCTAGGGCATGTGTCATGCATGCCAAACAATCGTCTTAGAGTCCTTGAAAATCATTGGGTGGAGACTGTTAATGACATGACTCAAAATTGTTCGCAGATTTTTATTAAATTCTCACTATTCTCGAATTAATTCTCTCGTAATCTGAATTGCTGAGCATTTATAGAAGGTTCTGTGTTGAAAATTCAGTCCAGTTTACTTCGCTTGGTATTCTATATTTTGTTGATATGATAAGCTGACCGTATCAAACAAAAGTGTAGAGAACAATTTTCCCCCAAAATAAGTATACTTTAAAACATAAGACATGTGTATAATCAGTAGAAAATAAATAGTTTTCTAATCACTATGTCAATTCTTGAAGTTATAAAATGGCCTATCACGTAATACGTGTTAAATAAGAAAGAATAATTGTGAGTGGATTCAGCCTAGCTCTTCAATGCGCCTTATGAATGATTGACTATTTTATTGTTCCTACGATTCTCTTCTGTCGTTTCATCAACGTCGTTGTCGTCGCCGTCATCATCATTATCCACCCCAGACATCTTCATCTGACTTGCTTCATCCTCCTTACAGCTGCAAATAGCTTGTGTATCTTCAAGTAAGCGTATATAAGGCAGCGTACCAGATACATCAGGATCAAGTTTTGTTAACAGTTGATAAACTTGTTCATCTGTCAGTCGAACACCTGTAGCATTTTGATAAATATCTCTAAAGACTGGTGCATCTAGTCGACCACAGCCTGTTTTATCAGCTTGTTGCATTGTCCGACGCATTTTACTCCAGTTCAAACGAGATAACTAAATAATGGGGACAGGGAGTTATTAAAAAGAAAGAAAAAAAAAACAAACAGTATATATTACAAGTTCACTGAAGTAGCTGGCTAGAATTTGGGTGGTTTCAGCTGATGAGTTCAACCGTTCGTAAAAGGATTTCGTCTACCTCTTCTTCATACAGCCAAAGCTTTAGCAATCCGTAAAGAGAAACCTGAATTTAGTGTTCAGAAACACTTTGTCCAGACTTTTTGTTTTACTACCGTAGCCTTAGTACTATGTTTTACTTTCTTTCTCTCCCTCCTTTGTCTCCCAGGATAACTAACTGTATAATAAGCTGTGTGTAGTTCGTTTTATGATCTTCACAAGTCATTTTAAATCTTTTATTCCTTTATGTGTTCTGTTATCAACTACTTCCAAATGATTATTATTCATCAGTCAGCTAGTTAGTTGTCAACCTTCCTGATTACTTAAGACTATTCCTGATTTTTCAAACATACTTATCACTCATGCACTTTGATTTGCTTTGTGACGAAGTAACAATAACCTTTGGCCTTATCTTTAAATAGTTCTTCAGCTTTCTTAGTGTATTCTTCTCTGTTCATGACTACTGTGGTTTTTTTTCCTTTGTCAGCTGGTAGAATGACGATATCCTTCCTATTTTTTCAGACTTTTGAAGGCCATTAGTTCTTGAGAGTTGAGTTGTGTGTCTTGTTTGACCATTGGTACGATTGTTTGGCGTATCTCCATTCTTGTGTATCTTCGTTTAAGTTTGATGATTTGAGTGACGATTCAAGGGCATCGAGGCATCTTTAGTGTTGTAGTTTTATCCTCTTTTCCAGTAGTTTTTGTTCCATTTTTGATAGTGGTTGTTTTGATAGGTTGACTATGCAGTAAATAGGTGTATTGTCTGGTTGTTGTTTTCTAATTTTGGCTAGCTTTGTTTTGAGAACTTTCCATCTTTGTTCTCTGTGTCTTCTACTTGATAATACAATTGCCGTGATCAGCTCTGACAGGTGTTCCTGGTTGAGGATTTTCTCTAGTTTTTTTTTTGTTTTTGGACATCTATTATTTATTGATCTGATAATGTGCATCTGTAATCATTAATTTGACCATTCGTCTTCCACAGTGTCCGGCCAATTTCTATCCCAATGGGAATTTTTCATACTTTGAAGAGATAACTTGTATCATTTTTAGGCTATTAGCAGTTGAAGAGTGTAGCTGTGAAATGAAAGACATGAGCTGTTTTTATCTAATCAAGGAAATTGGGTGTATCGAATAGTTTAGCATGTGAATGAATATATATTTTAATAATTCCCATCGTGATTGGAATGAGTAATTCCAACGTTTCGTTCGGCAATCTGGTCCGAACTTCTTCAGTGAAATTAATCGAATTAAAATAAACAGGTTTATATATAAAAGGAACATCTCTTGTTTTTAAAAACTTTGTTCAATCATGAGTCATTCAACAAGCATAATAAACAAAATTTTATGAGCTGTGATCAAAATTTGACCTCGAACTTACAAATATTGGTCTACCTTTGTTGAACACTTTAAACAGAGTGTGTATGTGTGTGTGTGTGTGTGTGTGTGTAAACAGTTGTAGAACATTTCTTAACGTTTCCATAGGAAGATATGGACAGTCGAGAATTTTGACCAAGTATTAATAATTAGTTATACATATCCATTTTTTATTTATTAATAAGGATTTCCTATGCATCAGCTAACATCACACCTTCATGTCTGTTTAAACTGTTAGTATCTAGAATTTTATGATTAGACGTATTTTCAAAATTATGGTGTTTAGGATTAGAGTTTAGTTTAAGCACCCTGTCGGACTTATTGCTTTGTCTTCTTTCTGAAGATTGAGCTGATTTATTCGACCTACTGGAGTTTTCACGTGACTCAACAGCTACGGATTTAAGATATGCATTCTGTTGCAGCTAACGGAGAGTGTAAACAGGATGATTGTGCTAATTGCACAGTTTCTTTGTTAATTTAGTTCGATTGCAAAATAATTCAAATGAACTGTTGTCAAGATTTGACAGAATAGTTCTAAAATACTTGGGCGCCGAGTGAGAAGTAGACATTTGTAATGGATATATATCACTAATTATTAATAATTGCTCAAAATTCTCGACTGTCCATATCTTCTTATGGAGACGTTAATAAATGTTTTACAACTGTTTACCTACACACACATACACATTCTGTTTAAAGTGTTTAACAAAGGAAGACCAATATTGGTAAGTCCAAGGTCAAATTTTGATCACAGCTCATAAAATTTTGTTTATTATACTTGTTGATACTTGTTGAATGACTCATGATTGGACAAAGTTTTTGAAAACAAGAGATGTTCCTTTTATATAGTAAACCTCTGTTATGTTAATTTCGATTAATTTCCCTGAAGATGTTCGGACCGGATTGCCGAACGCTGGAAACGTTGGAATTACTCATTTCAATATCGCTGAGATTTTACAACTATAATCTTTTACAAAAATTCCTATCGTAGCATTAAGAACACATTATTCAGCGAAGAGACTCTTTCCAACGAATTTATTATCAAGCTATACAATCATATATATATATGATTTTCAAGAAATTATATCCGGTGAAGGAATTAGATCAAAGGTGTGAATACATAATACCAGGTTTATATGGACTACCGAAAATTCACAAGACAGGATTATCCCTCAGTCCAATTCTCGATATAGTGGGATCTTCTTATCACGGAATTGTTCGATGGCTAGTGGAAATTAATTTTAATTAATTTTAGTGTCTCAGACAAAGTGATGTTCTCATTAGATGTGACTTCACTATTTACCAATGTACGTCTCATGGAAACTGTTTGCTATATATGTGATTATATTGATACACATAGTTTAGAAATAGGGTTGCCGACAATCCACCTCAAAGAATTTTTATTGAGATGGACACGTTGAATGTTCAGTTCACCTTCAATAATGAGATTTTTAGACAGAGAGATGGCATTGCCATGGGATCACCACTGCGTCCTTTGCTGGCTGACTGTTTTATGGTAAAGCTTGAAAACTCTCAACTTAGTCAAACCATCGATCATTTTGACGTTTATAAAAGATACGTAGATGACACTTTCGTTATCTGCGATAATAACGTAATTCTTGATGATGTCTTGTTTGCCTTCAACAACCGCCATCATTCTCTTTCTATTCACCATACAAAAGGAATCTGAAATAAGTATTCCGTCTCTTGATGTGTGCCTTAGTAGACGTAATGACAGATCTCTCAAAAGATCCATCCACCGGATGGACAACTAACTAATTTTTATAGTTGGGTGCCTATCTCCAGGAAAAGGAACCTAATTTATTCTCTCTGCTTTAGGATAGAAAATATCTGTAGTTCTGGTTGCGTTTACTCAGAACTTGACTTGCTAAAAGCCACGCTCGCAGAAAACGGTTACTCGAACCGATTTATTGACAGTTACACGAAAGATAAGCAGTCACCGACTCACTTCCAAAGAAAACCTTATTCATGAACTTGGAACTCAAAGGCGATCAAGCTTCAGATATGCTCAAAAGTCGTCTCTCTAAAGTAGTCAGTAAGTTCTTCGCAGCAAAAATACAAATGACGTTCACCAGCCTCAAGTTGTTCTCCATCTCTGTAAAAGATAAGCTCCCTCATCTGGCCGCCTCCATGTGCATCTGTCCATTCACCTGCTCTTTTGGAGCAAGGTACATTGGCCGTAGCCAGAGGACGCTTTCCACACGGATACGAGAACATATTCCAGCTGCATGATTTTACAAGGGAGAAAGGAAGTATGTGAGAACCTCTGTTCTAGAACAGCTGATAGACTCCTACCACTCTGTCAACCCTGTCCATGATTTTAAGATCATATATAGAATCCATGCTAACTTCCCACGTTTTCTTCGTTACAGACTTCTAAAGACAGCTGAGGCCTTGGCAATTCATGACTTTAAGCCAGACCTTTGCGCACAAAAGAAGTATGTGTACGATCCCTACTTCTGACTTGGCCGTAGAGGGATAGACATTTATTTATTTTGTTTATTTAGTAATTCTATGTACCTTTTCCGTATTACTACGATTATTATTATTATTCTCACTCTGAATTGTTTCCGCTTGTCCCACTTGTCATTCTAAATCCAAATTTTTTACAATATTGAATTCTATCTTATCAAATTTCATACGATGTTATGTAACATTTTATATTCGCCTACTAATCCTATAATTATGCACCTCTTTCCAACATCTATACACTTTATGAATTATTTTATATATATGACATTAATTGTTTTGCTACTTGACATTTAACTATGATTATAATCACAATTATTTTAATTGCATTCCATACTATTATTATTATTTCATGTATTCACATCTTTGGTCTAATTCCCTCACCGGATATAATTTCTTAAAAACCATATATATATGTATATATATATATATACGATTGCACAGCTTGATAATAAAGTCGTTGAAAAGAGTCTCTTCTCTGAATATTGTGTTCTTAATGATATATATATGTATATATATATATGTACGTACTCAATCAAATTAAAGCTACTTACCGGTACTTTTGGTTTAACTTCATTTAAAATAGGCAATAGTGGTGAATTGATTTGATTCAATTGATTTCCGCGTAATATTTGATTGGTCAGTGAATTTATTGATTTTTTATTGTCTAAATTTGATTTGACTAAACGATTCCTTACAAATGGTTGTAATAAAGCAAGATAAGATATCCTGAAGAAAAGTTAAAAAGAGAGTTAATAATTTTTACACAGAATCAGTGTTGTTTAAATAGTAAATATTTTGTTAATCTTTTTTATAAAATGACTTTTTATATTTGTTATAATGTGTCTTACATCATTGAACTAGCATGGAACCTAGGTCCAAGGCTGGGCTTCCTGCCTGCCGATTGCCTCCAACCATCAATGTGCACCGTGATGGCGAGCTACCTAGAATGGTGGTCACATTATTATTATTCTCTATTCTCTATTGTTCCCCCTTAGTTTTTTCAGGGCTGCTGAAGAAAGACTATACCTTATTACACAGGATGTTAAGGGCTGTCAGCAAGGTAAGCAACGTGCCACTCAACCAGCTTGTTAATATTCTGGTCGACAGGCACTTAGACTCATGTGAAAAATGGGCCAAATCCATTCTATCTAACTCACACCACCCTCTTCATTCACAACTCTCCCCTTGCACATCTCATCAGGCAAAACCAGAAGCCTATATAGAAAACTATATGCTCGCACTAGCAAGTACAAAAACTCAACCATACCCTCCCTGCTTAGCTCGTGTTCTGTGCGATAAAGAAAGCATTAGGCGTGATGCCTATAATTCATTAAATAGTCAGTAGAACAACTGGATCTCGTCTTTCCAACTCATATCATTTATAGGTACAACGTTTTCTTTCTTTCTTTTCCTCTTCTCTTTTTTCTCTTATGTGTTGCTTTGTTTCTCTCTTCCTCACAAACTCTGTTTAAAACATTCTTCTTCGTTCTTTCACACTCTGTATATCTCGACCTTTTCGTTACCGCTTACGCCAGTAAATATGCTTGCATCTACATCTCTAACACCTTCAAACATTCTGTTCACTTTTGGCTTTGCTACTGATATACTAATATATGTTGTCAAAATTAACTGAGACTACCCATAATCTATGTAGAATTTTATTTATTGTTAATGTACAAACTGGATGCAGTAGTGTAGTGAAATGCTGAGAATTCCATTCTGCATCACAAGTACTACTTTGGAATAAAGCAAATTATTATTATTATTGCAAACCTGACTAACTGATAGAATTCAGTCTGCACCAAAGAAAAGACTAGACACATCGCACTAGTTACTGACTAGTGTTCAATCAAAAGTATCCACTACAGTCCTACAGGAGGTCAGTCGCGAGCCCGAATAGCTGCTCAGTGGTAACGTCTCTGACAGCAGGTGGCACTGGGTAACGCGGGTTCGAATCTCAGAAGGAAATGAGTTCCTTCGCGGTTGCAGATACGCGCCTTGCTGACTGGTGATGAGTGCCGACTAGCACGAAACCTAGGTCATGTACGGCTTCCTACCGATCGCCTTCAAACGTCTAATATCATGAAATTGGTCAGTGGATCTTAGTGATAGTTGAGGAACACATGTTAGCGGGCATTCACAATTTTATCTTGAAACTATTTGACGAAATCATTCAGTTTTGTGAATTGGGCCGAAAGCTTCGAACTCTGTTGATATATTGGCTCCCAATAGTACGGACGCTTCGAGAATGTCTGAGGATTAATTTGAAGTAATTCAGTGGATGGTGCTGACTAGGAGTGGAATCCTGGGTACGCACTTCGTCCTATTTGGGACTCGTCATCTGATGGATGTATCTGCTATTCGCAATGAGTGATAATAGTGTTCCCTATGAGACTCGAACCCAGTACTCATTGTTTCAAACGTCAAAGCGTTATCCACCACACCGTTAGGGGCATGAGAGCCACCTGTTATGCAACAGGCATCAGTTATTATTTCTGTAGGCACTGCTGATGCTTCTTGCAGATAATCTCAAAGGTTATTTTGATATCAACACTGATGTGCTTTCTTATAAATGATACTGGTGGTCTGTTATCTGCGTTTATCAAGTTTCTAGAGTTTAATTGTGTTTTAGGTCATTTGGGCATATGTTCCCCCCACCTTCGATGGCAAGGTGCCGTCACTTCTAACCATTGTTGTGTTATTAGATGTCTGGAGGCAGTCAGCGGGAAGTGTTAGACGTAGGTTTCATGCTTGTTGGCACTCATCAGTAAGGCGCATGTGAAGGAACTCATTTCCCTTCTAGGTGCACTGTGATGGCGTGTCACGTTGCAAACTTGACTAGTAGAATTCAGTCTGCAGCAAACAGAGGACTAGAGACGTCACATTAGTTAGTGTCCCATCAATTACTTTATGTGGGCACACATAAACATGTAAAATGGCAGAAAATACATTTTTCAAATAATCTAAATCATTCAGTAACTCTATCCAAATTAATAAAGTGACTACCTTTTTTTAATAGTAATAATATGAATAACGGCAGTAATAATAAAGTAAATAAACAGTAACCAAATCATATAAGTAAATATTCTGTATAGGAGATCAGTTGTAAATCCACTCAACAAATATACGGGATGGAAACACAGATGGATTGGATATATACGCTTAAGAGACTGTTGAGTGACATCGTGTGCTAGGCGCTCAAGTGGAAATCGAATAGGAAGTGAGAGACGAGTTGGGCATCAGAGAGTGACGTGGAGAAGATCAAAGCTTTTGGGCAATTGTGGAGTCAGCTAAAATGACTGTAGAACAGAACAGAACAAAGCGGAGATGTGTGGTTGAAATCAGTAGCCGAATATATGGAATTGAAAAACTGAATACATAATAATTACTGTCCTCTTGGTTTCCGAGTGGAAAATAGGGCTTAAACAGCACTTCCCCACTTTGTTCTGTTCTCTGTGATCCTCTTCAAGTGGCCTCACGATCCCTCATAGTCTCTGGGGTACAGACTATCTGCACCTGCTAAAGCCTGGACAAAGGGGCAGTGTAATTAGCCTTTATAGGAAAACTTTAACTCACCTGTATGAGTTATTAGTGGTGCATGATGTAAAGTTTATAAATCACAGTGAAGTGACTGTTTGACCCTTTAGCTCCTCCACTTAGCTAGGCAGCATCATTTTAACTACAGGTGGTACGGACAAGGATTTCAAAGTCAGAATCGGAAAGGCAAGACAGTAAAGAAATCCGCTGCGATACTAATATCCAGTCATGGCTTCTACATAGTTGGCACGGAACAGAAAGCATTTCCAGCAGGCTACTACAAACTTTCCCCAACAGCTGCCATCGCTGACTCCATACTGAAGATGAGCTGACCAGTTGGAAAGAATTGACAACAAGGAACTCTGACAGGTGGCAAACTAACCAAGAACGCACTGCCCAACAAATATGCAGTGGAAAATGGAGATGGATGGAATATATGCTGTGGAGTAGCATCGCGCTCCAGATATGCCCTCGAATAAGACCGGAATGGAGAAGGGCGAGTTGGACATCGGTTCCAGGGTGATATTGAGGAGGTGAGAGCCATTGGGAAATCGTGGATTCATCTGAAAACGACTGTAGACAACAGGAGGAAATGGAGATATGCCGTTGAAGCCATATATTTATCCTCGGAATCCAAGGAAAGAATAGTAGTAGTAATAATAATTCTTCAAATTCATCTACTCTCCAGTTATCCTGCTTTTTTCAAGATCGAGGATGGCAGTGGTGAAAAGTTTTTTCTTTTTGACTGTCATTATTTTGAAATAATGGCGAAGATTTGTAGCGAGGAATCATGCTTCTGTCGACGCAAAGTAAAATCCTGAGTCACATCATCCTGGAGAGAATAAAGGACTCATTGGATACAGAACTCCGACGAGAACAAGCTGGATTCAGGAAAGGCAAATCATGTTCTGAACAAATTGCAACTCTACGCATTATCATCGAACAAAGCATGGAAGGCAATCAAACCTCTACCTCAACTTTATAGACTTTGAGAAGGCCTTCGACAGCGTTGACCGCGAAGTAATTTGGAAACTACTCAAGTGCTACGGTGTACCCCAAATATTCATCAACCTTATTCAACAACTGTACGACAACGGCACATGTCAAGTGATTCACAACGGAAAACTCACCGAGGCGTTTGAAGTAAACACAGGAGTCAGACAAGGGTGCTTATTATCACCAATGATATTCCTAATTGTGGTGGACTGGATTATGCGTCAGACAGTGGGAAACGAGAAGACAGGGATATCCTGGATCGACGTGAAGAACCTAGAAGACCTAGATTTCGCGCGTGGATGATTTATGTTTGATGTCACACAAAATCGAAGACTTACAAGCGAAAACCGACAAACTGGTCGAAGAAGCAGACAGAGAAGACAGGACTCCAGGTGAACATAGACAAGACTGAGGTTATGAAAATAACCAACCAACCAACAAAAACAACAGCAGCAGCATCCAGTGCCAATCACCATCAATGGGAGGGATTTGAAAGAGGTTACTTCATTCTCTTATCTAGCGAGCATTGTCTCAACTACAGGAGGAACGGACGAGGTTGTCAAATCGAGAATCGGGAAGGCGAGAAACACATTCATCAACCTGAAACCAATCTGGGAATCTTCGTCACTCAGCCTGCATCAACAACAAAATTCGGATTTTCAATACAAACGTCAAGTCAGCCGGTTCTTCTATACGGATCAGAAACTTGGCGGCGGGTCACAAAGAATATTTCCAACAGCCTGTCGCAAACTTTTATCAACAGCTGTCTTCGTTCTATACTCAAGATCAGATGGCCGGAAAGAATCACCAACGAGAAACTATGGGAAGAAATAAAACAAGAACCAATCGCCCAAGAAATATTCAAGAGAAAGTGGAGATGGATAGGACACTCGCTGAGGAGGCCGCTGGGTGACATCGAGTGTCAGACCAGTACTCGAGTGGAACCCGAAAGGGAAGCGGCGAGTGGTTCGTCGGTGCAAGGGTGACATGGAGGAGATCGTGTGATGAGGAGTTGAAACAGTATGGACTAACATGGATGCAGGTGAAAAGTACAGCAGAAGACAGAAGCAAGTGTAGGCGTGCAGTTGAAGCCCAATGTTCCACTAGGAACCCAAGAGAACAATAATAATAATAATTTGTAGCTCAAGTGGGTGATATTGAATTAGTTGTGTTCTCTGAGCTGGTTGATGTTTTAATTGCAAAGTTTTTTTGTCCTTCTAGACAACATCCCTTCAGCGCAGGTTTTAGTACAAAATGAAGTTAATCAAATTATCCATGAGTGATGATATAATTGTATCTCCTGGTAACCATTGTTGTCATTAGTTGTTAATTCACATTTCTATTAAACATTTTGATTGACTTGGAATTCGTACTTTCCATTCATGTGATTTACGTTTTATTAGCTGGTAAATTTTGGTCTATAGTTATGTGTTTGTTTGTCGATTGCTGTTTCATTTCATGGCATTACTTTTGGTGTTTCCTCTATTTAAAATTTTAACATTATCCCAATCATCAAATTGGTGTCCATAAGTATCCGCATGCATTGATACGAAAGAATATATATCATGTCTTTTTACAGCCAATTTGTATTCTTGGATTTAGATTCGAAGCGGATGCTCACTTTGACCGATATAGTGTTTATTGCAGTTCATACGATTTATTTTGTAAATGGTATTAATTTTATCTTCCTTTTCTATTCGATGTTTTGGTTTGCACAATACTGGATGAAGTGATTGGGCTGGCTGACTTGTGTGCTATATCTATTTGAAACTGTCTCAGTATTCTAGCTGTTATTTCAGAGATATTTTTTATATATGGTAGAATGAATTTTCTTGTGGTCTTTGATGATAGTTTCTTGTTGGTGTTATGACTCGAGTTTAAACACTTCTTGATGAAATTGTGAGGATATCCATTCGTTTTGAAGACGGTTAGTTAGTAGGTATTTTTCCTCCATTCTTTTCAACACAGGAGTAGTGCTACAATGTGTTTGAGCCCTTTTCAATGACGTCTGCACACAGTTTCTTTTATGGGTAATTGGATTGTTACTATTATTATAGTTGAGTATTTGGTCTGTGTACGTTGATTTTCTGTATACTTGTGTTTCTAAATTTCTTATGTCAGTTCTTTTGACTGTCATTATTGTAGATAGTTTAAATTAAGGTAATATAATAAATATGTATATCCACAACGGGAAACTCACGGAATCCTTCGAAGTGAAGAGGAAAGTAAGACAAGCCTGCTTACTATCTCCAACGAATTTCCTGATTGCGGTAGACTGGATTATGCGACAGACAGCGGGTAACGAGGACACAGGCATAAAATGGACTCACACAAAAACTTGGAGGATCTAGACTTCGCCAATGATATAAGTGTCTGATTTCCCACAAACTGGAAGATATGCAAGTGAAAAGCAGCAAGTTGGCGGAGGAGGCATCAAAGATAGGACTTCAGGTGAACACAAAGAAAACAGGGATAATGAAGATTCCTGGTCAACAGCAACAGCAAGAACAACAATGACAGACAACAATCAGCATAAATGGGAGAAATCTGAAAGAAGCAACCTCGTGTACCTGCCCGCCTAACTGAGAAGCATCGTTTCAACTACAGGCGGAACTGACGAGGATTTAAAAGCAAGGATTGGGGAAGGAAGGCAAGCTTTCATTACTCTCAAGTCTGTGTGGAGGTCAACAGCACTCAGCATGAAAATTAAAATAAGATCCGGATTTTCAACTCCAATGTGAAGTCAGTGCTACTATACGGATCAGAGACTTGACCAGAGGTTCACGAAGAGCACTTCGGGCAAGCTACAAACCCTCATACAGCTGTCTTCCTCAATACCACTCAAGATGAGATGATCAGAAAAGATCAGCAACAGTGATTTCTGGTAGTGATCCAACCAAGCAGGAACCAAATTTTCAACAGATATGCAGGAAGAAATGGAGTTGGATTGGATTGGCCATACTCTGAGAAAATCATCAAGTGAGTGACATCACACGCCAGGCCATCGCTTGAGTGGAACCCAAATGGGAAGTGGCGAGTTGGTCGTCAGTGCGAGGGTGACTTGGAGGAGGTCATGTGAAGAGGAGATGAAAGCATGTGGGCAGACGTGGAGCCAGGTGAAAACGTTGGCAGAGAACCGAACACAGTGGAGACGTGCGGCTGAAGCCCTATTTTCCTCTAGGAACTAAAGGAAACAATAATGAATAATAATACATATGTATTAAATGTGTAAATCACTTATTATTAACACTCACTTTCCATTTTTGTGTATATCAAATTTCTCAATTAAGTCGTCTAATTCTCTATCGGATACTTGCAGGCATAATTCTGTTAACACTTCAATCAATTGATTATGTGTAATAAAACCTGTCCCCTTGGGATCCATTTCAATAAACTCTTTATACAACCGATCAAACATAAAATCTATCTAGTAAACGAAAAATAAAATTAAAAAAAATTTGTGAAGTTAATTAGAAGGTAGTCTTACTTTAACTTGACTTTCGTGTTGTTATTTTTTCGCTAGCCATCTATAAAGCTTGTCTGTAGAATTAGAGACATTCTGTTCTTATTGGGATTCCAACTAGCTTAAATACTTGGAAATACTTTAATGTCTTAGAGTGGGTCGGTGATTGAGTTGTAGCATTCTCGTCAACCACGTCGCATGTGTAGTCCGTGATTCGATTCCCAGCTGATGTACTTCTAAGCCTGTCTTAACTTCTGATAAACCCGGTGAAGAGGAAAGGTTTGGCATAAAAGACAACACCGTTGCCAATAAAACTTCGAAGCTCGAGCCTGAAGCCTTGCGTTCCGCTCAGAAAGCAAAGGAATAAAATAACTATGATTCCATTTTCATAATATGAAACAAAAGAAATGTTCATTACCTGTCTGTTTCGAATGCCATTAAGTTCATTCTGATGTGGTTGTGTTCTGAGCTGGATAGTTAATTTGCGAAGCTTTCATCACCCTACTAGGTGACATCTTCAGCGCATACTTCAATTCGATGAAGTGAGCTTTTAGATTTCTTCACGAGTTTATTAATCATCTCTCCCGGTAACCTTGGACGTGATTGGTTGCTTTGTGTGGACGTCCCCTTCATCTTCGTATCCATGAACATAAGCTAGCCGTCAAAAGACATGACATCCACTCACAGACAACCACGGACATCAATTCGACTGGGAAAACGTTCAAATATTAGACAGAGGAGATAACAAGAATGCTAGAGGATTCTTAGAAGCTTGGCATTCCAGTGAATCATCAATCAATAGACACATCGAGATTGACAAAATTTATCAACCGATAAGAAAGAAACCTCACACACAAAGAGTCAAAGTTCAAGTCAAAGAAACAATGAGTGACAAAACAAGTAGCCTAGAAGGTGTGAAAACGCAGAAAAACAACCAATCACGTCCAGGGTCACCAGGAGAGATGAGTAATAAACTCGTGGCGAAATCTAAAAGCTCACTTCAAATTGAAGTATGCGCTGAAGATGTCACCCAGTAGGGTGATGAAAGCTTCGCAAATTAACTATCCAGCTCAGAGAACACAACCACATCAAAATCATCCACCTGAGTTACAAATTTTCTCCATCATATTAAGTTCATTCATTTAATTTCAAATTTGATAACAAAATAACATTTGGTTGAGCAATAAATAAAAGAAAAGAATAGCAGCAGCTCCATCTTCGAACACCTTGTCATCTCTAGACATCGGGCATCCCCGCATGAATGCTTCACAGTGCTACACAGAGTCCCTCAATATCGTACAAAGGGACTTCGCATACACCATCTGTACATAGCTGAAGCATTAGCTATTCGGGATCTGAAACCGGACCTCTGCATTCAAAAGCTCTACATACATTCACTCGTCCTACCGTGTCCAGAGTAAACTTCTTACTATAATTGTGCTTCTTTTTATTATTCATCCCTTCTAGGCTACATCTTACATTCAGTAATACATTTTTCGAGGACAAATTTTACCAGTATCTGATTGGTCTTATAAATTCTTTATTAAATATAATTACGATTATACAGCAGCTTATGAAAATGAATAGTCGAAAAGAAAATCTTCACTGTTTATGTCTTTTTCTTAAGAACCAAATAGAAGCCAGCGGGTAATAGATATCTGTTTCGTCCTAGTTCAGTATTCTTCAGCAATACACAGTCGTAACTTCATTAGAGGTCGAACCCTGGACTTTCCGGTAAAAAAAGGCAAGCTGTCTGATAATTCATTCACTGAGGTGGGATAAGATGATCGGGCCAAGTTAAACTTTAAGCACCACCACCAACCAATCAGCGAATGACCTCGAATGGTCAATGAGGTTCATGCACGTGAGTTCAAGGTTGTTTCGCGCTTGATTCGTATCAAATGCCTGCTCTAACAAAGTTACGCTTGCAGTTCGATGAGGATAAGATTTTATAGTATTGCCTCCATTTATGGTTGCTAAGGAAGGAGAGGATTTGTTCATGTGGAGGTGTCATGAGTTTAAAAAGCTTTAACAGGTCGATTGATGGATATGTCCATCGTTGTGCAATTTGCTTGAGACGAGTGAGTATTAGGGAAGGTCAGCTGATGATTTTAATATTTCGTAGGAACATGTTTTGTTAGGTCGCATCTCTCCCTAACCCAGATTTTGTATATTTGTAATTACTGGGTTTTAAAACAGCCTGTGAGAGGCGCAGCTGCTGAAACTGAAAATAGCCTCGTGTCAACCGTTCACTGGTACCAGCACTGCAGAGACATCGCATCATGGAAAATGGAGAGAATTTCTTCTTTGTTAGGTGGAGAAGGTGTCGTCGCACAAGTGGACGAAAATGTCTTATTGAAGGAAAAATACAACCGTGGTCGTGAGCGAGCCAACAATGTTTGGATGATCGGTTTATATGACACCTCCCTGCAGAAAGGATTCGTGGAGAGAATACCAGTCAGAAAGTCTACTACCTTAGTGCCTGTTGTCACTTGACTTGGGAAACAGGGATCTATAGTACATACTGATGAATGGAAAGGTTATAACTTGCTGTCATCCCTTGGATATATTCATCACAGAGTGAACCATTCTAGTGATTTTGTGGATCCAATTACAGGGACACACACGAATTCGATAGAAGGATTTGGGGGAAGATTAAAAAATAGGATAAGGGCTATAAATGTATTTCATAAAGATGTCATTTATAGCCATTTGGATGAATATATGTACGGAATGTGATATAGCTTTTCTGTTGACTCTCCTGTGCTAAACTGGGAGATGTTTCTGTCACATGTTAGAGAAAGATACCCTCTATAACAGTTTTTTGCAGTTTTTATGCTTTTTTCATAAATATACGTTTTCCTCAATCGAAATTCCCTCTTTCTTGTGATTGGTTCGTTGAAGGTCATTCGCTGATTGGTTGTCAGTGGTGCTTAAAGTTTAACTTTGCCCCATCGGCAGTTAATTTCATTCGTGAGTATTTGTCACATTACCATGAGTAGTGTTAACTAGTATCCTTCTTATTCTTAAATCGCTTATTATTTTGTTCATTTGAATCGGCCTTTCATTTTTCATATAAACTGAACTGGCAAGTAAATGTGTGATCAGATTGTCCGAAATGTATAGCAAAGATAAATCGCATTTTTCAAATAAAATACGTCCCGTTACAAAGATATCCAAATTTATCAAGGGGACTGGTTTTCTTAAAAATTATTAATACTGTATGAAAATGTTGACAGTAGTCTAAGATTTATAATTTTCTTGAATTGATTTTCACTTGGCCCTAGTAAACATTACTTCTAATCTCCCAAGTTCTCCTCACAACACAGGCTTATTTTACTTTGGATTCGTTGAAAAACGTTAAATTTTGGAATTATGGATGGTGCTTGTCTCATATTGATTTCTAGGATAAGCAGTATTATTTTGAATGAAGAGCACCTCCGGATCCGAAGTGTTGCTCACAAATTACAATGTGACAATGCTGTTTAGTTGCTGAACGGCCTCATCCCACTCAGACACAATAATGATTTTTATATGTAAAGCGGTTGGATGGTTTGGGGATTGTGTACTGTGGTGACAGTAACGCTGAGTATCAGCTAATCATTCCAAGAATTTCCAATGGTTCTCTAACTAATATCAGCTCATGATAAAAATCCTGTAACCAATCAAATTCCTACAAACCAACACTTGAATATCAATGAGATGCTGACTAGCGACTTGCCCTATACAGGTAGGTAGTTACCTGGGGTTCTAGTGAGAAATCGTGACCAGTAGGGTGCAGCAGGTCGGGTGTGAAGACAAATACTCGCCGAAGACATTGGCTAGGGGTCGCGCTATGTCGTGAATTGGCAGAAGTTGGAATTCATGGGCTGGCCATTGGATCGGCTCCCAGTGGCTTAATGGTATACGAGCTCGCCTTGTAACCAGAAGGTCCTGGGTTCGAACCCCGGTGGATGCGTACTGATGAAGAGTCTCAAACTAGGACGAAACAGCTGTCCAGTACGCCGAGGTTTTCCAATGGTTCTCTAACTAATGTCAGTTCATGATGAAAATCCTGTAGCCAGTCAAATCCCTGCAAACCAACATTTGAAAAAGACGAAGAGTTGGCAAGTGTTTCAGTATCAGCATCTGTTTTGAGGTGGTTTTAAGATTAGGCAAAATCAGACGTATTCTAACAGTGAAACTTTTGGCGATGGGGTTGTTGGAATTTCTGACGCTGGACAAAATTTCTTCACAATTAGTTTCGTTCATTCTGGACGCCGGGGTGGTCATTGAACCAATGAGTTTCTCCAGACCACTCAAAGCCTTTGCATCAGCCTGTGGCCAACCACTTCCTCGTTGTGCCTCAAACTTCCATCGTCCCAGTTACTCAAGCAACACCAATCGATGCCCAAAGATGATACCTCTATCATCTTGATGGCGTTGTGGTGCTCAGCATTTTGTGAAATTTTGTCTGTATAAGCAACACAGGTGCTATGACTGCAATAATATAGGATACAAACATGGTTTTCTCCAGTGACACACACCAAGTACATCCTCGACATATCGCTGCAGGCACAGCTCCCAATAAGCAAATACCCGCCGAAAATTCATCAGTGTTCGAACTCTACTTCCTCCGGCTGGCGCTCCACCTGTTCCCCAACCAATGAGACCTAATCCAGGTGCTTTATTACAGCAAGTTGTCGCCAAACTCTCCTCTCAAGCGTTCCACAGCTTCTCATGCTGTGGGGGGGAGGAGGTCATAAATTCTCTACACCTTTCAGTAAATAACAGACCACTCCTTCGATGTCAGTCACCCAGATGGAGTAAATAGACGGTGCTGTCCCAGGTGGACACAAAAAATACGTCTTTTCTAAGGAAAGGGTTATGTGCAAACAGATAAACAATAGATTATCCTTCATTGTTGATATGGTGATCAAGGTCAGTCTGGAAACTAACCAATCAGAACTGACCTACGTTAAATAATGCCCACTATTTTTCATTGGTCATGATTATACACTAATCAACATATCCTTGATAATTTCTTGAATCATACACTGTTGTGTAAAATATACTTTGTCTGATACTGAAATCTGTTTTCCGGCTCGAGTCGTTGTGTGTTCTCGCTTAAGTAGATATGGCTGGGGAACACGCAGCTCTCGTATAATGTTGTTGAAGTAATCAAGAGGTACGCATGATCAACGCATCTGTATCCAACTGAGAGTCTCTATTTCAATTATATGATAATTGTGAAATATAAAAGTGGTGATGTCATAACAAGCACGTTGGCCTAACCACTCGACATTAAGTCGACAAGTTCTGAGTTCGAATACCCCTATGTTCACTACACTGTGAGCATCAGGCCTTATCCAATATAAATAGCGCATAAAAAATCTGTTCTGGATAGCTGAATTCCAACATTCCAATCCATACATCTATAGATTTATCAAAGAGTAATGCATTAGAATATGATCTGAATAAATTTACTAAGATACTGAAGACTTACAGTATAATCCGAAACTTTGTGTGTGTGTGTGTGTGTCTGTGATTACTTAGGATTTATACACCTGAAGTGGCAGCCTGCAGATAATGCTTACTAAACTTTTCCTAGTTCTTTCATATACTACTTACCATAACTTTATAAAGTATTATTATTATTGTTACCTTGGGTTCCTAGTGGAACATAGGGCTTCAAATGCACGTCTCCACTTGCTTCTGTCTTCTGCTGTACTTTTCACCTGCATCCATGTTAGTCCATACTGTTTCAACTCCTCTTCACACGATCTCCTCCATGTCACCCTTGCACCGACGAACCACTCGCCGCTTCCCTTTCGGGTTCCACTCGAGCGATGGCCTGACGCGCGATGTCACCCAGCGGCCTCCTCAGCGAGTGTCCAATCCATCTCCACTTTCTCCTGCATATTTATTGAGCGATTGGTTCTTGTTTTGTTTGTTCCCATAGTCTCTTGTTGGTGATTCTTTCCGGCCATCTGATCTTCAGTATAGAGCCAGCGAAGACAGCTGTTGATAAAGGTCTGCAACAGGCTGTTGGAAATATTCTTTGTGACCCGCCGCCAAGTTTCTCATCCGTATAGAAGAACCGGCTGACTTGACGTTTGTATTGAAAATCCGAATTTTGTTGTTGATGCAGGCTGAGTGACGAAGATTCCCAGATTGGTTTCAGGTTGATGAATGTGTTTCTCGCCTTCCCGATTCTCGATTTGACAACCTCGTCCGTTCCTCCTGTAGTTGAGACAATGCTCGCTAGATAAGTGAATGAAGTAACCTCTTTCAAATCCCTCCCATTGATGGTGATTGGCACTGGATGCTGCTGCTGTTGTTTTTGTTGGTTGGTTGGTTATTTTCATAACCTCCGTCTTGTCTATGTTCACCTGGAGTCCTGTCTTTGCTGCTTCTTCGACCAGTATGTCGGTCTTCGATTTTGTGTGACATCAAACATAAGTCATCCGCGAAACCCAGGTCTTCTAGATTCTTCACGTCGGTCCAGGGTATCCCTGTCTTCTTGTTTCTCACTGTCTGACGCATAATCCAGTCCATCACAATTAGGAATATCATTGGTGATAATAAGCACCCTTGTCTGACTCCTGTGTTTACTTCAAACGCCTCGCTGAGTTTTCCGTTGTAGATCACTTGACATGTGCCGTCAAGTAGTAGTATAAATGAAAAGAAAAGTTTATTATTTTATGCATAACCAGAAAAAAAACATTTACTTTTGCACGCAATGAATCTTTGATCAAGCAAGTGACACCATTCAGCTTATTTGAACATGGCATTAGATCAGCGTCGCCTAATCTTGGTGGAACCAGCTTTGCATTTGGATAGGCAGCATCTGATTTACGATATAAAAAGTGTCGTATAAATTCATGAAATGATAGACAATGCTTTCGATCAACAAAGAATTCTGGCCAAAGTTGTCTTATTTCACCACGTGTTATTTCTGGTTCAATATTGGAGCTGATAAAGAAGAGAAAAAGTGACTTTGGATGAAAATCAAATATGATTTCACTTCATGTATAAAAGTAGCATATATATATGTAGTTTATTACTGTTTGGTTACGAGTTTGATGACGAACTGACTTCATTTGAAAAGCCACTGAAAATCAGGGAATACTTGGTATCTGTTTCGTCCTGCTTTAGGACTCTTCACAGTACACAACCATGAACGCAACAGAGGAAGATCCCAGAACGTTTAGGTAACAAGCCAAGCTTGTCGGCGCTTCAGCCTCTGGCAATAGGATCCCTTCAATTCCAAGTTCTGCCATTTCTCGATGTTGTTAGAGAGTATTTATCTTCACACCCGAATTGATGGACTCTGGTGGTCATGACTTCCTACTGGAACTTCAGTCATCTACATCCTTTGGTCAGTCACTAGTGAGTATTAGATGAAATTTCGAGTTTTGGTTTGGTTACTTTTTTTAGGCGGTCGCTTGCAAGTCACTCTAGATAGGGTGTATTGGCTTAAGAACTTAAGTTTCGGCTAGTGGGTTTTGCACTCAAATTCCGATTTGTCTACTTCGTCCTTTTATTGAAATTTAAAAATTACATTTGTTTGTGCAGAAGATACCAAATTTAATTTATCAGGGTTTATTAATGTTTAATTAAATTTGCATCTTCCATTGGTTGATTATGTTGGGTCGAAATATCCAGTCTCTGTTGATGGGTCGACTACTAGTATATGGACGGTTTAACGACATCTAAAGATTAATATTAGGTGATTTCAGTAGATGGAGACTAACAGCGGAATCCAGGATGTGCATTTCGTTGTATTTGGGAACGTCACCACTCACTGGAGATATTGGGACATCCATTTGATGAGTCTTAGAATATGACCGAATACGCATCCTGAATTCTAACACTAGTGATCAACAATTGATATATAAAGGCTTTCTGAAATAGTTTCACTACCTGCTTACTTCCTTAACCATTTTGAGAGGTGAGGAATAACTGTGAAGTATAATCAAATGAATTTGTTTGTAGACTTTAAATATTTGGAGAATAAGTCAGTTATGTGAACACTAATAGTTATTGTTTACTATGAAAGGTACTAGTGATTACTGATTGAGTGAGTATACTGCATATTGTATACTTTACAGGTAACTAATCAGACAGTGGGAAACGAGAAGACAGGGATAGCCTGCACCAACGTGAAGAACCTAGAAGACCTAGATTTCGCGCGTGGATGATTTATGTTTGATGTCACACAAAATCGAAGACTTACAAGCGAAAACCGACAAACTGGTCGAAGAAGCAGACAGAGAAGACAGGACTCCAGGTGAACATAGACAAGACGGATGTTATGAAAATAACCAAACAACCAACAAAAACAACAGCAGCAGCATCCAGTGCCAATCACCATCAATGGGAGGGATTTGAAAGAGGTTAATTCATTCACTTATCTAGCGAGCATTGTCTCAACTACAGGAGGAACGGACGAGGATGTCAAATCGAGAATCGGGAAGGCGAGAAACACATTCATCAACCTGAAACCAATCTGGGAATCTTCGTCACTCAGCCTGCATCAACAACAAAATTCGGATTTTCAATACAAACGTCAAGTCAGTCAGTTCTTCTATACGGATGAGAAACTTGGCGGCGGGTCACAAAGAATATTTCCAACAGCCTGTTTCAGACCTTTATCAACAGCTGTCTTCGCTGGCTCTATACTGAAGATCAGATGGCCGGAAAGAATCACCAACAAGAAACTATGGGAACAAACAAAACAAGAACCAATCGCTCAATAAATATGCAGGAGAAAGTGGAGATGGATTGGACACTCGCTGAGGAGGCCGCTGGGTGACATCGCGCGTCAGGCCATCGCTCGAGTGGAACCCGAAAGGGAAGCGGCGAGTGGTTCGTCGGTGCAAGGGTGACATGGAGGAGATCGTGTGAAGAGGAGTTGAAACAGTATGGACTAACATGGATGCAGGTGAAAAGTACAGCAGAAGACAGAAGCAAGTGGAGACGTGCATTTGAAGCCCTATGTTCTACTAGGAACCCAAGGGAACAATAATAATATAATAATAATACAGGTAACTAATTATATTCATCTCAGGCATCATCATTTATTTATGTCTGTCTCATCTGTATCTTTTAGGAGATTCATTCATTCAGCAGACAGTATAATTCATTCCTGCTCAAGTTTGCCGGTGCAACTTCTATCAAGCGTTTAAGAACCCGGTTTACATGCATATATGTTCTTGATTAGTAGGTATCTGAACAGGTTATTTAAAAGGTATTTTAATATATATATATATATATCACATCTTCTCTACACAAACTTCATTTCAGTATAGATTTGCTACAAATATTTGAAAACACCCGCCTTATTAATATTCCCTTTGGTTCTAAGTGAAGCATAGAGTTTCGACAGCACATATCCACTTTGTCCTGTCCTCTACACTCCTCTTCAGCTGGCCCCACGATTTCCAATAGTCTCCCATCTCCTGCTTACATTATCTCCTCTCCAACTTGTCGTTTCCTGTTCGAGTTCCAATCGTGGTTATGCTTGGCACGGTATTTTCTGAGTGTGTACAATCCGTCTCCACTTCCTACAACCTATTTGTTGAGCAACAGATTCTTGATTGGTTCGTTGCCTGGCAGAGTTCATTGTTTCTAATCCTTTCCGACCAGCCATCTGATCCTCAATCAGCGAAGGCAGCTGTTGGCAAAAGTCTGTAGTGGCCTGTTGGAAATGGTTTCGTTACGCGAGCGCGAAGTCTCTGATCCATATAGAAGAACTGAGTGACTTAACATTGGTGTTAAGAATCTGAATTTTGTTGTTTTTACTGCTGAGTGCAGCAGATTTCTAAACTGATTTTGGAGAGATGAATGTGTACCTTGCCTTTCCTATTCCCTTTTTGACATCCTTATTCTTGCTTACTGCCTGTAGTTGAAACAATGCTGTCTAGATAAGTGAAAGAGGTGACCTCTTTAAAATTTCTACCGTTAATAGTGATTAGTACTTGTTGTTAGTTGACTGGTTGTCATCTGAAGTGGTGACAACTAGTGGTGTCCGTTAGGGATGCCCACTATCCCCATCTCTATTCAATTTCATCATAGATGTACTAATGGACTTAACCCTAACTCAATTTAGCGACTCGGGGATTGACTTGTTACCAGGGAATAATAGTCTCATTAACTTAGAATATGCAGATGATATAGTCCTTCTACGCCGTCCCTGGCGTAGACGTAGTATCCGACAAGCTGTCGACCAAAGGGTGTGTGTACTACTCAGCAGTCTGTTCCGTCCTCCTTTATGGCTGTGAGGTCTGGCCATTGAGAGTGGAAGACATGAAAAGGTTAGTTGTCTTTGATCAAAGGCGCCTGCGTTCTATCTCCCGTGTGAAAAGGTATAATAGATTGAGCTATATTGAGGTTAGGCGTCGAGTGCTAGGTAATGAAGGGAAATCAGTCGACGAGGCTGTGAAATTACATCGACTGAGATGGTTAGGACATGTTTTACGTATGCCTAATCATCGCCTTCCTCGACAACGGGCAATGTTAGCTGACATAGGGTCAGGTTGGAAAAGAGTTAGCCAGTGGTGGTCAGACTAAAACATGGCTTCATCAGTCAGTGAAATCCACAACAGTTAGTTTAAGCCGGTGAGCCAGCCGCGTAGGAAGATGTAGACTTCTTGGTTGGGGTCCTCGGGACGGTAAACACCAGTGGCTGGAGACAACTGGTGATATGACTCAAAATCATTCTCAATGGAGCAGATGCATCCACTCCTTTTGACTTATAATTTACAATCAAACTATATTGTTCTTAGATATTACTATTCTTTTTGCCTCATATCTCTGTTTACTGTCTCTATTTTGCGTTTCTTTCTACTTTCTTCTTCCCTGGCTTTGTGGGCTTAGTGAAGTGTGGGAACTCAAACTGCTACACATCTGTGCAAAGTTCTATGTTAAAACCAGTCAGTCAGTCAGTCAGTCAGTTAGGTTATCTTCATCACCTTTGTCTTCTCTATGTTTTGAAGAAAATAAAAGACAGATTCAGCGAAGAAAATTTCCTTTATCGACAAAATCATCTTCAGAGGCTGTCCAATCGTACTTATACTTACCAAAAATATATAGTGGTCTATTATTGAGTAATAGGGGGTGACATAATTGATATAATTACTCAGAAGTGGTTTTAGAAGTGAAAATTAGAAGTTGAAAACTACGTGGTACTCAACGGCACAAAGATAGAAATTTGATAAGGTTAAAATTGCTATTAAGTGAGAATAAAGGCATTTGAGTGTCAATTAAACAAGTGTGAAGAGGGCGTGAAAATGTACAAAAGGAGCATATGAGAGTGATAATAGTGAATTAATTATTAAAGCAAAAGCTAACTAAAAGTGAAACTAGAGTGAAAAGAAAAAATCAAAATATATTTCATTTACAAGGAACGATTAGTGAAGAGGTTAAGACCAAGGTAAAATAAGAGACTGGACAAACTTTTTCTGTATACAGAATTCAGGGTTGTATTGATGAATTGCTAGAACCTCCGCCATACACAAAAGCCGGAACCTGACGCCCTTTGTACCATTTGGCTTCACTTTGTACATGATCTTGAAAGACGATTCTGGTGGAGCTACGTGGCCTGAGTTCACCAAATGCTCGAGAATTGAGCTAGTAATTGTCTTACATTGTCCCTTTGCTAACCATGCCGGATAATGCTCAGAGATGCGTTTGGAAAGCGTGCACTTTGTGCGGCCAATATAACTAGCTCCACACGAGCAAGTGAATTCATAAACACATATTGAGGTGGCCCAAAGCGGCAGTTTATCCTTCACGCACCCGTTGATCATTTGTCGGCTGTAGAAGTTGATACGTAGCTCAGCCATAAAGAAGGCTTTCCTCAGTGATCTGCATAAGTGATTCTTTAGGATCTCAGCTGCGGTATCACCTTTAAATTCAACACTCATAAACAGTAGTTTCCTCGGCACCGTCTGTATTCTTTCAGGTTTTTCCCTTGGCTTCATGTTTTTCTCGATAAATCTTGGAGGATATCCATTCTCTATGAGGACTTGTCTGAGTCTCTCCAGTTCCCCAACGATTGTATCACTTGAACATATCCTCCTTATTCTTGAGGATAAGGAATGTATCAGATTTCTCTTTCTTCTCAAAGGGGCCCAGCTATGGAAATTTGTGTACTGACCATTCCATGTTGGTTTTCTGTAGATCGATCTTTGAAGAGAACCATCCGATCTCTTCTTTAGAAGAACATCCAAAAAATGGAATTCCAAGTTATTCTCTGATTCCGACGTGAACTCGATGGCATGATGGCAGCTGTTGAAATCTATGTTTACCTGAAGTTCTCTCTTTACTGCTCCTTCTTTCAGCTTGCTGGTTTTCGTCTGTAGATGTTCAACTTCGTGTGATGTTAGACATTAATTGTTCAACAATCCTGACTAGCGTATCTTAAACAAGAAGATGTTCACACTTCTTTCTATGCATTTCAGAATATGAACAATTACTCAAATAACCCAAAACGCTAAGTTGTTCATTCTGTGTGCTCTTCAGCTGTACATGAGTTTATTGACTATAGAAATCTATATGCCTAATTCTAAAATTTTAACATTAATTTAAGTTTCCTAAATATATAATTAATTAAAATGTTGAAGTCATTTCATGTAAGGTAAACAAAATTTAACCTACAGTTTAAGTAATTGATATAATTGTTCTTGTGTTAATTTGCCTGAATTATATTCATCTAATTCATAAAAACGTTTCTCAATTTCCCGAGGTTTTGATTTCAATACTTCTTGAATAATTTGTTTTAATTCACTCATTGTACGATGATGAAGTTTAGTATCAGTCGATGTTGTTTGAGATCTGCTGGTCGATTCAGACTCGATATGATCAGTTGACGAATCATTTGTGGGTTTGTTATCCGATTTAAGATTCGATGAAATCTGAGGACTTTTGACCTAAGGGAAAGAAAGAGATGTAAAACAATTATTGATCGTCATTGTGCATATTTATAGCAAATCAACATCATTTAGAGAAACATTAAAAACCAGCACTGGAGAGCTTTTTCGTCCTAGTTTAGGACTCTTCAGTAGGCGACCAGTTTGTTGAATACTCAACTAGTTGGTCACATAACCTGAAAGGCTCGAGTTCTTTCTGTGTCGGGGTTATGGCTGTACACCACTGAAGTGTCCAAAACTAGGATGAAACAACTGCCTAGGGCTCTGTGGTTTCAAATCATTCTCAAACTGATGACGAAATTTACAATGAAAGTAGCAAAAATTCCCATAAAATCGAAATTTGAATTAATTGCTGACCAGTGAATGTAAGTAATTACTTAGTGTAAAGGGGATGTATTTCAGAATACTTACTTTATTATCAGATGGTACTCGCATTACTGTGATGACAGAAGACAAGAGCCAGGCAACAGATCGTTTATCGAGGGAATCAAGAGATATTTATATATTTTTATGTACATTATTATTCGTTATTAATAGCAGAGAAACAGCGTCTTCTGATTGGTTGTTTTCTCGCTGAAAGTTATTCTGTCATCTCTTTGTGGCCATTACTTTGAAGATCAGGCTATATATCTGCTAATCGTATCCGCCCACGCAAAGTTTGCTGTGACTGGTTGTTGAGTTAGTCTTTGTTCTTGTTCTTTTCTCATGACCAAGATTTGGGACGTTAACATTGATGTAAATTGCTGTCTACTTATCTGGCTAGCAGACAGCTCTCACCACAGTACTGCAATTTTTAATTCCAGTGTGAATAAAAGAGTTTGTAATGGATACACGGTTTTTTATTCGTTTGCATTGGCAGTGGAATATAGGGCTACAAGCTGGAGCTCTGAAGTTTCGGCAGCAGTGGTTTTATTTTTACGGCGTGAGATCGCTAGGCTCATGCCCAACTTTCTCTCTTTGACCAGGCTAAACGAGGTTTAGGAGTGCGTCAGCCGGGGATCGAACCCCGTACAATTTGAGTGGCTGGCGAGCATTCTATATTCTTATATTTGAAAATGTTAAGGTATAGTTATTGTATAATCAGAGACAGGAATTAACACGAATTTGATACAACTGACTACTTACTGAATTGATGTTTACCAATGTTATGACTTACTTCATGGTTTTTGATGGATTGTTTCTCGAAAGATGGTTCTGATGTTTTGATTCTAGAAGGTATTTTAAAAACAAAATAATAAAGTTAATAAATCCATCCATAAAAGTGACAAAAACAAATGACTAATATGTGCTTACAATCAGATACCTGAAAACACGAATCAGAAATCCACGAATGGTCTGTCAAGAAGTCTATATTGTTTATACATTGTATGATGCTGCCCACTGCTTACTGACTGATATCAGCGGTTGGATACCAATCACATTGATCAGTATTGATTATTTTTGAAATAATTTCAATGTGGTTCCTGTCACAAATCAACATCAGTTAGAGATCATTCGGAAACATAGGGATTACGCGAGATCTTTTCACCACAGACTGCGACTCTTCAGCAGTACACACTCACAATCTAGACTGGAATTGAACCCAGGAGCTTCAAGTTAATCGTTCAGGTACTTTGGAAGAGATTCAGTGACCCCTGAATTCTAAGTTTTGTCAATTCGCGATATAATGCTGCCCACAATCAATGCCTGCAAAGAACATTCACTTCACCTTGCAGTTGATCCTCTGAATAATGCAGGTTATTAAAATTTACTACTTTTACTTTAAATTAGTAGTATATCATAAATAGACAAAAAATCACTCACTTAGAATCAAACTGTCGCATAAATTCAGCATATTTTATATTTCCGTCTAAGTCTAATGGTAAATGGTCAAGGAATTCTTTAAACTTTTCATCGCTGAATTCATATCCATAATGATTGAATAAAATTATACGAAAATTTGATGGACTAACAATACCTGAACGATTTGGATCAAAATTTCTGTTACAAAAAGACAAACAAATATACAAAGAATAAATAAATTAAAGAAAGGGAATGGTGTGAATTAAATCCGCCTACTCATATATAAATCCATGGTCAGACTTGAAGCAAACCAAATCTCTACAAAGTAACTCTTGAAAACTCATACACCGCTTTATTTCTCCTTTTGGCGTACCATTATGTTCAACCATTTATATACACTAAACTAGCAGTTAGAAAAAAATGGTTTCATCTGTGTGAAGCACTAATCGAAAAGCGGAGTTGAGGACAGTTCTAGCCAGCACTTATTGCTCGTCAGACACATTGTGGTGATCTGAACATCGTAGTATCATTACGTTCGTTTGGAGACTTGATCATTTGAAATGACCAGGGATTAGTTTGTAATGGCGCTAGTTGTTCTCATTCTCTAATACTATATACCATAAAAGCTCACTTATTCAGTTCCCTTAACGCCACTTATGGTATCGAAAAGTTTACGACTCCTGGTAGGAGTAATTTTCTCTTATCAAAAGAGACCATAGACGAATCTCATCACCTGTCGAATGATCGAGTGCAATAAACACAAGCCTATTTCCGAGGGGAGCTTAGGACTTCAGTCTTTAAAGTTTCAGTGGCAGTGGCTCGTTTCTTTTATTTGGTTAAGTTAGGTTGATAACCTCATACTCAGGTCTTCCTTCTTTCCTGCCCTCCTAATGGCTAATAAACTGGCGGGGGTTATGAGTGCTGGTTCTGTCGTGCAACTGGTGAGCGTTCTGCTATATTGAATCACCAATGCGATTATTAAATTTTAGTTCCTATTCAATTAAGATATTAGTAACATAATTTTAAGTTTATGAAAATGTTTCTAATATTTCGTAAAACGCATTCACAATAACTTATGTAAAATATAGAATATATACAATTTATATCATATCAGGTTTCATTTCATGTTAGTTAGGGGAAAAAGTTATCAGGCATTAGCAAATACGACATAAAAAAAGCCTTTGGAAGAATCGGCTATAATTTACTCTGTAAATGATTGTGATACAATCTGAGATGGTTATTTTAGTGTAGTATATCAATAGGGATGACAAAGACATGCACATTTCTTTGGAAGTCTCTAGACTGATTCACTACCAGTCCTCACTTTTGATATGTCCTCAAATTATTGAAGTTTTTTTAATCGGAACACATCCATTTATCACGAAGCATCATTTCAACTGTAGCCGTAAACTATGAAGATGTCGAAATCAACAAGAATCGGAAAGGAAAGGCAGATATTCATCACTTTGAAATTAGTTTGAAAATCCCCTGCACTCAACACAAACGACGAAATTTTTGATTTTAAACAGTCAGTTCTCCAAACCAAGTAACTTTTTAGCAGTTTTAGAAAAATTTGGGCATTGGGTATATGATATTCATTATAATAAAGGTTTTTTGTATTTCCCAATGAATGAAAAACAAAACGATGTTGTTTGGTTTACTGACGTTTCTCTATTTAATGCTGCTGCTAATAGCTTTATCAAAGTATTATTAAACCGTGAAACACACTGCAAAACAACCTTGTCCATATAAAAGACCAAATCCCTAAGGATTCTCTATCTAACTGTGTCTATAAAATAAAATCCTTGGAATGTGATGTGATTTACATCGTACAAACATCTCGAGAAATCAAAATCAGAAGAAATGAACACCGTAGAGCCGCCTCTGTTCGACCACTGAGAAATCCAGTCGAACTAGAAAAGCTTGAAAAATCATCAGCCATAGGTGGTCTACTCGCTATAGAATCAGGCCACAAAATTAATTTTGACAATATTGAAATCATCATCCAGAAAAAGCATTTCAGAAATCACAAAGAACGTCTCACATCATCAGAAGCACTTCATGTTGAGTGGAGTCCAAATTGTCTGATGAATAGAAATGATGGACTAAAACAGAATCTGACCTGGTTACAGCACACCCCTCCCCCATGACATGACGAAATCAACACGAATGTGATTAGCAATTTCATCATGTAAACACACGCTGCTTTTATAATTTCACACACTTATCAAATCAAACAATCTACACACCTGGTTTTGTTATCTTTACCAAATGGCCAACTTGACAAGGCAAAAATGACTCCGTGCTGAGGAACGATGATTGAGTTGTTATATATAAGCTGAGTGTATTTTGTAAATTCTGGTTTAATAATACTTTGATAAAGCTGTTAGCAATAAATAGTGAGACATCGGTCAACCAAGCAATATCGTTCGGTTTTTCATCCATAGGGAAATACAAAGGCCTTTATTATAATGAGTTATTTCTCTTATATGGGTTAGAAAATTGGCCAGAGCATCACGGAAAAGCATTCCCGACCGGTTGTAGACTTGTATCATTAGCTCTCTTCATCGGCTCCATATTGAATACCAGATGATAGGAAAGAATAAGCAACAAGAAACAATAGAAACTAACTAATCAAGAATCTATCGTTCAACAAATAATGCCGAGGAAAGCTGGGATGAACTGGGCACTCTCTGAGGAGTCCATTGGGAGGCATTTCGCACCAGACCATCCATCAAGTGAAGCTTCAGTGGGAAGGGACAAGTTGGGCATCGGTCTGAGGGTGACATGGAGGAGATCATGTGAGGAGGAGATGAGAGGTTATGAGCAATCCCGGGCCCATGTAAAGAGGACCACAGAGAATAGGACTAAGTGGAGATGCGCTGTTAGAACCCTATGTTCCATTTGGAACCCAGGGGAACAATAGTAAAGCAATAATAATAATAATCCAGATTGATTATATCAAGGGGAATTCAATAGTGAATTCCCCATCTGAGTAGTCTCCAGTTGAACAAAGCTTCAACCACTTTAAGTAATGAATCGAGCTACACGTAATTTCTGCTAGTAATAGGAAATCATAGCTGAATGCTTTAATAGTCTTATTGATTCTTAGCTTATCATGGTAGACAATTTTCAGTGATCATCCCTGAAGAGTTGAAAATCAGACACATACTCTTAAGTGCATTCAAATTCAAGGTGTTAAACATACCTGAGTGTATTAAGTAGTGTTAAAAAATCCCTATGAAATTTCCGAGTCATTTCACGTTCAAGCTTGATAATATTTTCATCTCTAAATATAGAAAAAATAATGAAAAGTTTGATATACGAAAGCTAAATAATTATTGAACTAATTATAGCATAATAATTGACACAATACGATATAATTATTTCTTCATGTCTGTGTGATTTCTTGTTGACATTTCCGGATCGAATTGATTGGCTTACTCAATGGAAAATCGGTAACAAATGGCTAAAGTCAGCTAGAACAGACCCATACCAGCTCATCTACAATGGACAAATGGCTCCATCGGGTTGAATCAATGTGATTGCATAACCTGAGAGTTTGACCTTGTGCGATCAATATAATTGGTTATTCACCGGCTTAACTTTTTGAGGTGTGAAATAATCGTATATCATGTACTTCTGTATAATTAAGTCGAATTGTTAACATTGGTATGAGTGAGTTTGTCCCCACTTTTCATGGACTTTGGGAGTCAGAATTGTAATGGTAGAACAAAAAAGGGGTTGCTAACGGAACTTTCATACGCAGTTTCATATAGACATATAGGGAAATTAGATGCACCACCTATTAATATCCTCGTTTTGCACAGATCTTCCATGTTGTGCTACTTCTTCCCCTCACATTGTGTTTCTTTGTCTTCTTTTTGTGTCTCCCGTGTTTTGCTGCAATACGCGTTCATTTCCTCCATTTGACGTTAAACTAATCTCTCCGCTACTTTATATTTTGGGGTCGATGAAAGTCTCTTTGTACACTACTTATAAATCTTGCCTTCTACGAAGTTTCAGCAACGCTGGGGTTATTCTTATGTTGGGGGGGACTGCTAGGCCAGCGCCCACGCGCCCCTCTTTTCTGAGTTTACCGTCGGTTAGTAAACTGGGTGGCTTATGATTTCGTCGGCTAGAAATCGGACCTAGACCAGCCCTGTTGTTGGTGAACATTCTAAAGTTGAATTAAAAGTCAATCTGAACGAAAAATATTCTTTTCAATAATTTCTCCTCTTCAGGTTCTTACAGTTATAAAATATAATGATATTTGTTGTCGTTACAATAATGATAGCTAGGCATGTGGCAGATACATTTTCTTAACGTAGAATAACAGATTAGTTATTGGGTGTCAAAACACATAGTCCTAACTGTATGACAAACGTGCTAGGCTGAAATCGATTACAAAGCATTGTGAAATGGGAGACGATGGTGGTGATTAATCATAATAGATTTGTAGAGTGTGGAGTAGGAAAGACTGACAAGTGAGTTCAAGGTTATAGAAGGTGTCAGTCAGGTGAGTGGCTAGTAAAAAGTGGTCTGTGTTAAACAGGAGATAGTAAGACTGCAATGAGAGGTTCTTCATGAAATAAGGAATGTGTGAAATGAAACAGGTGGAGGCATATATTGAGAAAAGAGATAATATCACTAATAATAATTCCGGATGGTATAAATGGAAAATTCGCTAGTATTGAGAGAATGTTTGCATGAAGGGTTTATATTGTGACGAATAATAATAATAATAATTGTAATGATAAGCAAAGAAAATAAACACTAAAGAAACCAAGAGGTTTAAGGGGAAGAGGCACTCTTGGTGAGAAGAAGAATCATCAATCCAAGTTTGGCCACGGTAGGAACAGTGTCTGGACGTGTTCTTTTTGGATGCAAAGTTCCGGTTTAGTCGATCTTATTGCAACAGCTTCAGCTATGTATAGGAGACGTAAGCGAACTGTACGTGATGATGACTTCGGAGTTTCATAAATAACCATGAAGGCTGTGTTTACATCGATGCGATGTCCAGTATCGACCAAGTATGACAGAACCGAGCTTTTTATGCATTTAATTCCCCCACCCCTAACTGATTCAAGTGGGTAAATGTCCTCGAACCTGTAGACGAATCTGTCTAATCTTACATCCTATATAACTTGAACCACAGGAACAGTTGAAATGGTATATGCATGAAGAAGAGCTAGGGTCAGGTAAGACATCTTTCAGTTTCTAGCTGAACACTCGACGGCGCATAACTGGTCATTATTGTAACAGCAACAAAGTAGCTAAAGAGGGGAAATTATTGTAAAGAATATTCTTCGTTCAGATTGACTTTTAATTCATAATATGGGAATATTTCACACTAGGGAATCTTATAATTCTAACAGTGGACCACTGACTCAATGGAAGCCCTGTTAACAGTTTATTAGCTCAAGTATGTTGAAATTCACTTGGATCTTCAACAGTAATTTGTTTCGCTTATCACTACTCTTCAGTAAAGATTATGCGTAGGTTTGAAGGAGATTTTATATCCTCTGAGATTCGAACTTACATCACAAAGTACTTTAGACGGAATACTTAACCAATATGAGTTTAGATAAAGCAATAAGAAGACGTAATTTGTCTGAATCGTTTAATGTGTATTTGCGCAACACATTTCGAACAATCTGATCACACACGGACTTGTCATGGAAATATATATGAAAATAAATAAAGAGGTGAGAGGTGAGAAAACAGACTTAGACCAATCAGGAGATATAAAGTAGTCAGAACACCAAGACCCACTCTCCAACTCGCCCCTAAGAAAGACGTGCACATCAAGTTACCCTATATGGGGCATCAAAGCAGCTTGATAACTAGACAAAGACTGAACGCTGCTGTTAAAAAGACTTTTAATGCAGCCAATATCATAATAGAGAGAGAATGTAAAGCCAATATATCTACCTAAGCCCTTCAAACATGCAAAAAATGACGTCACATTCCACTGTATTTACCAATTTGAATGTACATGTGGACACACATACATAGGGAGGACTCATCGATCTCTGCAAGTAAGGGCTTCAGAGCATATTACTAAATAGCTCCAGAAACAAATGGAATCTTCATAACCTATTAACGGGGAGAACAGGAGACCTAGCTCTTCTATTGCGAAACATATTATAGAGACAGGGCATAAAATTGACGTTTACACATCTTTTAAACCTATCTATAATACGTGTTTGGTGCGTGTCCTTAAGTTTGTGGAAGCCCTGGCTGGCAATTAGGAAGTTTAAACCATCTTTATGCGTTCAAAAACATTTCGTCATCACATTAAACCTTCCTTGGTAAATTTTGTTTTGATACCAGTTAGGCAGATATACTATTACCTCTGCTATTTGGTTTAGTGGTCTTCGTTCTTATATTGACCTTCAATATGTCCTTTTAACTTAACCTAACCTGTCTATTTTCTTACCACTTACCTCTTTATTAATTTCATATATACAAATTCCTATGACAAGTCCGTGTGTGTGATCAGATCGTTCGAAATGTGTTGCGCAAATACACATTACACGATTCAGACAAATTACGTCTTCTTATTGCTTTATCTAAACTTAACCAATAGTATAATCACCTCAAGTTTTTCCATCTATAGAACAAAATTATACACCTACAGTTGATAATTCAAACTCTCAGCTTTTTTCCTGCTACATTCCTAACATCAGCTAAATATATTGCATGACAGAAAGATGGTACAACTTCAGGAGATTATAGAGGAGTTCATAATTTCCTTAATGACCTCTTTAGAATCCGTACAATAATCAAGGAGGTTATTAGAATATAGATTTATTTAGAGATTCGAAATAATTGTGGTGTTGATTTTGATATGAATCAACACCGTTAGGGGATCATTGGAATCTAGGGAGGACTGAACTACTACTTCGTCCTAGATTACGCTTCTTCAGCAGTGGGTACCCACGAACCCACCAAGCTTAGAACCTGAAACCTTCAGGTTATCAGGTCAAGTGAAATCTATATTGAAATTAATCGAAACCCATCTAAAGACCCATAGTCAACCTCTATCTCACTGACGGCTACTTCATGGATGTCCTGAAGATGTACTGATGCCCACTGACGGCAGTGACTAGGAGTGCAGCTCTGTATCATGAATTGACAGAAATTAGAAATCACGGATCATTGAATTCCAACTCAAACGGCTGAGCGGTTGACGAACGTGGTCCCATGACCTGAAGCTCCATGCTACCATCCATAGTATGGTTGTGGATGTGTATTGTTGAAGAGTCTCTAAGTCGGACGAAACACGCAATCAGTGCACTCTAGTATCCAATGATCTCTCTAAATAATGTTGATACATGACGAAAGTATACACTGAAATTAGATTTGATGAGTATTTACTAAAAAATTTTATTTTGAACCAAGCTTATGATTAATAGACACGTTAATGGTGACAAAATTTATCAGTCAGCACAGAAGAAGCCACACGAGGAAGATAAGAAATATAGGCTTAAAGCGGTAATCAGTTTCCCTAAAAGTAAATACAACCATACGAATATCTCGATGGGCAGCCAATCATAGTCAAGTTCATCAGGAACGATAGATAATTCATAATAATAATAATAATTTGCTTTATTCCAAAGCAGTACTTGTAATACACAATGGAATTCTCAGCATTTTTACTACAGTATTGCATCCAGTTAGTACTCTAACAATAAATAAAATTCTACATAGATTATGGGTAGTCTCAGTTAGTTTTGACAACAACATATTGGCATATCAGTAGCAAAGCCAAAAGTGAACAGAATGTTTGAAGGTATTAGAAAAGTAGGTGCTAGCATATTTACTGGCGTAAGCGAGAGAAAGAAACAAAGCAGCACATAACGGAAAAGAGAGAAAGAGAAAAGGAGAAGAAAGAAAGAAAACGTTGTACTTATAAATTACATGAGTTGGAAAGACGAGATCTAGTTGTTCTACTGGCTACTTAATAAGTTGTTGGTATCACACCTAATGCTTTCTTTATCACACAGAACATGAGCTAAGTAGGGTATGGTTGAGTTTTGTACTTGCTAGTGCGAGCATATAGTTTTCTATATAGGCTTCTGGTTTTGCCTGATGAGATGCAAGGGGAGAGTTGTGAATGAAGAGGGTGGTGTGAGTTAGATAGAATGGATTTGGCCCATTTTTCACATGAGTCCATGTGCCTGTCAACCAGAATATTAACAAGCTGGTTAAGTGGCACGTTGCTTACCCTGCTGACAACCTTTAACACCCTATGTAATAAGATATAGTCCTTCTTCAGTAGCCCGGGAAAAACTAAGGGGGAACAATAGAGAATAATAGGCAGGATGCAAGAGTTAACGAATCGTAGGAGTAAGGGTTGGGTTATTCCAGAATGTCTTACCTTTTTGATGTAGAAGGTAAGACGGAATAATCTCTTAGAAATCATCAAGATATGAGACGACCAGGAAAGATCAGCAGATAGAATGATGCCTAGGTATTTAATTTCCGACTTGGTTTCTATTTGCACACCTCGTGAGAGCTAACCAGTTTTTTAGGTCAGATTTCTGCCTAAGGGTGAAATTGACTGTTTGACATTTAGAGGGATTCCCTTGGACCACTGGCTGATTTCTGATAAAAAGCCATTTAGTTTGGAGCAGTCACTTTGACACTTGACAGGCAAAGATACAGACAGATCATCAGCATATTTACCAACATTAATGTCATTTGAAGATGGTAAGTCATGTAGAAAGAAAGAAAAGAGAACTGAGGAGAGTACAGCACCTTGGGGGACACCAACTTCAGTGAGCACAGCAGAGGAGGATTTACCTTTGTATACAGTGTACTGCATTCTGTTTGACAAATAAGAATGCAACCAGTTTGTGACCCAGGACTCTGTTTGTGTCATCGAGAGCTTATAAAGCAAGAAACATCTAGCTACAGAGTCAAAAGCAGAAGAGAAGTCAAGAAAGTGCAACGAACGTATTTGGCACCTTTATCTAATGATTAGACGATACTGTTGTGTAAAACGGCTGCAGCATCTAAAGTGCTCCTACCCTGTCTATATGCAAATTGTTTGGTGTCTTCAAAACTTTTAAGGGAGGGTTTAAGTTTAAGAAGTACTAGTTTTTCCATGAGCTTTAGAAATGGGGGAAGTAATGGCAATGGGTCTGAATTTTACATTCTTGCTATTTCCAGGTTTAGAGACAGGGACTATTTTAATGTCTTTCCCATACAATAGGCACAACGTTTTTAGAAGAATAAACGTTTAGGATGTTAGTAAGTGGAGAACATAAAGTTTCTGCACATTGTTTTAGAACAAAAGCAGGTACATCATCAGGGCCAAGGCTACGTGAGGGCTTAAGCGTTTTAAGACATTTTAGAACATCCTCCATGAGGAATTCCTAAAGCCCACTTCAAATTAAAGTCAGCGTTGAAAATGTTGTCCTGAAGAACATCGAATACACAACAACACCAAAATCAAAACTTACCTTTCAGAAGACGACACTTTCTTTGAGATCAGTGTATCTGTTAACAACTGGTGCACAACACCTGCTTCTGAACGATCTTGAAATCGTCGAAATAATTCAGCATATGGTAATAAACTGTTATTAGTAACTGTTAATCCATAACGTGAAAAAAATTTTCCTAATTGTATTTTCTCTAAAATAGGCAGTTTTAAATACTTTAAAACTTCTAAAAAGATATCTGCATTTGTAAAACCTTCAGGCAGTTTAAAATTATTGTTATTTTGTAAAGAATTTGAATTCCGCTCCAAATTACTGATATAATTTTTAGTACAAATTTCAATAGCCTTTAATGCTTTACGATATCCTTTACGAAATTTTCGATTTAAATTTGAAATAATATCGGTGGCTGATAGTAATTGCGATTGATTCGGTGGTGTTGCGTCAACATTGGTGATTGCTAAAAGAATAAGGACAAAAGACAAAAATAATTCTACAGGATAATATATGTGAGTGGAAAATAAATTTGGAACCATTGATTACTAAAAAAGGAAAATAAAACCCGGGAAGTATTAGACAGCTGTTTCGCCCCCCCCACTCTGGGACTCTTCAGTAGTATATATCCAGGAATTCAGCAAGGATTGGACCTAGGACCTTCAAATTACGGGATGTGCACGTTTGTATTATTTAGCCACTATGACAGAATCCAGTGGTCTTTAAAATCTGACTTCTGTCACGAGTGCATACTGTTGAAGAGTCCGTAAATGGGGCGAAACAACTCTCTTCTAACTGATGAGATTTCGTAATTAAATCAAATCCGTATAAGTTAGCATTTTTAAAAGTGCAAACATCTGATTTCACAAATATACCTAAGGGTATGTATACATAAATGTTTTAAAGTATATTGATTTTTGATAAATCTTCATGTACTGTTCATTTTGACATGATTAATATTTTTAAAAATACAATATCCGTGTTTAAAAGTCTGTGTTGGTGTAGTGTAGTTGATTGGTAAACTGATTAGCCATTAACTAAGCGATGTTTGCTATGGCTTGGACACGATGATCTTCATGTGAAACAACACTTTGATGGTGAAGTCGGTGACTTCGGAATAAGGTTCCCGAAATTCATACCCAAGGCTTCTTAACCGGTAATGTCAAACGCAAGAAAGCATAGTTTAGAAAACAACAAAAAAAAATACAGTTTCAGTGGGAGAAGATAAGACACTTTGTAACGAACCTTTATTAAGGAAAAACAAATCACATTAATAGTTAATTGGTGGATAATGACTAGCAGGGGAATCCAGGATGCACATTTCGTCCCATCTGAGACTCGTCGTCTGGATGTACCTACGTTCCGCAGTCCAATCAATCGACGGGGAAATCTAGAATTGAATTAAATAATTAAAATGACCCTTTGTACAAGAGGTGGCCGTCGTGGCCCAAGTGGTCTAGGGGATAAAACTTTGGCGTTTGAAACTATAGGCACTGGGTTCAAGCCTCGGTGGGAACATGATCGCTCACTGAGGAATGAAGGTACATCCAGCTGGCGGACGAGTCCCAAATAGGTCGAAATGCGCCTTATCTTGGATTCCACTGCTAGCCAACATCCACCAGTTAACTTCTAATTACATGGCCAGACATCGTCAAGGCACCTGCACAAGAAGCCGACGTGTCAACCTGAGATCGAGCACTTCAGTCCAATCAATCGACGGGAAAATCTAAAACTGAATTAAATTCACATTAAAGTTCGACTAGGTTAGAGGATAACAAATTGTACTGATTGGTTGAAGATTGTCCCAAGGTTAAGCAAATCGTCCATTGAGATTATTTCAAGCTGAATTCAGATTTAAACAATAATCACATCTACCTCTGCAGCGATTGACATAAAATTTTGATTTCAGTTTTATTCTCTTTCTTTCAATCTGCATCATGCTTTCCTATAGGGTGAATTTTCAAACTGTGAGGTGATAAAATGTATTGAGCAGTTTATAGCATTTTGTACGCATTAAGCTTATTGATTATAAAACTTTCTAAATGCTTTATATGGCGTCTTATATTGAATATGTTAAGAAAGTTGGTATGAACGAGAACAGAACAGTTTACTGAGAGTCATACATCTTACTATTTAACTGTCATATGTGGCACAAGTACCTCCAGTACTCTGAAATCAGTGTGAAAATCTACTGTGCTTAGCAAAAAGCATAAGATCCATATCTTCAGTACTAATGTCAAGTTAGTCAATGCTTTTATCTGATTCCCATACTTGACGTCTCACGAAAACCATTTCCAGCGAGCTGCCTTCGTTGGCTCCATACTAAAGATCAGATGGCCAGTGGGAAAGGATTAGCAACAGGAAACTCTGGTAAGGAACCAACTGACAACGTATCACTCTACAAATATTCAGAAGGGAATGGGGGTGACTTGGACAACAATCAGCATAAATGGGAGAAATCTGAAAGAAGCAAACCCCTCTACCTACCTACCTACCTGGGAAGCATCATTTCAACTACAGGCCAACGCAGCTGATGAGGATATCAAAGTGAGTATTGGGAAAGCAAGACAAGCTTTCACTACTCTCAAGTCTGTTTGGAGGTCAACAGCACTCAGCATGAAAACGAAAATAAGATCCGGATTTCCAACTCCAATGTGAAGTCAGTCTGTGCTACTTTGCTATACAGATCAGAGACTTGGCGCCGCGACGAATCACGAATGGCACCTCGAGCAAGCTACACACCTTCATCAACAGCTATCTTCGCTCAATACTACTCAAGATCAGATGGTCGGCCAGAGAAGATCAGCAACAGGGATCTCTGGGAACGAACCAACCAACCAGTAGCCAATTGTGCAACAAATATGCAGGAAGAAATGGAGATGGATTGGACTGGCCATAGTCTGAGAAAACAAACCACCAAGTGATATCACACTCCAGGCCACCGGTGTAGTGGAACCCAAATGGGAAGCGACGACTTGTTCGTCAGTGCGAGGGTGACATGGAGGACGTCATGTGAAGAGGAGGTGAAAGCATGTGGGCAGACGTGGAGTCAGGTGAAAACGTTGACAGAGAACCGAACTTAATGGAGACATGCAGCTGAATCCCCATGTTCCTCTAGGAACTAAAGGAAACAGTAAAAATAATAATAATAGACATATGCTGTTAAGTGATATCACGCATAGGGTCCTCTGGCGGAACCTGAATAGGAAATGTTGAAAAATTTCGTTTTAGGAGAAACTGAAAGCTTATGGGGAGTCATGGAGGCAGCAACAAAGGACTACAGAGGACAAAGTTTAGTGGGAATGTGTTGCTGAAGGTCAGCGTTCCACTAGAAACCTGGCAAAATAATGATAATAATAGTGTGATTCAAGGGCAACAACTTCTTGCTTGCCATGGTGAGATTCTGATTGTATTTACCAGTTGTTATGATAGAAATGAAGGAATAGAAGCAGAAACTATTAGTTTTCTTCAGGTGAAGTTTTTAAAGGGAGTGTTATTGCTGTTGTTTTGACGTCAAGAATGTCACTTGTTTGGGTGTGGTTAGCAATGGAATCTGCGATGGGCGTATCTTATCACTTACAAGTAATCAGATGAATACAGTTCCATTCCAATGAGTAGTGAAGTCAATCATTTCAATCCAGAAATATTGATCAGATATGAGCGTTTCATCTTGTGGTGGAGTTTGAAGTGATAAGAGTTGTTGTGGGTTGCAGTGGGAACAGCCTTACCCACTGGGATTCATGGTTGTATTGAGGTATCCATCTGTGGGACCTTTATTTCAAGTAAGATTGGTCATTTTGCTCCAGGTATATAATACAGGTGTGAATAAATAATGTTAAGAATGTCACTGTGCAGACGAGTTCCGAAGTTATGAACAGGAGCTTGAATAACAACTATTCTACAATAAATTGTGATATCTAACATTTCAAAGGATGGTGATATCTCATTAAGAGTCCCCTGCTAAATTCTCTACGAAACGATTTTATTTTATAATCTGTCCTTTTGTATTTACATCAGTTAAGGTGATTACGAGTTCAGCAAATCCATTTGGAAGAATATGATTGACTACAGCTCGATTCATGTCTGTTGCTTCCCAGTCGCGTCATGAAAAGCATTTTCATCAAGTTTCTGCAAACTTCCATCAATAAATGCCTTCGCTATCCCCATACTGTAGATCAGAGGGCCGGACAGAAAGAATAAGCAACAAAGAGCTTTGGAAGATGGAGAACCAGCTAACATCCCATCGTCCAACAAATATGCTGTAGGAAGTGAAAGTGCATCAGAAATACGTTGAGGAGGCCTTTGAATGACACAGTGTGCCAGCACAACCCTGTCCCCTAAAGTGGAACCTGAATGGGGAACGACAAGTTGGGCCTTCGTTAGATTGTGACACGGAAGCGATCATGTGAGGTAGAATTGAAAGTAAAATAATTATGGTGCTGAAGAGAACAGAACGAAATGCTGATGTGCTGTTAAAGCCTAGTGTTCCAACTCGGAACACAAGGAATAATTTTCAAGAGTTGGTGTGTAAGGATTAAATTTGTTTTTACGAATTTGACCACGGATTGGTATCAATTAGAGAACCATTGAAAACCAGCAGTGGAGTAATGGATAGCTGTCTTATCCTAGTTTGGGAATTATCGCCAGTACGCATCCACCACCAGGGTTTGAACCCAGGACCTTCCGGTTACAAGGCAAGCTCGTATACCATTCAGCCACTGGGACACAATTCAGTGGCCAGCTCATGAATTGTAACTTCTACCAATTCATGATATAGCTCGATCACCAACCAGTGACATCTGTCGTGACGAGTGAGGTCCAACTAGTCAAGTGTGAAGATGGAGTTCCCACCGATGACACTGGTTGGTGGTTACGCTAAATCACGAATTGGTGGAAGTTAGAATTCATGGACTGGCCACTGAATCACGTAGCAGTGGCTGGATGGTATACGAGATTACCTTGTAACCGGAAGGTCCTGGGTTCGAACCCTGGTGGTGGATGCGTACTGCCTATGATTCCCAAACTACGATGAAGCAGCTGTCCAGTACTCCACTGCTGGTTTTTAATGGTTCTCTAACTGATATCAATCCGTGGTCAAATTCGTAAAAACAAGGAATAATAATAATAGTAATCCATGTTTCCAGGATACTTTCAGTAGACACAAGATTGGTCTATTTCTCTAGGTCATATTTTTGTATGTTAATCTTAATTTACTAACTGTTTCAAACTAAATGTTTGTATTCTGATATCACTTAACTAGGATTGTGTGTGTATAATGCAGCTTTTTCGTGACCACTCATCAGTTAACCAGTCGAACAACCGATGGAAACAGTAGATCAGCTGATGTCAGTCTAACTCACCTTTTGTTGCAATGACTGTGAGCTAAGTCAACTACATAGGTCAAACTAGTAGATCAGGAGTAGTCAGACTGTCGGAACATAAGAATTTAGCTAAGGTTAGAATGGCTGACCCAATGAAGATAAGTAATTTAGAAGAAAGCTCAGTACTTTATTGCACTGCATGCAGTAACACAACCACACAAAATAGGGTGTGAAAGAGTTAAAATTCTAAAAAGTAACATAGGTAGGTGGAGAGGGAGATCGATTACTGAATCCTTGTTCATCGAGTCTATACCCAACACGTGCAATAGGAATGACTCATCACTCATACCAGAAATAGTGAAAATACTAGCACCAATCAAGACAAGCGATGAAAAATAATAATGGAATTATATTAATGAAGTTAGAAAGTTGTGTGAGTAGTGTCTTGATATGATTGCGAGCAGCAATACACTGTGCTCAGAACGCGGTCATCAGTAAATATTCCTGTATAACACTGTGAGACTTTATCAAAATAAATTTTACCCATAATGGAATTATAACTCACCACTCCAGATGTGTAAACTGCCAGTTGTGAATTGGATTTATGACACGACCAATTCGACCAAGTGGCTAACCAGGAATCGGATGGTTTGAACTGATTCAGCGCTCCAAGCTGAGTCACACCGGGGTACATCGCCTCTGATGAGCTGGGTGCTGAACGAGCAAAACGGCCGCCTAGTGTTCAGATCACCTCTGCCTAGCTGGCATGGAAGCACTACTGGCTGATACGAGTGGTGGTATACAACTACTCATTTCACTCAATCAGTAGTATATGATTTTATGATGTAAATCTAATGTAATTTTATGTTTGATTTATTATTATCATTATTGTTGTTTCCTTTAATCCCTAGAGGAACATATGGATTCAGCCGCACGTCTCCATTGCTTTTGGTTTTCCACCAATGCTTTCATCTGGCTCCACGTCTGCTCACATGCTTTTGTTTCCTCTTCATATGACCTCCTCCACGTCATCCTCGCAGTGACGATCAACTCGCCACTTCCCATTAGGGTTTCATTCGAGAGATGGCCTGGCATGTGATGTAACTTGATGGTTTGTTTTATCAGAGTATGGCCAATCCAATCCACCTCCATTTCTTCCTGGATATTTGTTGCACAATCTGTTCCTGCTTGGTTGGTTCGCTCCCAGAGATCCATGTTGCTGATCTTTTCTGACCGGCCATCTGATCTTGAGTAGTATTGAGCGAAGACAGCTGTTGATGAATGTGTGTAGTTTGTTCGAAGTGCTCTTCATGCCATGCCACATCTCTGAACTGCATAGTAAATAGCATTGACTTCATATTGGAGTTGAAAATCCGGATCTTATTTTCATTTTCATGCTGAGCGGTGGTGTTGACCTCATTGAAATAGTCGTCAATTGGATTACAGTAATACAACGAATTCTCAATATCACAACAGTCATCAAGAAAATGACATCTCACAACAGAAAAGACTTCTACAACTCACCTAAAAGTGTATTTTTCGATTGTAATTCATTATTGCGATTACTAATCAAATTCATATGCTGTAGAAAATATTCAATTGGTATACTTGACTCATTTTTTGGATTAAATCTGAAATGAAGATAAATTTAAATTTGTCAGTAGACTCTTCTAGTTTGGTTTTGAAAAAGAAAACTAAAGTATTATCGTCGCCAGTGCAGATTAATTAGTTGTAGAAAAAATCCCCATTTAGACATTTAGAAAACAGAAAGATTGAGCGAAGAAATATTTACTTTTCAATTAGATCCTCATATCTGGCTCTACTCTAATATACACGTACAGCATTTTTATTACAATACACAACAGTTTACTAATCAAGTGGCACTGATATGTTTGTTAACAATAATTAGTCAGTATCAACATGTCAGTGGGGTGATAATTAACGAAGAAAATTAATACACACAATTAAAAGGTAGAAATGGTTGCAACACGTGGATTACGTAATGCATAATTTTGGAAAAATGAAGAGTAATTAAGGGATAAGCGTGTGCACAGGTTGATTACGTAACAGATTGTAGTCATAAGAATTAAATAATTTTACAAAGATAACATGTAATTAAAGATGAAGTAGTCAGAAAAATAATTTGGACAGTTATAAATTTTAAAGGTTTGGGGACGAAGTAGTCCGACTTATACATTCATGTAACGATGGACAAGGTAAGGCAAGTGACTGTACAAATTTCTTCTGAACACACAGGTTTGGCTTCTTCAGGTGGATTCCGAATGCTTCAGGTGTAAGTAGAAGACGAACTCGTAAAGCGAAATTAAGGTTAGTGGGAATGCGATAAATAATTTTAAATGCTATATTAACATCAACCTTATGCTCACTACCTACAAGGTGTGCTAAAATAGAGCTAGCTATGAATAGATCTTGTTTGTCTCTTGCTTAATCATGCTGGATGATATCCGGAAATACGATGATGAACCTGCCTAGTTGTACGCCGAAAGTAGCTGGCTCCACAGATGCAGTCAAACTGTTAGATACACATAGAAGAGGCAAATTTAGATAGTTTATCCTTATTTCTCAAACGTAGAATAGGGGTGGTAATGAAGAGATAACGTACTTCTGCCGCATAATAGGCTATTTTCACTGCATTTTTCAGGGACTGTGTTATTATTTCGCTGATGCTGTCAGCAGGGAACTGCAGTTCTATGAGCAGTGGTTTTTCGGAAGTGTTGCAGTTAATTTTGTCACACAGTGTAGTGCTTTGCAGTAATGTTTACTGATGCGACCACGTTTCTAGCACAAATAATTGCTGCTCATAATCATATCAACGTATTCTCACACACAACTTTCTTGCTTCATTTATATACATGAGTAAAAATTGATGATTAGACATTTGAATAAAAAGCCAACATGAGATAAAGTACATTCGGAAATAATAATACGAGTGTTATCAATCAAATACAATTAGATGGGAAATAAGATGTTTTTTATGGTAAAAATAAGTAACTTGTTGGAATGTTATAATGTGAATTGTATACATTTAAATATTAATTATTATTCTCCGATTTGACTGGTGGTAGTAATATCTCGTATATCTCTGGTATTCGCGTCGAGTTACTTCTGTTGCACGTGTTGAGGGTGGATTATTCGATGAACCAGGATTCAGTAATCAATCTCTCTCGCTCTCCGCCTACCTATATTACTGCTTAGAATTTTCGCCCTCTCCTACCCTATTGTGTGGTTGTGTGTAAGTGCAATGCAGTTCTGAGCTTTTTTCTAAATTACTTATCATCTCGGAGTCAACCATTCTTACCTTAGCTAAATTCTTATGTTCTGACAATCTGACTACTCGTAATCCAGTACTAGTCTGACCTATGTAGTTGACTTAACTCACAGTCATTGTAGGATATTTTGTAAATTATATAATTTTGTCTAATTGGGTCAACCGGGTCCTTTAGCCTGCAGAGCTTGCTCCTGAGTGAGTTTTTAGTTTTTAAATGCTGCGGTGATTCCTGATTTATTTAGAATCCTACATAGGGTCTTAGATGTCTCTTCCTTATGTGACAAGACTGTAGACGTCTCATATTCTCTCTTATTTATGATTTCACTATTAGTTTCACCATTATTTCTATTTTGCTTTTCACCTCTTTTGATATTCCTGATGAATTTTAAGGGATAGTTATTCAACACCAACTCCTCTTCTTCGATCTGTTTCATTTCATCGTTTAGCTTTTTGTTGTACTGCTTGGTGCTACTGCTCGGTTTGTTAGACACTTAACTAAGCCTGACTTCACAGACAGACAACGGAAGAGACGAATTAAAGTCTACATATCCAGTATTAGGATGCGTCTGCTTTTTATAAACACCGCTAGTGTGCAGCGTAATTTACCGTCTTCTGTTCGTTTTATTTTGCAATCTGACATGGTGCATTCTCCTTGCTCCTTTCCCTAATCTAATGTGAATTTTATTCCCTTTACTAGTGAGTTTATATGTATGTCAAGAAGCTAGAGATATTTGTCATCCACTTTTCTCCACCATATTATCTTTGGAGTAGGCTTAAATGCATTTAAAGCAGTATTTTCCTAGCTGTCCATTAAGATATCTGCTACGATAGGGGATATTGGTGATCCATCCCATTGCTACACCATCTGTTTGTTTATATATTTTGTCCTGGAATTTAAAGATGGTAGATGTGAGGGATAACTGGATTCTTAAAATAATTTCCTTATCAAGTCTACACCCGACACCTACAATAGAAGTGACTCAACACAAATACCAGAAATATTGAAGATATTATTACCACCAGTCAAATAAGAGGATGATAAGTAATGTTAAAATGTATTTCAATTCAAGCACATCACAACATTCTAACAAGTTACTTATTTTTACTATAAAATCACTCGTCTTATTTCCCATCTGATTGTATTTGATTGATAACACTCATATTATTATTTCTGAATGTACATTATCTTATACTGATTTTATTCAAATGTCTAATCATCGATTTCACTCATGTATCTAAATGAAGCAAGAGAATCGTGTGAGAGTACTTTGATATGATTATGAGCAGCAATTAATTGTGCCTGGAACGTGGTCGCATCAGTAAACACTACTGTAAAACACTACACTGTGTGACTTTATCAAAATAAAATATTATCTATAATGGAGTTAAACTCCCCCACAGTGCCCAAGTCTTATTCTTATATCAGTATTACCGTTTATGGTTTTGTTAATTTCCATTGTAATGGTTCCCATACATGTCAGTTCTGCCTTCATCAGTTTTGTCCTATTTGATACCATTAATTTGTTTTATTCATATCAACAATAAGTGTGATGGTGACGGGTATTGAACACTTACTTTTTTATTTTGATTGCTTTACATTCCCAGTGGAACATAGAGCTGAAGTTTAGAGGCTTGAAGTCTCGGTGGCACTGGTGTTTGTTTTTACGGGATGGGGTTGCTAGCCTCATTCCCAACCTTCCTTTTTTACCAGTCTTACAACTGGCTTAGTGGGGTAAAGGATTGCATGTGTGCACACTTACTTAGGAAATACTAGGTGATAACTGTTGCGCAAAAGGTAGCCGTCGTGGCACATTGTCCTAGTGGACAGTGTTTTGGCGTTTGAAAGTTTCGGTGCAGGATTCAAGAAACAATGAGGTCATTACCATTCATTCTTTACGCAGTTACGTCCAGATAATGAGTCGTTAAATAGGACGAAACCTTCCTTCTGGATTTCGCCAATGAAAATAACTAAGCACTCTGTTTGTAGAAGCTTAAGATACTTCCAACCTTGAAATTATTTTTAAGCAATAATCCGTAAAAAGCAGAAGAGCAATACTAAGTCGTTGCTCTGACAACTGAACAGTAACACGCTTGTATAGTAGTCTGAATGTCTTCAGGTCGATCACTTGTTGGGCCATAGATGAAGTTGGTGAAGTATGGTGTTACTCAACTAAATGAACAGGTTATTCACCTACAAACTCACCTTTTCCAGAATTTTATAAATTCACTATTGGACATATGTAATCCAAGCTGGGATAATTTTTGGAAAAATTCATTCCGATGAATTAATTGATTTTCTCCATCATAATTATTCACGTTGAATAGATTGTCTAATTGCAGTGACCTATAGAGTGAGAAGAAAATATTCATTTTTAGATGTGGTTATTTGTTAACATGAATTATGGGGCAGAAGTAATTTAAATTCTTCATAATCAATGTTGTCTTGTTAATGTACATTTTAGAAGGTTATTCAGTCTACTCGAAAAGTCAGTTACGTAACTTTGGAAGTCATATAGGTGAGATTTTAGTTTTAGTTTTGATTGCCGATTCATGATTAATCCCCATGCAGATATTCGTTAATGAAAATAAAACACGTAGTTCAGCGAAGAGTCACTTTTCAGTGAATTCCTTGACTTAACTATACGATCGCATTTATGTATAATTATTTTTTTATGTGTGTGTATATTAGGTTTGTCAGGCAAGATTAAAAATTAGTTAGGCTTATTGTTCACGTCATCAGGTTGGTTATTCATAAGAGGGTGGTAGTGATGCGTTGTCAATGCATAAAAGGAGTTGAATAAATGTAACAGAGTTACGTAATAAGATGAATATAAATTAGTTTGATAGAGGCATTTGTTGAGATGGTATAGCCAGTGTTGGCAAGGTATTCGATTATCGCACTCCTTATAGAGACACTACTACCTTTCTGCTGCCTTAAGGGATACTGTTTTTCAAACCTCTGAGACAGGATACGCGTCGAACAACTGATGCACCTGGCTCCACAGAAACTGGTGCACTGATATATGCACACAGAAGTTGTCAGATGCGAGATCTTGTCCTTAAGGCTTTTGCACATCAATGGACCACTGGAGAACACTACTCACAGCGTTGATCAGATGAATGTTTTTCTCAAAGACGCTGAAATTCTCCTCTTAAAGATATCACACACAGGCTATGATTCCATTGAAGTCCAGGTTCATGTAAGGTTCCTATTTTGGAACAAGTAATTTTTCCTACCTTTGGACTTTTGGTTTGGTATTCTTGTCGATGAATCTTAGCGGGTATCCATTTGGGATGGTTTCTTCCACAGGATCTAGTTCTGATCCTAGGACGTGAGAACTGCATAGATGTCAGATCCGACTGGGCACCCAACTGTACAAGTTTGTTAGTTGACCATTCCAAGTGGGTTTTCTACAGACTGACTTTCTTAAGGTTCCATCGGGTCTTCTTGTTAGTTCCATATCCAGATAAGGAATTTCAAATTCGTTTTCCATTTCTGGAGTAAGTTGTATTTCCAGATGGCATTTGTCGATTACTTGTAGCAACTGAATAGGGTCATAACTATTGTCACAAATGGTTGCCGATTGACATTACTTAGAGAACTACTGGAAACCAGGAAGTAATAGACAGTTGTTTGTCCTAGTTTGGGACTGTTCATAAGTACTCATCTATGACTCCGAGGGAGATGGAACTCAATGGCCCTGACGTTGTAAGGCGAGCCAGTCGACCAGACATAATGCCCATGTTTTCATTTCATTGTGAATAGAGGAGAAAAAATCATTCGTAGTCTATGGAAATCGAGAATGCTATTAATTATTATTGTTTCCTTTAATTCCTAGAGTAACATAAGGCTTCAGCTGCACGTCTCCATTGCGTTCGGTTCTCTGCTGCAGTTTTCACCTGGCTCCAAGTCTGCCCACACGCCTTCATCTCCTCTTCACATGACATCCTCCAAGTCACCCTTGCACTGACGACCAACTCACCGCTTCCCTTTCGGGTTCCACTCGAACAATGGCTTGTCTAGTGATGTCACTTGATGGTTTGTTTCCACAGAGTATGGCCAATCCACCTCCATTTCTTCCTGCTTATTTGTTGCACAATCGGTTCCTGGTTGGTTTAATCCCAGAGATCCCTCCCTGTTGCTGATCTTTTCTGTCCATCTGATCTTGAGTAGTATTGAGTGAAGACAGCTGTTGATGAAGGTTTGTAGTTTCTTTTATATACTCTTCATAATATGCCAAGTCTCTGATCCTTATGGTGAATAGCACTGGCTTCACATTCGAGTTGAAAATCTGGATATTATTTCTGTTTTCATGCTGAATGCTGTTGATCTCCCCAAAGACTTGAAAGTAATGAAGGCTTGTCTTGATTTCCCTATCCTCCTCAGTTCCGTCCGCCTGTATTTGAAACGATGCTTCCCAGGTAGGTAAAAGAGGTTGTTTCTTTCAGGTTCCTCCTATTTATCCTGATTGTTGTCTGTTGTTGTTGCTGTTGGTGGTGTTGCCCAGGAATCTTCACCACCTCTGTTTTCTCTATGTTTACTTGGAGTCATATCTTTGAAGCTTCTTCTGCCATCTTGATGCTTTTCGCTTGCATATCTTCCAATTTGTAGGAAATCAGGCAAATATCATCGGCGAAGTCCAAATCCTCCAAGTATTTTGTGTGAGTCCATTTTATGCCTGTTTCCTCACTACCCGCTGTTTGTCGCATTATCCAATCTACTGCAATTAGGAAAATCATTGGCGATAGTAGACAGCCTTGTTTTACCTCCATCTTTACTTCGGAGGATTCCGTGAGTTTCCCGCTGTGGAATACTTAGCATGCAGCGTTATCGTACAGCTGTTGGATGAGATGTATAATTGTCGGCGGCACCCCGTAGTAGCGAAGTAGTTGCCAAATCACCTCTCGATCGACGCTGTCGAAGGCCTCTTATTATTTATTTCATGGGAATTATAGATTTAGTCTTCAGTTAATGCAGTCTAAGCTTTTTTATAGAAAGGAACTCGTCATCTACAAAGGCCAAAGTTTCAGCTGACATTTTACTAAGGCTTTCTTTAGAAATCTAACATGTTATCTACTTCATGCCGTGAATAACGTCAAGAAAGCAAGCAAAATTGAAAGACAGAAGTACCCAGATTTCAATTATAGTAACTAGTAGAGCTTATTAGCCACATCAAGGTGGTTTGTCGACTTACATTGATTTGATCTACACTTGAGTCAGAGCTTGGCCCTAAACGAACTAGACGGTTGCCTAGTGCTAACACCACCTTGATCTGACGAAAAGGGAATTACTAATTGACTTAAAGTGACTTACCGCGCCTTATGCAGTCTTTTTCATTGGAATCCAAAACTATAAGTATGTGGTATTACCAGTTCACGTAGTCTAAAGAAATCTGTTCCAGTGACTGTCACCGGGATTTCCAAGCTTTTTTTCTAGTATTTGTCGTTACATTAGTCGCTTCTTTGTTCACGGAAAAGAATTTTAAAGAGACAGTTTCCATGAGGAAACCTTGAGTTATAAGTTATTCGTATTATGAAGTTAACCTTTATATCTGAATGTATGAAATAGTGGTGCGTTGACGAAAAAATTTTCCGACATTGATACCTTGATCCACTGAAGTGACAGATTCATCTAGTTTCAGCAATTGTGGTGAAGTTTACTCACTTGGAAAGTGTCTAAGTTGACAGACTTTTAAATGTTTGACCATCGGAAACAAGTCCTGGAGTACTGGACACGTGTTCCATCCTAGGTCGGAACTCTCCATCAGATTTCAAACCCTTAACCAGCTGGTTACATAGAAAACTCGTAGACCATTCGGCTACTGAGATCTAACTCAACGGGCTAGACCACGAATTCTAACTTTTACGAATTCTTGATTTTTAGCGCAACCACTGGTCAATGTCATCGCTGGCGAGTATATGTCCTCACTCCTGATGGGATGGGTCCCACTGCTCACGACTTCTTACTAGAACTCCAGACAATTGCATTTTTTAACCGGTCACTACAGAGCATCAGGTTGATTTTCGAGAGTTTACCTCGTAGGGAGATTTCTAATTGCCTTTCAGAAACGGTACTATCACATTCATCTTATACAGCTCAGATTCACTGTTGTCAGCAAATGTCAGTTTATAGGTTTTGCTTACTAATCCACGGAAAAGACAGTTCACTGAGAAGTACACAAAACTGTGACCTCATTGATATTTTGATCCAGAGAATATGCTACTGAATATCTTTAACATAGTAGTTATATACAACTGATAAGTCCCAAAAATGATACACATTCCGCTATAACGTAGATTTTACTCAAAATACCCAAACGCAGACAGTAAACAAACCTGAAGAGCACTGATTACTTAAGGTTAAGGTAGTTGTTGTTATTACTTAATGATACTGCAGATTCTTCAGTCTTTTAGTCGGTTTTTAACACCTGCTGATACCTGCTGATCTACAAAAATATATTTAAGTATTGGATTGTGGGGATTTGATTGATTGGTTACAGGATTTCATCGTGAACTGACATTGGTTAGAGAACCATTGGAAAACCTGCAGGCGGTACTGGACAGCTGTTTCATCCTAGTTTGCGACTCTTCGTCAGTACGCACCCATCGGGGTTTGAACCCACAACAAGGCGAGCTCGTAGACCATTCATCCACTGGGACCCGATCCAATGTCAGCTCATGGTGAAATCCTGTAACCAATCAATCAAATCCCTACAATCCAATACTTGAATATCAATGAGATGCTCACTGGTGACTGGCCCTATTCAAACAGGTAGTTACCTAGGTTCTAGTGGGAGGTCGTGGCCAGTAGGGTGCTGCAGGTCGGATGTGTGGACAAATACTCGCCGTAAACATTGGCTACTGGTCACGCTTTATCGTGAATTGTCAGAAGTTGGAATTCATTGGATCGAGTCCCAGTGGCTTAATGGTCTACGAACTAGCTCGCCTTGTAACCAGAAGATCCTAGGTTAGAACCCCAATGGGGCGGGTGCGTACTGATGAGGAGTCGCAAACTAGGAGGATTTTCCAGTGGTTCTCTAACCAATGTCAGCTCATGATGAATCCTATAGCCAGAAATATATTCAACCAGTTAAATCTTTGTTTTAGATCAGAGAAACATTTCCTTATTACGCTTCTATTGGAGAAGAATAAGTCTGCGAAGGATGCAAATGTTTAAGCTGAGTTATTATCCTATTTCATTTGGGGACGACATTGCTTCGATTGCTCAGTGTTAGGATGCTTGTCAATTACGCATGACGTCGAGGGTTCTCTTCCTGACTGACGCAGTCCTACACCCCATATAGTGCATCAGCCGACAGTAAGCCGGAAAAATAGCTTGAAGTCCTATGTTTCTTGTCCAAAATGCAAAGGAATATAGAGAGAGTGGTCTGCTTGTCACCATAAATTGCAATCAATATCATGATGGAATACACTACTGGTTGTTATGAGTATTTAGGTTTCAATTATGAAAGCCAGTAGAACATGCTAGCCGCGTCAACGTAATGCTGTGGTGAGAGCTGTCTGCAAACCAACATTATAGACAACACTTCACTTCAATGTTTACGTCCCGAATCCGGGTCATGAGAAAAAACAATAACAAAGCTTAACCTTGAGGGACTCAGCGACCAATCAAAGCAGACTTAACGTGTGCAAGTACGATTCGCAGATATGTAGCTTAACTCTCTGAGAAACGGTCACAAGCAGTACAGAATAACCTTCAGCAAGAAAACCAATCAGAGGACGTTGCTTATCTGCTAACAATAACGCTAATAATAATGTACATAAAAATCTATAAATATCTTTTGATTTTCTCAATAAACGATCTGTTGACTGGCCACTGTTTTCTGTCGTTACAATATAAGTATCTGACTAGCTCTTCGCTCATCTGCGGCAGACTTTACTAGATGTCCTCTATGCCATATTTTCTCAATTTCAAAGTAAAGTGACAGTAGTATTCTGTAGTCGTAAGCCTTTACAAAAATGAAGGAAAACAATATGTTCTTGGGAAGACATTCTTCACGTTTAGACTGCGTAAAGTATTTAGTAACCCCCGTTGGTTATTTGATGACAACTGGCTATTAGTGGGACCTATGCTGTTTGTCTGATTCCAGTTGTGAATGATCGTCTAGGTCCATCTAAATTCCATTGAATGATGTCGTTCGGAGTGAGACTAAAATGCATTACACATTCTTTCAAACTAATTGATTATTTTGTTTCAATGAAAACAGATAACAGTAGATTTGGTTAGTAGTCCTCAGATTCAGTTTCTTATTTACAAAAAGTTACAATCATGACAACTGGACCGAAGTTCAAAACTCTGCATATGTAAACTTGTGTGGTGTCAATGTGAAATAGAACTATTCATGAAAAATTCCCATTTTAGACATATACAAAATCAAAACAAATGATTCAGCGAAGAGACTCTTTTCAACGAATTTATTATCAAGCTGTACAATCGCATATATATGGGTTGTTTTTAAGAAATTATATCCAGTGAGGGGATTGAATCATATATGTGAAGGACGAGATCCCGCAGTTGACCAACTCTATGTGCGTTTATCAATTCACCTGTTCATGTGGCGTTAAGTATATCAGTCGTTCGACTCGAGTTCTGTCCAAGAAGGTACAAGTGTACTATCCTGCATAGTTACGAAGAGGTGGGAGTGGAGCAATTAGATGTGCGATCTTTGGTAATGATCACCCTATCTCCTTAGCCTCTGCCTTTGAGTCATCTACAAGGTGAAAAAGAATTTACTCAAATCACTATGTACCCAACTCATCTGTATTGCTGAAGCTTTGGCTATCGAAACAGAAAAGCCAGAAAAAGTTCGTTCACCCCCTCGAAACTTTCATGGTCTTAATCCCTGTATGCTAAAGTATGGTAATCCCTAGTCATATTTTGGCTCTACTAATTTTTTTCGTTTTGACGATTCAATTCCTAAACTCCTTATCGAATCAACTGCAAATACGTGTAATAGGAATGATTCAACACCTGTCCCAGACATCTGGAGAATTCTACTACCTCTATGACAAACAGGAGAGAACAAAGAAAACTATAAAACTCAAGTTTCGACGTCGTGTGATTATAATTGATATGATTATGAACAATAAATTTTGTTCGAAACGTTAATCAGTAAATAATACTGTTTCATTGTGTGATACGTCTAATAAACAAACCAATATAGAAAATGGACCTTTGAACAACCTTGCCAGGTAGTTCTCATTTTATTGCCGGTAAATGGATGACACCTTCATTCTTTATGATAATGATTCGGATAGGAGTACAATAATAACTGAATTCAATGAAGCACATTCGGCTATGAAGTTCACTTGCAAAGAGGAATTCCAAAACAAAATAACCTTCCTGGATATCCTCCTTACAAGAAAACCAGATGGTAGCATAAAAAGGAAATTTGCATAGAAAGATTACATGGACGGGACAATATACACATTTTCACAGCTTCGTTCCTCTCAAGTACAAAAGGGATTTAGTAAAGACCCTCAGCCACACAGAGTTAGAGCTATATGCTAAGAAGAAGTAATTGAAGATGAATTAAGCATTGTATATGATACTTTGACCGAAAATAGCTATCCTGACAAATTTACCGAAAAAAACATAACAAAGAAAGCGGAAAGGAACTACTCACTATCTGTAAACAAGAAGCCTCTTTATATACGACTGTGATTCAATAACGATATTCCAAGTGAAGTAATTACGAAGGAATTAAGAAATTGAGAAAATCGGTTTTAAGAACTTTTAATGCTGGCGAACTTCACGTCTAATTCTCTACACAACCGATAGTGATTCCTCGACTGAAATACGAAGTACCTAGACTAGCCACTCCAAATTGTATCTGCCAATTTAACTGGGCTTGTGGAGCGAGTTATATCGGCGGTTCCTCTAGGAACTTGGTTTTTCGTTCTCGAGAACACGATGGCTAACTAAGGGTGTAGTGAAAACCATCAACAGTCCAATATTTGACCATCCGGTCCAAACCGGACACAAAGCCTGTGTTGAAGAATCCTTCTCTATCATCTACCAGGTACCAAATAAATTGCCAAAAGCATCAAAGCACCGCATGATCCAAACAGCAGAGGCTATTGCAATTCGCCTCAAAGAACCAGTGCTTTGTGTGCAAAAGAAGTAAGTCCAGCCCCTCCAACTGCCTTGGCCTTCAGTAGAGACTAAAAATTCATGAATTTGTAATATTACGTGTGGCATCAAGCTGTAATCAAAAAAAATAAAAATTATGTTTCCTAATTTTTCTGACATTCAGTTTATTTGTATATTGATAGTACTGAACTGTAATCTATCAATATTATTGATTCGATGTTATTTAAACAACGACATTAGTGTCGTTCATAAGACTAATTCATTCATTCACTATAATGTATATATAACTGTATAACCTATTTTCTATTTATTTCTATTTGATTTACTTCCTTAGTTGCATGGGCCACCTGATGATGAATTTATCGAAAAAAGTATTCTTTGTTCAGTATCAATTTTTTTTAAAATCCTATAATTGCACATCTCTTTCCAACACATATACATCCTATGAATTCTTCTATATTTAACATTAATTGTTTTGCCACCTGACACTCAACTATTATTATAATCACAAATATTTTATTTGCATTTCATACTATTATTATTATTTTATGCATTCACTCCTATGATTCAATTCCCTCATCGCGAATATAATTTCATAAAAACAACCCATATATATACAATTGTACAGATTGATGATAAATTCATTGAAAACAGTCACTTCGCTGAAATGAAACTATCACAGAGCATACGTTCACTTACTTACCCTTTGATTAAATTCTGTCGAAGAATTCCCATAACTTGATGAGCTAACAGACTAGGTCTAGCTGTACTGTACTGTGGAGGTAATTCTGTAATAAACGACCAATTCTGACTACTTTCCTGTTTTGTACTATTAGGGATTAATTCATCAGAAGGTGTTCGTAATGCAAGTATATTGTTACTATTGTTACTATGACCATTAACCTGATTGGTATTCACTTGTGACAAGGGAACAAGTTGTTTATTATTGTTATTTGATGAGAATTCTTTTCCGCCGATAGTATTCTCTTTTGTCAGTAAAAGTGGACTACAGTCATCAGCATTTCGTGGGTTCAATGCAGCATAAAATTCTGTAAAGCTGATAATCTGTAAACATGGAAAAACAAATCGGAAAACTGAGTGAAACAAGAGAAACTACTACTTCATGCATTTATTCCCCTTTATGAATTTCAATAAGCCAAGAACAACAGTGTGGTTTGTGCAGAATAATATGGTACCGCCATTGTTTATTTCGTTTGCGCCTCATCAGCTGTTTACAGACTAAATAAAATTATTACTAAGTTCATGTACGGAAAAGTTTTAACATACAAATTTTACATGATGTCAGTTGACACGAGGTTCTGGAATAAATGAACAGTGCTCAGAAAACTGCACCTATATTGTTCGTACACACTGAATTTAAGCTTAAAAAAAGTAAATGTATGCATACAATGGTAGAGGAGTTACGTAATAAGGACGAGAGGCAAGAAAGATGATGAGTGACTAATGAATTAAGTAACAATGTATTGAGTTCAACTCAAATCACAGAAACAAGAGGTAAGTAAAATTACACTATATTAGAGGGGTGACGTTGCGTCGGTGGCGTAGCGGTTAGGATGATCTTCGACCCTGCACATGGTCCGGGGTTCGATCCCTGGCCGACGCACTCCTTTACCTCGCTAAGCCAGGAATAATGCTGGTGAAGAGGAAAGGTTGGGCATGAAGCTAGCAACCCCATCCTGTGAAATAAACACTGCTACAGAAACTTCAAGCCACAAGCTTGAAGCCCTATGTTCCACAGGGGAACGTGAAGGAAAAAAAAAGGGGTGAGGTTAAATCCAGGGATCACTTAATCAGTTGAAAGAGAGAAAGGAAACATCCAGTTACCAGGGCAGGCGAAGACTGATAACTGCTTCTTTCTGAACACATAAAGCGGGTTTCAGGCGTTCGATGGAGATCGCTTCAGTTAACTTGAGGAGAATGAAGGCTTTTTGTCTATTCATAATTTTAAAGGACTTTGCGATTTCCACCTCATGACTCGTATCAAGGGGATGCCTGGTAATGTCACTATTAAAGGATGACATTAGATGGTTGGAGGCAATCGACAGGAAGTACAGCCTTGCACCTAGCTTTCGCGCTAGTTGGCACTCACCAGTCAGCAAGGCGTATCTGTAACTTTGAAGGAGCTCATGTCCCTTCTGAGATTCGAACCCGCTTCACCCAGTGCTGAAGTCAGTCAGAGACGTTACCCCTGGGTTATTTGTGGTCGTGGTTGACTTCCTGTAGGACGAGTGCCAACTAGCATGAAACCTACGTTCAAGGCTGGGCTTCCTGCCGATTGCCTCCAACTATCTATTATCGTCAAATCAATGTGCACCGTGATGGTGAACTACCTAGAATGGTGGCCACATTGCAAACCTGACTGATAGAATTCAGTCTGCACCAAAGAACTAGACACATCACACTAGTTACTAGTGTCCAATCAAACTATTATAAGAGTTTGTTCCTCGCTGGAGATGTAGGCTTTTCGGTACATGTTCAGAAAATTGGAGGTGCATGCACCCTTCTTTCTGTTCTCCCAATGTAACTGCTCCTGCAGATACACGTTAATTTGTAAACACAGTTGGAGTTAACATTAAAAACTATTACAATAATTGCTTACGTGGTAGGCATTTACGCGTAGAGTGTTTTTTCATATTAAACGATTAACTTTTTTCATTGTGCAAAGTTTTGTGAATTGGTCTGTGAATAGCATTCAGTATAGTCATCATATGTTGTCAATGGACGTGAACATTGAACGTTTGTTTATTGGAACTGGCAGCCAGTGGTGGGCAACTCGAAGGCGCGAATGGTTCGATCGCTTGCAAGTTGAACGAAGGCGGATAGGAATACGAATAAAGTACTTTATAACTTCGTTTGTACTAAACATTGTTTGTAGACTCTGTATTTTGTCTCGCTTTAATTGCCAAACAACAAAAATTCGTTCAAGGAATACTGGTGTTTTGGATTTAAAGTTGAAACGAAATACTCAGTCATTATCGGTTCCAATCGCCTACGTTGCAATAGGAACTTGGGCTAAGTTCCTTGACATATGTGTATAAGGTTTCAGTCAGATGTAAGATGAAAAACTTCCATCTTTCTCTATTCCATATATTTTCTCTCTTTCCGTTTATTTTAATTGATTGAGATATGACCTCTAATGGTATTATCTACTTTCATGTGTATTTAAATGTTGACAAGCTTCTGATTTGCAAGTTCCTACTGAACTTGAGGAACAGCCTGATGATTGTGGGTGACAGCGTGTTCCAATACATGAGATAATTGTTCTTCAGTTATGTCCTTGGGTCTGAAAATGTACTTCTGAACATCTTACAATTGACTTCCAACTAGATATCGTGGATTTCTTGAATGAAGGAGACAAAGCAGATATATCAAGTAATGGAATGGTTTGTGTTTAAGCTCTCAGAAAGCATTGTGTCATAGGATATACTGTCAATTAATATTTTACTTGAAGATATTGTACGAAGGGAAAATATCACTCAATAAACTCCTCTGAAAATGCTGTACATTTTATAAATACTGTATAGAATAAAGATGTCATTATTATTATAAGGTTGGTTAGTTAACAGATAAGAAATTGTGTTGCACACTTCTTCTGTGATGTTTTGCAATTTACGAGACAAGTCATTTAAAGCCAGTCAATTTTTCAACTTTGGGTTCATCTTTAAAAAAGACACTTTTAACCTGGACAAAATTAGCCCTGTGATCTGCAATTTTTTAATATTAAGTGACATGTTAGAATTCTTTGAGTAAGCTGAGTCTCACCAATTTGAGTAGATTGGGGATAAATTCTCTGATCATTTAGATCTCATCAACTTCCCATTTGTCTGAGCGGAACATGGACAGTTTCAGACTTATTCCACGATTTTACTCTGTCCTCTGCAGTCTTTTATTAGCTGAATTCACAACTGCGCCTATAAACTCCGATTTCCCCCTCACATGATCTCCTCCATGTCACACTCGGACCAACACTCAACTCGTCATTTCGCACTCATGTTCCATTCGAGATATTTATTCGCTACTGCATCATTTCCAAGTACACTGTGATTAGAATTCACCTAGCTTTGTCATCATCCTACCAAAACTATACTGACAGAATCCAGTAAGCACATATACACACATACACACACTCACAGTAAGGTTTACTAATCGTTTCTAATCCCTGAAAACAAAGGGAGGTTGGACACGAGGTTAATTAGCCTATATCCGTGAATCAACCAAATCGCTAAGGAAAATCTGAAGCACACAAGACAAAATGCAGCCAGTATTTCTACCTAAGAAACAGATACTACAGTTAGATTCGTTTCATACATGCGAAAATCTGATTTTTGTCGTTGTTCAACCTTTTAATACTGTAAGAGCTTAAGATTATTAGAAGATTACTTAGAAAAAAATGGTTATTCAGACAAGTTCATTGAGAAAAATACGAATTCAGCACTTAGGAGAGTCAGCATGGCAATAGTTTCGAAAAAATCATTGTTCATAAAACTGCAGTTCCTCTGTGACAACATCAGCAAAATAATAACACAGCACCTGAAGAATGCATTTAAAAGAGCGTATTATGCAGCAGAATCAAGTTGTCTCTTCACTACCACCCCTATTCTACCTTCGAGAAATAAGGATAAACTACTCAAGTGTTGGTTTGTAGTGATTTGATTGGTATTATGACTTCATCATGAGCTGACATTAGTTAGAGGACCATTGGAAAACCTAGGAGTACTGGACAGTTGTTTCGTCCTAGTTTGGGACTCTTCATCAGTACACACCCACCGGGATTTTACCCAGGGCCTTCTAGTTACAAGGCGAGCTCGTATACTGTTAAACCACTGGGACCAGATCCACTGGCCCATGAATTCTAACTTCTGCCAATTCACGACATAGTGCGAGCCCTGGCCGATGTCTTCGGCGAGTATTTGTCCTCACACCCGACCTGATGCACCCTACTGGTCACGAGTTCCCACTAGAACCCCAGGTAACTACCTACCTGAATAGAGCAAGTCGCTAGTGAACATCTCATTGATAAACTACCTAAATTTGCCTCCTCTGTGTGTATCTACCAGTTTGACTGCAGCTGCGGAGCCAGCTACATGGAGCGTACAATTAGACAGGTTCATCATCGTATTTCCGAACATCATCCAACATGATTAAGCAAAGGACAAACAAGATCTATTCGTAGCTCTATTTTAGCACACCTTGTAGATAGTGAGCATAAAGTTGACGTTAATTCTGCATTTAAAATTATCTATTGCATTCCTACTAATCTGAATTTTGCTCTACGAGTTTGCCTTCTATATACAGCTGAAACAATAAGAATCCACCTGAAGAAGCCAAGCCTATGTGTTCAGAAGAAATTTGTACAGCCACTTTCCTTACAGCAATCATCGTTACATGAATGTATAAACCGGACTACTTCGTCCCCAAACCTTTAAAAATTATAATTGTGCAAATTATTTTATTTTTCTGACCATTTCATCTTTAATTACATGTTATCCTTGTAAAATTATTTAATTCTTATGACCACTTCAGCCTTAGTTACAAATTATCATTGTCCAAATCGTTTTATTTTCCCTAATAATCTGTTACGTCATCAACCTGTGCACACGCTTATCCCTTAATTACTCTTCATTTTTTCAAAATTACGCATTATGCAATCCACGTGTTGCAACCATTTCTACCTTGTAATTGTGTGTATTAATTTTCTTCGTTAATTATCACCCGCGCCTTGACATGTTGATACTGACTAATTATTGTTAACAAACATATCGCCACTTGATTGGTAAATTGTTGTGTATTGTAATAAAAATGCCATACGTGTATATTAGGGTAGAGCCGGAGTGAGATGAGGATCTAATTGAAAAGTAAATATTTCTTCGCTCAGTCATTCTGTTTTCTTTTAATACTGGCCGAAATCAGTGTATTTTAGAAGGTTATCTTCCTGAGGCCAACGTGTTTTGTAAAAATGTTTTTGAAAGTAAAAGTTATAAGATACAAATATTACAGGAGGTATAATAGAGTGTATTAATACCACAACCCCTCCCACAAAAAAAAGAAATACAAGAAATACCAGAAACAAAGTAGTTAGAGCGAACAATTGTTTTTAATAAATTCTTCTTCAGGATCTACAATTATAAATCCATTAATTTAAGCATACAATAGCCAGTCAGTAAAGGCAAATTAGAATCATATCAGAAAGTGTATTGTGGAACAAGTATAAGATGGGATGGAACAATAGTCAGATAGTTTTTTTAATATGCATGGTCAATGAGAACATGGGACAAAATGAGATGAAGTAATTTAATTTAATGATGTGTGTATATATATAAATATAGTCAACAGAAAATACAGGTTTCGAGAATGTGTGTAATCAGGGTGTGTGAGACAATGTGAAAATAAACCAACGAATGGGGCCGACTAGACAAGTTCAAGGTTGAAAATAACGACACTAAGAATGATTGTAAAATAATAACGATGATATGGTGTAAAATTACAAGCACTATTGGTGAATGATTGTCAAATAATAATAATGAATATAATGAAGTGGAATGAACAGGATTTTGTAAATAAGACAGCAAGTTAGAAAAGCACTACTTAAACCTAAGGTAATAAAATCATAAGAAAGGTCATGAAATCATAAAAGTCGAAAATGAACGATTGTCAATGAAACAGAGGAATAGAAGAAGAAGAAAAGAAAAGAAAATTGTAAAAGGAATTTATAGTGTTAATGGAGGATTTGTTGACTTTATTGTAGGCCAAGTTAAACATAGTGGTTGAACATACTTCTTCTATATGCAAAGAGATGGTCTTCTGGTATTAATTGCCACCGCTTCAGCTACTGATAGAAGACGCAGTCGAGCTCCTCTAGATAAATTACTAGGAACGCGGTAAATAACTGAGAACGCCTGGTCAAGTTTTATCTGGTGTCCAGTATCTACCAAGTGGGCTAAGACTGCACTATTTACACATTTGGTTACTCCTTTGCTCAACCATACAGGTACATGTTCACGCGTGCGCATGGATAAAGCCCTCTGTGCACGGCCAATGTAACTAGCTCCACATGAGCAGTTGAATTCATAGATGCACATTGATGAGGTAATTTATCCTTTATTTACTGTGTGAGTACTGGTTTAGTTGAGAAGTTGAGTACCAGTTTAGCTGCAGGAAATGTTCTATCTACTGCTCTATTAAGTCGACATTTTAGAATGTCAGCTGCAATTTCCCCCCTTAAGATACTAGAAAGATGTTTTATCTGAGTCTCAGAGACTTATAAAAGTTAGGGGACTGTGAACTCTTCAGATGTGAAGGATAAGAACATATTTTTATTAAAACGTTTGGGTCATAATCAATCAAAGAATTGCTCGGTGACTTTGAATAGTCCTCAAGTTTGTATCAGTTCATAGAGAAAGAAAATAGATATTTATATATATATCTTATTTCTAAAAATAAAAATTTTGATATTCACTGCACCATGATGTATGGGTAAATTGATATTTTAATCCTCTTTGTTATTATTCGATAACATCCAAGGCTGAAAGGCCTCAGAAAGATGATATGAGTGTCATGAGGTGTTTATAACAAATTTATTAGCCATACGACTGCCTGAGAGAAGTCATTCTTACTATGTAATTCCATTATGGATAATATTTTATTTTGATAAAGTCACACAGTGTTATACAGTAATGTTTACTGATGAACACCTTTCGAGTACAATTTATTACTGCTCATAAACATATCAAGGTAGTCTCATACAACTGTCTTGCTTCGTTTATATACATGAGTAAAAACTGATGATTATACATTTGAATAAAGTCAACATAAGACAAAGTATATTCGGAAATAATAATATGAGTGTTATCAATCAAATACAATCAGATGGGAAATAAGATGTTTTTATATTAAAATAAGTAACTTGCTAGAATGTTGTAATGTACGTGAAGTGAAATAGAATTTTAATATTATTTATTATCCTCCTCTGATTTGACTGGTAGTAATAATATCTTCCATATCTCTGGTATTTGCATTGAGTCACTTCTATTGCATCTGTTGGGTGTTGACTCAATGAGCCAGGATTCAGTAATCAACCACCCTTTCCACCAACCTATATTACATTTTTTGAAATTTTGACTCTGTCCCACCCGCCCTATTGTGTGGTTGTATGTTAATGCATACAGTGAGATTGCTGAGTTTTTCTCTACATTACTTATCTTCGTGTGTTCAATTACTTTAACCTAAGCTAAATCCTTATGTTCCGATAGGCAATCTGACTACTTCTGATCTACCAGTATGACCTATTTAGTTGTTCTAACTCACAGTCATTGCAAGGTATTTTGTAAATTATATTATATTGTTAAATTGGGTCCACTGGATCCTTTAGCCTACACAGCTTGTCCCATATGAGTCAGTTTTTAGGTTTAAATGGCATTCGAATTCCTGCTTTATTTAGAATCCTACGTAGGGTCTCAGATGTCCCCTCCCGATATGGTAAAACTGTAATGGTCGTATATTCTTTCTTATTTATGTTATCATTATTAGTTTCACCATTATTACTATTTTGCTTTTGACCTTTTTTAATATTCCTAATGAATTTTATGGAATAGTTATTTAACATCAATGCCTCTCCTTCGATCTGTTTCATTGAATTGTTTAGGTCTTTTTTTGTACTATTCAGTGCTATTGCTCGGTTTTTTAGACATTTAACTAAGCCTGCCTTTAGAAACAATGGATGAGATGAATTAAAGTCTAAATATCTATTAGAATGCGTGGGCTTGTTCTTTTTCTATTTAGTTTATATACGTCAGCAAGCTAGAGATATGTTCTGTTTTTAACACTGTGTGACAGTGTCATCCACATATCTCCACTATATTTTTGAATTGGGATTAAATGTATTAAGAGCAATATTTTCTCTGCTATCCATAAAGATATCTGCTACGATAGGGGATATTGATGATCCCATTGTTGCACCTCCTGTTTGTCTTTATATTTTGCCCTGGAATTCAAAGTTAGCAGATATAAGGCATAACTAAATTCCTTAAATAATTTTCTCAATGGGCAGCTTCGTCCCATGACTAAGTTCAGGATCAGATGTTAGTTCTGCTTCTAAGATCATATTGATTGGCATTATTAGTGTACCGACTAAATATAAAAAAACTAACCAATATAAGTATAGAACTTGGGCACTGTGGTAGAGTGTAATTCCATAATGGATAAGATTTTATTTTGATAAATCACAGTGTTGTACAGTTATATTAACTGATGACGTTTCGAGCACAAACTATTGCTCATAATCATTCCGGCTTTGATATCATTCTTACCGTCTGCGTGTAGTCGAAACCATACTTCTTAGATAAGTCACTGACTGTCTTCATCTTAACTACTTCACCAAAATAACAAACGTCAGAATCATATGTCAAATGTGGATGAAGCTGTAGGCTATCGACTCTGTTGGTCTGTAAGCCGTTAGGAATTCTTATTTAGTTAACCTTTATTTAGAAAAAACAACAGAAAGTTTCCATTTAAGTCATATTAAGCAGATGTTCAGCGAAGAGTTGCTCTTTTCAGCGGCATCATTCTTGGGTTACACAATCGCATATATATATAATTCTTTTAGCAACAAATGGAATATTTCCAAAGGTGTGTCGTTAGAATTATAAAACTGAGGTGTTAGTTTGCAGAGATTTGATTGGCTACAGGATTTCATCATGAGCTGACATCGGTTAGAGGACCATTGGGAAACATGAGAGTACTGGACAACTGTTTTGTCCATCCTTGTTTGGGACTCATCGTCAGCACGCACCCACCACGGGGCGTTGAACCCAAGACCTTCTGGTTACAAGGTGAGCTAGCTCGTAGACCATTAAGCCAGTGAGAGCCGATCCAATGGCCAGTCCATGAATTCCAACATCTGTCACTTCACGATATTCCGCGATCACTAAAGAATGTTACTGGCGAGTAATTGTCCTCACAGCCAATGGTCCTCTAACCGATATCACTTTATGATAAAATCCTGAAATTGTAAAATTTTTTCAGACAAATTACGCAATATAAGAAAGTGTTAATCGAGTAGAAACTGAAATAAAATTCAATATGTTAATTCAGTGACGCAATATAGTTGACAGGACTGAGTAGAATTCAAGTAAAATTGAATGTGAGTCAATTTGGAGTGAGGCAAGAAAAGAAATAAAGTTTTTTAAAAAGAAACAACAAAAATTATGTATCAGGTGTTACAGAGACAAGGTCCATTGTAGTTTTATTGGCTAAATGGCCTTCTGGGTGCATAAGTGTCCAGATACGATCAAGTGTTTCACGATAAACCTGAGGTGTGGGGGGTATTTTCTTTCTCCTTTATAAAACCACGAGGGTAAGTTTTCGATCGTGCGTTTGGAGAGCAAACGCTGAGTACGGCCAATATGCCTAGCTTCACACAAACAGGTGAACTGACAGATAAACAATGGTGAAGCTAGAAATGGTTGCCCATCGCTCATTTCCAAGTGAATAATTAGTTTTGTGGAGACAGTCAGTCAGTCGAAGTTCATCAGAGACGAACATTTTCTTCCATGAATGGGAGAGACGGTTTCTCAATATTTCTGCCGATGAGTCTTCATTGAATTGTAGATTCAAGTAGAAGAGTGTTTTAGGAGCTACAAGTGTGACGGTTTCAGTGGTAAAGGCTTCATCAATTTTGTAAGCCAACTTCAAGGGGAGTTCCTTTCACAAAATTTGGCATCAATAATAAAGAATACACATTATGATTCTGTTTAAATTTGGAGGTAACTGAGGAGAAGCATGTATATCAAAACATCTGTGTCGCGTAACACATACATATGTATTTTGATTGAACACTAGTCAGTAATTAGTGTGATTTGTGTGTCTAGTCCAACCTTCGGTGTAGATTGAATTCTATCAGTCAAGTTTTGCAATGTGGCCACCAGGCCAGGTGGCTCACCATCACGGTGCACTTTGAATTGTTGATATTAGACGGCTGAAAGCAATTGGCAGGAGGCCCAGTAGGGCGTATCTGCTACCTTGAAGGACGTCATGTCCCTTCGATCCAATAACAACAATATTTATACATATACTGTTGAAAACATTAGGGAGAGTGACGAAAATAACTTTTTGACTGATAAATGATGAAATTTAACTTACCTCTTTACTTCTGGGGAAACCGAGTTGGCTGAGTAGTTGGATAACATATTTCTGTTTAACCGGCCAATATAACAAACGTGTTAATACACGACTTAGTGCTTCTCTGATGGTTGAGGGAAATAAACACAAGAAATAATAAAGTTTCAGTTTAATCTATGAACCTTAACCACGCGGGTAAATGTCTACGTAAAACTTGGTAACGTGCAATTCCATATTAATTCGTTTATATGAAACAGTGAACTGTGTAAAGCGCTCTATATATTTACCAAAGATGGTGTCAAGGAATACGAACATTGAACGTTGGTTCAATGACCTTGGTCATCATTGGCGGGCAACTCGAAGGCGCGAATGGTTCAATCGTGTGCAAGTTCGAAGAAGACAGACGAATACGAATAAAAGTACTTCATAATTTTGTATAAAACATTTGTTTATAGACTTGTATTAATCTTTGCTTTAATTGCCAAACAATATAACTTCGTTCAAAGAATACTGGTGTTTTGGAGTTAAAGTCGAGAAAATACATAGTCGTTATCGGTTCAAAGCGTCTTCGTTACAATAGGAACTTAGAGCTAAGTTCCTTGACAGATGGTGTACCTAAAAATCCAAGTCCAAGAGTACAAGCTTGCTGTCCAAAGACGCGACATGCTTTCTGTCATTTGGATGCTGGAGAAAACTATGGACACTAGTTTAATTAGAAAAATGCAGAAATTATTAAACAGTGAAAATAGTGAAAATGTCAAAGAATTCCCAGAAGTCTGGCACTCAAATGAGCCAGCAGTTAAAATAATAAAGAATAAACCATATGACACAAGAAGTTGAGTTAACAACAGTTTACAACTAAGATTGTCAGAAGACACATATATATCTTTCATCGGGAATTCCAGTAAGTTCATTGCATAGTGAAGTTTCTACTGATGATGACACTGAAAGCTTCTCAGTTAAACCACCCGGCTGCAAGATCTTAACGAAACCAAAATCATATTATTGTTAACCAAATAAAATTTCGAATTCACTTCAATATTCTGAACCAAATCAGTTTTAAAATGTACAATTCGAAAGTCATTTCCTAAAGTTCTCTTTATTTTGTCCCATATCTGGTGAGTGTAGTAGAATTTTCCAGATATCCAAGATAGATGTTCAATCATTCTCAGATCATTCGATAAACGGACGAGATGAAGCCTTCTCTCACCCATAAAAGTAATAAAAGTTGCATTGATCACATGAATTTTGCTCATTTTAACCTCGTAGACGAATGAATCCACGTAATGGCAAGGAATTTCTAAAAGCCTGGTACTCATGTGAAGATATGTTTACTTTCTATACCTCTTCTTCCCTCTATTTAGCTTTAGATTTAAATCTAGGAAAACCTTACTCCTTTAAGAATTGTTTTCAGAAGAATTACACGACATGAGGTACTTTTATATTAGCTACGCATAATATTATACCTTTCCAAACTTTAAACCGTACATGGAACAAATAAGAAGTAAGGATGAATGTAATTGTGTGTTTAAGTTAACATCATTTTTTGTGACAGGATTCACGGGTCATTCATTGGGTTACAACTGGGTGGACTGGCCTCATAAGCCAAATGTCTTCACTCCGACTCCTGATGGTGTCGTGGATGCACACTGCTAAAGAGGCCAAAACTAGGACGAAACAGATGACCAGTGCTCCCTAGTTTTCAGTCGTTTACTGACTGATTTTGATTCATATTCAAACTTAACTTTGAAGAAAACTAAAAATATTCGTAACATAGTTAGCATGTTGACTGACAACCAGTAAGCTGGGTACTGTCAAGTTCTAAGTACTACCTGAAGTATGTAAGTGAAATTTGTAACATATCCTACTGATATAATGAGAAATGCGACAAACCGTCGAGAAAGAAGACGGAAGGGATGGAGATATCTAACCAGCAATAAAAACAATAGGCAGCACTGACTATCAACGGGAGAGGTTTGAAGGAGATTACTTCTTTGACTTATTTGGGCAAAATCATCTCAACTACAAGCAGGACCAATGAGACTGTTAAAGGCGGGGTCAGGAAAGCAAGATAGACTTCTATTAATCTCGAATCAGTGACGAAATCTGGTAGTTTTCAGTAAAAACAACAAAATCTGGAGTTCCAGTACCAATGTTAAATCAGTCAGCTCTTCTGTAAGGGTCAGAAACTTGGTACTCACATCCCGGAAGCCATTTGCAACAGGCCACTGTGCACCCTAATCCATATCTTAACTCTAACACTTCCCTTAATCCTATTCCTAACCACAGCCCTTACCCTAACGTGCTATCAACCCACTGTCCAAACAGTACTGAAAAGTGAGATCAAATTGAAATTTACACCTCAGTTCGTGAACATCATTCAAGCTGACGCTATAATAACGCCAGGTTCCCTGATCCAACGAATAGTATGGATTCAAAGTCACTGGTGTGTTTTCACTCCATGGCTGTTATTCTTTAGATCGACCAAAAGGTTGACTGCGCACTTGCTTTTTCTTTTCATCATCTTCTAAGTTTGTAAGATTCTGACCTAATCGGATCATGGGAGTGTGTAAATTAGCACGCCATCTTCGCTATTCTTATCTTTACTTTCATCAATTAGTAATAATTTTGTTGGTATGAATATTACTATGGTGATTATCAAAATAAGACGTTTCTATCTAATCCATGTATGATCACTACTAGTTGAATATATAAAGATGTATATATGCTGAATTGGGTTCCAAGAGCATAATTTTGCTGTGGAAAGACATGATATGTATTCTTTCACATCGATGCAGATAGACAGGTACTGACACCAATATGATTGGGAGAATGGGGAAATTTTAAACATAGGAAACATCAAAGTGTCAGAATACTTCTAGAAGCCTCGTTGGTATTCAGCGATTGACAAACGCATTACTACAGACAGAATTTCCTAGCTATAAACAGGAAACAGCGTGACAAGAAAATTCAAATTCCAAGTCAATATAAAGATGACCAACAGATTCATAAAATAACAACCATTCAGGAAAATGGTTGTCAAGAGATTATTATTATTATTCCCTTGAGTTCCGAGTGAAACATAGGAATTCAACTACACATCTCCTCTCTGTCTAATCTTCTGCCGTCCTCTTCGGCTGGATCAATGACTGCTCATAATCTCTCATCTCCTCTTATAACTCACACAATCTCCTCCATATCACCCTCGCGTCCACGACCCCTTCGTCACCCTTCATTGGAATTCCACTCGGGCAATAGCCTGCATTACGCACAATGTCATTCGGCAGTCTCCTCAACGTATGCCCGATCCATTTTCATTTTCTCCTACATATTTTTGTTGAGCAATCGGTTCTTGGCTGGTTTGTTTCCACAGTTTCTTGTCGCTAATTCTTTCTGGCCAATATGGGGGCCAGAGAACTGGTAAAAGTTTGCAACCTCTTGGAAATGCTTTCATGACATGCAGTGCAATTTTCTGACCCCTATAGAAGCACTCACTGACTGACTTCACATTTGTATTGAACATCCGAATCGCCTTCATGCTGGCTGAGTGAGTGAAGCAGAAGATTTTCAAACTGGTTGCAGGTTGATGAATGCGTATCTTGCCTTTCCGATTCTGACTGGCTGGCTCGTTGGCTTCGACATCTTCACCTATGCTGTTCGCCCAACCGTAGTTGAGACCGTGCTTCCTAGTCACATAAGTGAAGGAAGTAACCTCTGTTAAATCTCTCCCTTTGATGGTGATTGGTGCTGGTTGTTGTTGTTGTTGTTGCCGTTCGTTGGTTATCTTCATCATCTCCGTCTTCTCTGCGTTCACCTGGAGTCCTGTTTTCGCTGCCTGCCAGCCTCTTCTGCCAGTTTGTTGGCTTTCACCTGCAAGTCTTTTAGTTCATGTGAAATTAGATATATATCATCCGCGAAATCCTGGAGATACAATTCAGATAAGTTCATTTTATATTAAAGCTTGCGCTGAATATGTTGCCTATAAGGACAAAGTAAGCTTCGCCACTAAATTACCAGTAGCTCAGAGAAAACAACCAACTCCACCTTAGCTATAAATCTTCTCTATTATTTTTGATGAACAAGGATGTATATTATACCTCGGTCGGTCGGTTTTCGACATAGAACTTTGCACATATGTGTGGCAGTTCAAGTCGCCACACTCCCTCCATGTAGCACACAAAGCAAGAGAAGAAAGTAGAAGAAATGCATAATATAGACAGTAAACAGAGGTGTGAGACAAAGGAATAGTAATAACGGTTTCATTGGAAATCATAAGTCACAAGGAGTGGATGCATCTGCGCCTGCTGCTGAGAACGATTTTGAGCCATGTCACCAATTGTTTCCAACCATTGGTTTTTACCGTTCCGAGGACCCCAACCAGTCAGGAAGTCTACACCTTCCTACGTGGCTTAGACTAACTGTTGTGGATTTCATTGACTGGTGCCATGTTTTCGTTTGACCGCCGCTAGCTCTTTTCCAGCCTGACCGTATATCAGCTAAAATTGCGATGGAAGGCGATGGCTAGGCATACGTAACACATGTCCTAACCATCTCAGTCGATATAATTTCACAGTATCGTCGACTGCTTTCCCCTTCTTACCTAGCACTCAACCGATGCCTAACCTCAATATTGCTCACCTTATTATACCACTTCACATGGGATATAGAACCTAGACACCTATGATCGAAGACAGCTAATCTTTTCATGTCTTCCACTCTCAATTGCCAGGTCTCACAGCCATAAAGGAGGACAGAGAGGACTGATGAGCAGTACACACGCCCTTTGGTCGACAGCCATCCGGATATCACATCTACGCCAGAGACGGCGTAAACTGGCATATGCGAAACTAGCCCTCTGTATTCGTGCTGAGATTTCGTCAGAGATCAACCCGTTGGCGTTTGCTGATGGCACTTCCCAAGTAATTGAAGCGGTCAACGGGCTCCACCACTTCACTTCCTATTTCTAATCTAGGGGTCGGTGAAGTCCAATCCTGAAGCGTCATCTTACCTACTAAACCAAGAATAAGGATCGCGCATTCACATAGATAATTGTTGAACAAAACCTTACCAACAATAGAACAGATTACTACATATTGTCTATCTCAACTAATAGATAATTTATGTTATATTTATATTCCAGTATCAGTGTGGAATATTTTCCCTTTATATTCTATCCTTTAATATTTACTGACTAAAATCATTCTGGTCGATTGTCATGACATTCAGAATCTTTGCATAACTGACATTTGTAAATCAGTAAACAAGAGGGCGGGAGATAAAGATTGTATGGAAACATTTTCCCCAAAAATACCCAAGCTAAAATAAAACCACCTGGATTGTTTCCCCTCTTTTTTGTATTGTTCCTCTTCCTCTTACTGTTATTATAATTACTATTGTAATTACTATTATTATAATAAATCATTCCGAAAGAGTAATATTAATAATAACAATAGCAATATCAATATGTTTCTTTATTATTCAATCTGTTTATTTATGAATTCTACATTTAATGTCAATTGTTGGGATTTATGTTTTTTTTTTACCTCTCTCTTTGTCAGTAAATATTTATAGGTCAACTTTGTATAAATATTTATGTATAACGTTGAGAGATAATTTAGAAATGTATTAAGGATATACAGATGTAGATAACTGGTATAGGACAATCAGCTTTCAGGGTTGAATTAAGCCTAAACAACTGGGTGGCATCGTTAGTTCTCATATTTAATGGTTATTTATGGCTCATATCTTACTTAGTCGAGGAGAGGTATGTTCTAGGTTGATGAGTTCAAATAAATAAAATTAAAAAAAAATATGTTACATAGACAATATGAGATGAAGAAGGTAAGGGTGGAGAAGTATTTCATTTCTCGCCTTGTAGATAATTTTAAGAGAGGACAACGACGAGGGAGAGGAGGCTGTAGAATTACTAGGCTTCTTTCTTTCTACGCCACATCCACACACATTCGTAACTATACAGGAGAGTTTCGTTGCACCAATTTAGACAAAACTCGAGTTGGACGACTGTTGTATTGAGTTCCATATGAGCAGGTAAACACAGTGAGTTAATCAGCCGCACGATGGTATCCTTCAACATGAAACAAACGAAATGGACATGTTATGGTCTGAATGTAGGAAACCAATCCATGCGTTCTACTTCACAGATAGTCTAAACTTCCTTGGGTAATGTGCAGTCACAAAATACCCGGACAGCAAAACTACTGCAGGGTTTCCTTTATCAGCTTTTGCGATGACAATGTTTTTATCCTGTTTTAGACTAATTAGAGCTAGTCTTTCTGATGTTGTCAAGTTTGATTTCGGTTTCTTTTGATTTTTCAGGATTAATGCATATTGTGCTCGAACCCCTTCTGCTGTTGTCTTATCTTTTGAACTTAGTGCTACTTCTATGTTAGGAATGACATCATCTGGTTTTAATTTACTAACTGTCACGTTGAAATTTAGTCCTTTCTCAAGTATTTTTATCTCACTAGAGCTTAGTTCCCTTAATGAGAGGTTGATCACCCATTTTGTTCTGTTAATAGAGGATAAAACGTCGACCTGAGTTTCATTTATTGTGCTCTTTTCTCCCACAGTGCCCAAGTCTTATACTTATATCAGTAATACTTGGACAGCAGCAAAATGACAGTTGTTCAAGGTAAAATCTATGGTGCTATTCATCAACGATGATAACATATCATAAAGCGAAATTACTTTAACAACGCCGTTAGGCAGCTATACAGATCAGATAGTTTTCCGGCACAAAAGAAGTACTGTAGAAAAACATTAGTTAACCACAAATCAACTGTAACAAGTACCTGAGAATCAACAAGAATATTCCCCACAAGGTGAGATCAAAACTCTGTCACCAAGAATCACTCATCAGTTAACTCGCGTGGCCAGTCCAAGGACAGACAAACAAAATCGCATTTGTAAAACGAAACATTATCAGTGCATCAGACAACCACAATTAGAAAATTTCTATAGTTGATTTGTAAGCATTAGTTTTATTTTTACGAGTTGATCACGGATTGATATCAGTTAGAGAATCATTGAAAACCAGCTGAGAGTATTGGACAACTATAGAAAATTAATCTGATGCTCGCTAGTGACTTGCTACAGGATGGAGTTTCCTGGAGTTCTAGTGAGAAGTCGTGACCATTGAGGTCCAATTAGATGTCATGTGTGTGGATGGATGTCCCACCAATGACAATGGTTGGGGTCGCGCTAAATCACGGATGGGTAGAAGTTAGAATTCACCAGCAATTGAATTGGGTCCCAGTGGCTGAATGGTCTACGAGGTAGCTTGCCTTGTAACCGGAAGGTCCTGGGTTCGAACCTCACTAAGGTGGGTGCGTGCTGCCGATGATTTCCAAACTAGGATGAAACAGCAGCTGTCCAGTACTCCCAGCTGGTTTTTAATGGTTCTCTAACTGATATCAATCTGTGATCAACTCGTAAAAACATAACTAACCCTTACAAACCAAACTATAGAAAAAAGAATCTATATGCATTAAGGTCACTCCTGATACCTGCAACTGTCAACAACCTGGAATATTATAATTCTCGTTGCACAAAAATGAAATGTATGTATGATAACAAATCATAAGTGCGTGAATTAAAAGAAAAAATTCCAGCAGCAATTTCGTTCGAAATATTACTAAAATATAAGACTTATCAAGTATTGGTTTTGTAGGGACTATTTGTTTGATTGGTTGGAGGATTTCATCGTGAGCTGACATCATATAGAGAAACATTGGAAAACCTTCAGGGAGTGCTGGACAGATGTTGCATCCTATTTTGGGACTCTTTAGCAGTACGCACCTATCATTCTATGTAAAGTATCGGAATATAATTATAATTAATTTGAATAATTGTACTCTAAGCGATATTTACCTCAGTAATTAGGGATGAATGATTGTGAGTAAAGTTTAGAAAAAGTGGATTGTGTTCAGTTAGATTATGACCTTAATGTCAATAAACCTGAGTAAAGTTCAAATAAGCTTATGTTAGAAAAGATTGTGTGTGTGTGTGTGTTTGCGCCTACATATGAGTGTATGTGAAATTGGATAGACAGATAATCAGAGAGATGACAGTTCTAGGTGAACTGAAAATCGATAGTGACAATGGGTGAAGTGTACCTACTTTATTGAAAATTGTATAACTTCTGTTTGAGAGCATCTTGATTTCAAAGCAGGTTTAGGCAATATTAGAAATTATACGTTATTTAGGCTTTTCTATCCGAATTGGTATCAATTTTGATACTTCTAGACGATTTAGGCAATAAGCTGACAAGAAAATAGAATCACTGATCTAGTATTAGGTTTGTGGTCTAGTTCGAATGGACTACTGCACAGGTATTTGCAATATTTATGACAGCTTTGTTTAATTGTACTGAAGGGTGTTCACACTAGCAGGTGGTTGAATTTCTGAAACAACGACTAAACTAAATAACCCTATATCAAGAAATGGCTGGTTGAAGCTATTCATTATTTTTCATAGATTCCACTAAAGTTCCTTCGAATAGATCTGTATGAGACCTGGACTAGTATTCGATTACGTATATCAGCTCTAAACTGTACCCAGGTGAATAATAGGCTTCCGGTCAACTGTTAGAAAACGTCCTGCCTATCTTTGTGTTAGAGGCTTTTCTGGTAAATTCATCTGGATAAGTCTTTTTTAAGAAGACTGTTGTATAATGGTATTCATCTTTTTTAAGCGGTATCATTTGGAGTGGAGTCCTTATTCTGTAGCTCGATGCCTCTACATCGTTTTGATGTTTTCACCTTGATATATATTTGCAGTGATTACTGATAGGTGCCTGGGTAATTTAGACGGTTAGAGCACCGTACTTATAATGTGGAGGTCCAGCCTCTCTTTGGGCACTTGCTTTAGGTGTCAGTGGTTCAGTGGTAGAACACTGGTTAACCACACAAGTGGTCCATGGTTCAGTTGCCAGCCGACACACTCCTAAAACGTCGTTTAGCCGGTAGTGGGGCCGACAAGAAGGGAAGGTGCTGGGAGTGATGCTAGCGACCCCATCCCGTAAAACACAAATATCACAGCTACTGGAACTTCAAAGCACAAGCCTGTAGCCCCATGTTCTACTGGGAACGCATAAAAGCTCTGTAGCTCAGTTCTCATCAGATTGGGCTGCTATTATAAGGTAACAACACTGAGAATGTGTGTATACTGGCCACTCCTTGTACTTTCTTTGCATAACGTCATTTTCCTGAGCCATCTTCTTTTTTGAATAGTGATTATTCTAAACACCTGATCTATTTGACTGGATGTACCTGACTGTGTCTCGTGTGCATCTAAACTCTGTCCATTTATTTTTCCACAAATGATGTCCGTATCCTCTGCATTATTGTCCCCTTGGGTTCCCAGTGGACTATGGCGTTTTAACAACATACTTCCATTTTGTTCTATTCTCTGTGGTCCTCTTCAACTGGCCCAACAATTGTCAATAGCCTGTCGTATCCTTCATTCACGATCTCCTCCATTTCACACTTGGACCAAAGCCGAACTCGTCAATTCCCATCATGGTTCCATTCGAGGGATTAATGCGAGGTGTCATTCGACAGTGTCCTCAGTGGCGTATGTCCGATTCATCTACATTCTCATCAGCATATTTTTTGAGAGATAGATTCTCAACTAATGCTTTCCTAGAGTTTCTTGTAACTAATTCTTTCTGCCAGCGATGGAGGTGGCTGTTGAGGAAAGTCTGTAGCAGCCTGTTGGAAATGGTGACCCAAGCGCCGAGTGTCCGACCCATATATACGAAGTGACTGACTTAACATTGTTGTTGAAAATCCAAATCTTGTTCTTTATACTGAGTGCAGGAGATTTCAAAACTGATTTCAAAGTGATGGAGATCCAACTTACATTTCCAATTCTATAAAACACAAAATAATCGAGCAAAGAATATCCTTTTCCGAGTTGATCACGGACTGATATCAGTTAGAGAACCATTGAAAACCAGGGAGTACTGGACAGCTGCTGTTTCATTCTAGTTTGGGAATCATCGGCAGTACGCACCCACTGGGATTCGAACCCAGGACCTTACAAACTAAACTATAGAAAAGAATATCCTTTCCGATTAATTCCTCTTCTGGCTCTACAATTATATATATATTTATGTTTATATACATAGAATATTTTAAATTAGTAGTTAATAACAATATTAGTGTTTTTTAAATAATATCGATTTGTAAAGTAAGACCAATGCTATTGCAGTGCATAAATTATAACAATAATAAAGATATAATAGCGAATAGAATATCAACTAAAATTAGGGAAATTTCACAAAAATTCTGGATTATTCAAACCTGGATGGCCAAGGTAAGGATAATGTCTGAACTAACTTCTTTTGGGTGCATAAATTAGGCTTATTAATATGGATCCCCACAGCCTCAGCAATATTTAGAAGTCGAACTCTTAATGAGAAATTGAGATTCGTAGGTATGCGGTAAATGACCCTGAAAGCATGATTAACGTCAATCTTGTGTTCTGTATCCAAAAGATGAGATAGAATAGCGCTGCGAATAGATTTTGTTTATCCTTTGCTTAATCACTGTGCAGGGTGATGCTCGGAAATTCGACGAGAAACACGCCTAAGTGTACGGCCTATGTAACTGGCTCCATAGGAGCAGTTAAATTGATAGATACACATGGAAGAGGCGAAATTAGGCAGTTTGTCTTTTACTCCCCGAACGCAAAAGAGAAGTAGTTTTAAAGATACAGCGTAATTCGGCAGCAGGGAATGCTCTTTTCACCGCATTTCTAAGGCGTTGTGTTAGTATCTCACTTGTGTTGTCCCCAAGGAACTGCATTTGTATGAATTAGGCCTTTTTTGGAACTGTTGGTAACTTGGGCTGCTTTGGTTTCAAATTCATATTCTTATAAATAAACTTTTCAGGATAACCATTTTCACTTGGCAACTGTTTAATATTATTAAGTTCTTCAACACATTCGTCCGAGCGAATTGCTCTTGCTCTATGAACCAAGCACTTTATTTTTGTGTTTTATAGATGTCTGAATGAATATTTTTGCTATATTTCCAATTCTAACAGGTTTTGGCATCTTCATCCGTGCCTTGTACCTGTAGTTGAAAAGATGCTGCCTGCATAATTCAAATTTCCCCCGTTGATGGGCACTGGTGCTTGTTTGTGGTTGGTAGGTTGGTTGATTACTTTCATAACCTCAGTCTTCTCTTTGTTTACTTGAAGCCACTCTTCTCTGCCAACCTCTTCTGCCAGTTTGTTTGTTTTTCGCCTGTACAACACTGAATCTATCTGATATTGGACACAAATCTTCAGCGAAGTCCGGGTGTGTTTCTACTGCATCTCAACTATAAAGTGTGAATTTTGTTACAGAATATCTAAGCACATCATCTATCTTAATAGCGTATCCTCAGAGACTCAATTCTCTTTTTTCTTTACGCATAACTCTTGAATTCAGTGTTATCGTTCATAGCACGCTTTAATATATGTGTAAAACTTGGGTACGGTGGTAGCAATTAATTCCATATCAGTTTGGTTATGAGGTATATCACACAGTGAAATAGTATTATTTACTGGATGACACAGTTTCGAACAAAATTTATTGTTCATAATCATTTCAGCAATTGTTATCACACGACCTTAAAACGTGAGTTTTATAGCTTTCTTTGTCTTCTCCTATTCATCGTCGCAGGGGTAGTAGAATTTTCTAGATATCAGGGTGGAAAGGTGTTGAATCATTCCTATTACACGTACTCTCTTCAGTTGATTCGATAAACAAAGCTTCTGTTATCAATCTCTCACTGCATTCACCCTGTGACATTAGATTTTAAAATTGTCATCTTATCTCACCCGTCCTATTGTATGGTTGTGTGTAACTGCATGTAATGAATGCTATAGATGAACTATTCTCCAGATTTCTTATCTTATTCCGGTCAACTCATCTAGATTTTGCTAATTTTTTATGTTGAGCTAGTCTGACTGCCCCTGTTCTACTAGTTTGACCTGTGTATTTGACCTGACAATCATTACAGGGTATGAGATAAACTAAATTGTTTTGTTTTAAAGGCTCCACAGGATTGATCCTTTAACCGACAAAGCTTGTTTCTAATTGAGTTTGTGGGTTTTAATGCCAACCACTTATATACCTGCATTTTTAACAATTCTGCATAAGGTTTTCAAGGTTTCTTCTTTGTACGGAATTACTACTGATGATTTAGATTGCTTATTGTTAGTGTTGTCATTATCCTTCTCATGTTTGACATGCATGTATTCATTAATATTAGTTTTAGTATTACCACAAAAGTGCGTCGGTGGCATAGCGGTTAGGACGCTCGCCGACCATGCACATGGTGCGGGGTTCGATCCTCGGCCGACGTACTCCTTTACCCCGCTTAGCCAGAAATAATGCTGGTAAAGAGGAAAGGTTAGGCATGAGGCTAGCAACCGCATCCTCTAAAATTAAACACTGCTACAGAAACTTCAAGCCACTAGCTTGAAGCCCTATGTTCTACTGGGGAACGTGAAGGATAAAAAAATCATCACAAAACAGTTATTATTATTATTATCACAAACAGCACTATTTGACCAATATTTGAGTATCTTAGGTAGCATCAGTTTTTTGAAGTATTCGGATAAATGCTAACCACAAATACCAACAGGCTTATTACTTACTTTTCAGTCTGTCTGATGATAACCTTTAACCAGCTAATATATTAGAAGGTTGTTCAGTCACTTTATTCTATTTGTTATTGGTTGAAACAAACATCTGCATAGTGGTATATTAGAGTCCAATTAAAATTCCTTTATGAAATTAACATCAGTATGTCAAATTGTGTTAGGCAATCCAGCCAGCTTTATAGGACTATATCTAGTTTTTGTAATGACACCACCGACACTGAGCTGACAATCGGAGATTAATTTTATTACAACTTTGCCTGTCACATGCACAAATACATGCACAGTTAAATTTCAGTAATGTAAATGGAATATAGAAAAAAGCCCAGTAATTATTCATCTAATCGTTTACACATGTAACAGTTGGTGGGAAAATCAGAGAATTTACGATCTATACTTTTATAAGTGTTGGACGTTTGTAAACAGTACGCAGGAAGCCCTAGGTTTCTTGCTTATTGGCACACAACAACAGCAAGATCTCTTTGCATTTTCGAAGAAAATGATGTTCACTTTAAGGTTGGGATTCAGTCAGGTAGCGGTGAGATTTATTAATGATATATTGATTAAGTTGTATTGTGTTACACGTTATTGGGTCCAGGGTTCGATCCCCGGCTGATGTACTCCTAAAACTTCACTAATCTGGTAGAAATTTTTGATTGGACAATAGTCAGTAACTAGTGTATTGTGTCTAGTTCTATCTTCGGTGCAGACTGAATTCCATCAGTGAAGCTTGCAATGCGGCCAACATGCCAGGTGGCTCACCAAAACGGTGCACATTGCAAACATGACTGATAGAATTCAGTCTGCACCAAAGATAGGACTGGACACATTACACTAGCGACTGATTAGTGTCCAATCAAAAATGTCCAATACAGTCCTACAGGAGGTCAATTGCGAGCCCGAATAGCTCAGTGGTAACGTCTCTGACTGCAGCACTTGGTGACGCGAGTTTGAATCTTAGAAGGGACATGAGTTCCTTCGAGGTTGCAGATACGCCTTGCTGATTGGTGAGTGCCAGCTATCATGAAAGCTAGGTGCAAGGCTGGACTTCTTGCCGACTTCCTCCAACCATCTAATACCAGCAGTCCGGTAGAAAAGCTGATAAAGAGCGAAGGTTGGGTATGAGACCAACAAACCCATCGAGTAAACATAAAACCAATGCTAGTAAAGCCTCAAAGTCCCTCTTGGAACGTAAAAGAATAAAACAGATAATAGTAAGACATGAAAATTTGAGTAGTTAATAGCAGTTACAGTGTACTTTGATCATCTGGCGGACTATTGTTCGAAACCGAGACGAATATGACCCATTCTACATCTTGATCGTGAAACGTTTCTGAGTTCATAGTTAGACGTCACTATGGTTTATCATAGAAACAATATATATGTGCAGCATATCTTATAGTCCTCTTAACACCAAGAGTGAAACTGATGGGAGAAGTCTGCGATATATTCTACTGACTGTTGAGAGTAGTTAAACGTCACTTGTGCAGATTAGTGAACCTCCTACTCCATTTTTATTTAAGCCTAATGCTATCCTTTAGATTTAATTTGTACGTTTAATAGAACAAAGATTTAAAAAGAAACACTTCAGTCATTGGTTTGATTATGAGTAGGCATTAGTTAGAGAACCACTGGAAAACCACCACGGAGTACTGAACAGCTGTTTCGCCGTAGTTCGGGACTCTTCAACAGCACGCCCCTTATTGGGTGTCGAGCCCTGGACCTTCCGGTTACAAGACAAGCTCGTAAACCATTCAGCCACTGGGACTCGATCCAGTGTCCTACGAATTCCAACTCCTGCCAATTCGTGAAGTATATTTAGCGCAGCCGCTAGCCAGTTTCATGACTTAGTGATTGCGACTTCTCACTACAACTTCAGGTAACTTCGTGTAAATAACCAGTCACTAGTGTCCATCAAGTGTTTGTTTGCAGGGATTTGATTGGTCACAGGTTTGACCATGAGTTGAAATCCGTTAGAGATCTATTAGAAAACTTGGGAGTGCTGGACGGTACACATGATCAAACCTGTAACCAGACACACATCTCTGCAGGCTAACGCTTGATAGTTCCGTCACTGGCGTCTAGCTGCAAGTTACTGGTCTTTTTCTGAAATATGAAGCAGTTTTCGATTAAGAGCCTACGGAGTTAAAAGCTATAGGTTAGAAGGCTAAAGTGGCTCGTCAGTTATTTTCAAGAATTGCAGAGTGTCTCAGTTTCTACTGAATCATTTTTCTAAATACTCGTGTTGTCAGTAATTCCATATTTTGAATGAGGTGTATACTGAAACCGAACGTTTTTCATTTGTGTCCACATGTTATTTAAATGTTTACACACAATGTGTTAAATAGCGGTGTTTGCATGTGCCACGCTTATGACTATTTGCATTCTAATGGATAAGAATTAGGTTGACTGGTTTTTAACAATCTTAAGGATGGTATATATTACTGATTAAACCTGCTGAGATCAGCCAGTCCTCTTCTTCTTCGCTGCTTTACGTTCTGAGTGTAACTGAGGACTTCCGACTTCAGTTTTGAAGTTCCAGTAGCTGTGGTGTTGTTTTTACGAGACTGGGTTGCTAGCCTCACGTCCCACTACCTGCTAGAAGTGGTTTAAGAGTGCACCGGGTGAGGATCGAACCCATCCCTATGGGTGGACAGCAAGCATTCTAGCCCTGAACCACTAACACACAACACCTACGGGTGGTATTTATAAATCGGGTTAAAATGATCTGAACACTGGACCACAGTTTCAGTCTTGTGGTAGTGAACCTATTTATTGTGTGTCAGCTGAATTTATAGCAACTGCCTGTATATAACATCTTTGATAGAAGTGTAAAATGATGGTCTCTATTGTCTGAGTTGTATTGACTTTCGAATATGCTCAAGTAAAGGTTCGCGGGGAATTTCAGCTCTGATCAAGGACTGATATCAGTTAGAGAACCACGGAAAGTCACGGAGTGCTGGAAAGCTGTCTTGTCCTACTTTGGGACTCCTCATCAGCATACACCTGTGACAGATATGTACATCTCTGTATTGAAAAAGATAATCGCAGCGAAGAAAATGTTTCTTTTCGATGACTTCATCGACTGTACTTTACATTTGTGTGTCCATGTAACTCCTTCATGAACACAACCTATTTTGGCTAGCAGAGAGAGAGAACGAAAGCGTGTTTTTAGTTCTGTAACGAAACATTTTGTGAACTCAGGAAAAACTCAGTATTATTTGAGAAATCCTAGGTACGGTCAACTCTCTCAAAGTGAGTAACGTCAAGACATCTGAGCATAAATGAAGCGATAATGATCCTAAGAATTCAAACTGGCACTATGCATCGAACAGAAATAAATACAAACTTTATCTTCACTGTGGGCAACATAAGCAGTATTTTCAAGAGAAGAAAATTATCTCAACTTCACATTTAGTTTTGTATTTTAATCTCTATTTGTATTAAAAAATCCCTCTTGTTATTCGCAGTATTTTGATAGATAGATAGATAGATAGATAGATAGATAGATAGATGGATGGATAGGTAGATAGATAGATAGATAGATAGATGGATAGGTAGATAGATAGATAGATAGATAGATAGATGGATAGGTAGATAGATAGATAGATGGATAGGTAGATAGATAGATAGATAGATAGATGGATAGATAGATAGATAGATAGATAGATAGATAGATAGATAGATAGATAGATAGATAGATAGATAGATAGATAGATGGATAGATAGATAGATAGATAGATAGATAGATAGATAGATAGATAGATAGATAGATAGATAGATAGATGGATAGGTAGATAGATAGATAGATAGATAGATAGATGGATAGATAGATAGATAGATAGATAGATAGATAGATAGATAGATAGATAGATAGATAGATAGATAGATAGATAGATAGATAGATAGATAGATAGATGGATAGATAGATAGATAGATAGATAGATAGATGGATAGGTAGATAGATAGATAGATAGATAGATAGATAGATAGATAGATAGATAGATAGATAGATAGATAGATAGATAGATAGATAGATAGATAGATAGATAGATAGATAGTAATTCAATTTACGCCTACAAGCGCTATTTTACAATGAATCCATTTCGGCTAACTAGAAATTGATGCCGGGATCATAAAATTAATGGGTTGACCAGACACTGACGTAATTGCTACTATTTCATCTAGTTTATTGTATATATATCCATATATGTTTATTAGTTTTTAGAGGTATTCCAATGCATCAAAAAGAACCAGTGGAATGTGAACACAATTTTGGCCAGAAATATTACATTTTTATTCTCCCATAAATCATAAAGACGCCTCCTACTTTTACGTCATTTAGGTGAACTGCTCTGTGTGTTACACTATCCCACTAATCAGTGATTATTTTGAAAATACTACAACATTTAACAGAAGAACTAAATGCGACTTCAAGTCTATGAGAAATTTCGATGTCAGCAAAGATTAATGCCAATTGTGTAAAGGTTAGTTGACTAGAATGTCCCAGAGAATGTGCCGATTATAAATCATACGGTATGCTTATTTTGTGATCGTAGTATTTAAATCGTTTGTAAAAAAAGATGTCACACAAAATAAACACTCTAAAACGAGTCAAATGTGTGATTTAAGAGATTTCAGTGTGGTAATCTCATTTTAATAGACAAATTGCTTGGAAAGTCCATCCTGGGCGATCCATTTATCATATTAATACTTACTGAGACGTTTCAACTAACTTTGTAATTATTATAGGTTCTTTCCCCCCACCCCTACACTGGGAATCCCTAATTTGACATTTGCATAGCACATGCTAATTTTTGACCTTTACTATTTTGCTCTTTTCATTGTTTAGTCTTTATTATTGTAATGCTTTTCTCTTTGTGGTTGGGCGGTACATTGACACAATGTGTTGTTGTTTGATATTATGAGTTTGTTTGAGTGAATACAGGCGATTCTGACCCTGAACTGTCTCCGAGAAGCGTTTGTGTGTGATCCTTGTGAACAGAGCGTTTGATCCCACCTCGTTGGGAGGATTCTCCTGGACTCAAAGGTATTTTTTAAAGCTAACCTTCGTCGGTTAACTAATTCTGTCTTACCTGTATAGCCTCCTCACGACAGTGTTCACGTAAATTTGGCTAAAATACTGGAGAACAGTCATCTTCCCCCTGCAATCGGAATGTTTCGTGATAGCCCGTGTCTCAATGTAGTTTTGTTAGCTATACAGTATAGAATGTACAAATGGGTTTCTTGTGTTCAGCCCATAACTGAATAATTTTGGTCGTTACACTCACCACCATTATTCGAACCCATAAGTACTTGACGTACACAGATGCCGTGGCCAGAAGGAGGACTAAATGGGTGTCATGTATAGTCCTTCAGATGTCTGTAATATATGTCATCGTTTCATCCAACATTTCTACTTAATTGTCATACAGAGAATTTCCAAAAAATATATAGAGCGGAAAACAAATGCAGTAAAATAGATTACCTTCGTATATTTCCAACTCCCATAGGATCATTTATGATGAAATTGTGACGTAATTCACGAAAGTTGTGACGCGCTTTCTCACGAAGTGAAAATATTATCTAAAAAACAATATCATTTTAAACAAATTTTAGAATTAATTAGACAATAAAAATAATTTTCAAGGGTTGATTTGTCTTACAGAATTTGACCACGGATTGTTATCAATTAGAGAAACATTGATAACCAGCAGGGAGTACTGGTCAGCTGTTTCATCCTAGTTTGGGAATCATCAGCAGTACGCACCCACTGGGGATCAGCTCTTGCCTGGTTTGTTGCTAGAGTTTCTTGTTGATAACTCTTTCTGGTAAGCTGGCCATTTGATCTTCAGTGTGCAGCCAGCAAAGTCAGCCTGTTGATAAAAGTGTGCAGTGGCCTTTTGGTAAAGGTTTTCGTGACGCGAACTTCAAGTTTCACACCCATGCAGAAAAAGTGACTGAATTCCCATGGGTTCTGAAAATTCGAACCTTGTTCTTTATCTTATCACATTTTAATTTCCAAGTATTGGTTTTGTAGGGATTTTGTTTGATTGCATGGAGGATTTCATTATGAGCTGACATCAGTTAGAGAACCACTGGAAAACCTGGGAGTACTGGACAGCTGTTTCGTCCTAGTTTGGGACTCTTCATTAGTACGCACCCACCCCTGTGGTTTGAACCCAGAACCTTCTGGTTACAAGGCGAGCTAGCTCATAGACCATTAAGGCGCTGGGACCCGATCCAATGGTCCTTGAATTCTAACTTCTGCCAATTCACGGCAGTAACTCATTAAAGAAGACATTGCGAAATGGTCGCGCTATGTCGTGAATTGGCAGAAGTTAGAATTCAAGGACCATTGGATCGGGTCCCATTGGCTCAATGGTCTACGAGCTGGCTCGCCTTGTAACCAGAAGGCCCTGGGTTCGAACCCCGGTGGGTGCATACTGATCATGAGTCGCGAACTAGGACGAAACAGCTGTCCAATACTCCCAGGTTTACCAAAGGTTCTCTAACTGATGTCAGCTCATGACGAAATCCTCCATGCTATCACATATTAGTGAAACTGTCGCTACCGCTTGTAAATGTTTCGAAGTCAGTATAACCGACCGTGCAGCATGATTTATTCTCATAGCATAAAACGCAGATAACAGAATATTGTGGTACTGAATAAAGTCAGCTTGTATTTTTGATATTCAATGAATACTCGGGTCTTCAATTGTTGGCTTGGAAGGATATGATGGGTTTTGAGTCTGATCACTAACTGATTTTAGTTAGAGAACCACCGAATACCAGGGAGTAATGGACAGCTGTTTTGTCCTTAATTGAGACGCTTCAGTAGCACGTAACCAGTACCCTCAGCTTACATGTTAAGGTCATTAACTACTCATTCAGTGCGACTGGGTGGTAGCAAGATCTAACAGCCATGAACTTGAACCTTCCTGGAGTCATTAGCGAATAATATCATGCCATCATAGGCGTCCACAAAATAGCTGTCCTGTTCCGTTTTATTGATGTTTACATAAGTTCTGTTCTGAAAAGGTAGGTATAGCTGGAGAATGCCTCGCTTTCACACTCTTAAATACTTAAGCAACAACTCTTAATTGTAACACTTCATTTATTACATCTATAAATCGTTATAGTTCGGGAATTGACAGAAGTTAGAACTGATAAGCCATTAGATTCTTTCCCACTGTCTGAATAGTTAACGAGCGTTCTTTGTAACAGGAAGGTCCTCAGTTCCATTCCCGACTGGGTCATGAGTGCGTACTGATGAAGAGTCTCGAACTAGGACGAAAAAATTTCCAGTAATCTGTAGTTTTAAGTGGTTCTCTAGATGAAGTTAGCTAATGGTTAACTAATGGGCTCGAGTACTATGGCGTACGCCAAATATTCATCAACCTTATTCAACAGCTGTACGACAACGGCACATGTCAAGTGATCCACAATGGAAAACTCAGCGAGGCGTTTGGAGTAAACACAGGAGTAAGACAAGGGTGCTTATTATCACCAATGATATTCCTAATTGTGGTGGACTGGATTATGTGTCAGACAGTGGGAAACGAGAAGACAAGGATATCCTGGACCGACGTGAAGAACCTAGAAGACCTGGATTTCGCGCGTGGTTGATTTATGTTTGATGTCACACAAAATCGAAGACTTACAAGCGAAAACCGACAAACTGGTCGAAGAAGCAGCAAAGACAGGACTCCAGGTGAACATAGACAAGGCGGAGGTTATGAAAATAACCAACCAACAACCACAACAGCAGCAACATCAACAACAAAATTCGGATTTTCAATATAAACATCAAGTCAGTTATTCTATACAGATCAGAAACTTGGCGGCGGGTCACAAAGAATATTTCCAACAGGTTGCAGACCTTTATCAACAGCTGTCTTCGCTCTATACTCAAGATCAGATGGCCGGAAAGAATCACCAACAAGAAACAAACCATGGGAACAAACAAAACAAGAACCAATCGCCCAACAAATATGCAGGAGAAAATGGAGATGGATTGGATACTGGCTGAGGAGGCCGCTGGGTGACATCGCGCGTCAGGCCATCACTCGAGTGGAACCCAAAAGGGAAGCGGCGAGTGGGACGTCAGTGCAAGGGTGACATGGAGGAGATCGTGTGAAGAAGAGTTGAAACAGTATGGACTAACATGGATGCAGGCGAAAAGTACATCAGAAGACAGAAGCAAGTGGAGACGTGCAGTTGAAGCCGTATGTTCCACTAGGAACCCAAGGGAACAATAATAATAATAATGAGGATCAAACTCAGTATTTTTGTTAAATTCAGCAGTCGCTTTAGATATATTTGTTTAAACTTGTGAGTTTCCATTTGGTGAATTTTATCGTACAGAAACAAACAAGAACATAAGAATTTGACTAAGGTAAAAGTGGTTGACCCCGAGTAGATAAGTAATTTAGAAAAAAGCTCAACGATTGCACTGCATGCATTAATACACAATCACACAATAGGGTGGAACAGAGTCAAAGTTCTAAAGATTAATTTAGGTAGGTGGAGAAAGAGAGAGAGATTGATCACTGAATCCTGGTTCATCGAGTCTACACACAACACATGCAATAGTAATGACTCAATGGAAATACCAGAATTATAGAAGATATTATTACCACCAGTCAAATCAGAAGAGGATAGTTATTATTATTTCCTTTAGTTCCTAGAGGAACATAGGGCTTCAGCCATGCGTCTCCATTGCGTTCGGTTCTCTGCTAGAGTTTTCACCTGGCTCCAAGTCTGCCTATACGCTTTCAATTCTTCTTCACATGATCTCCTCCAGGTCACCCTTGGACGACCAACTCGTCGCTTCCCTTTCGGATTCCACTCGAGCAATGGCTTGTCTAGTGATGTCACTTGCTGGTTTCCTCAAAGTGTGGCCAATCCATCTCCGTTTCTTCCTGCCTATTTGTTTCACAATCGGTTCCTGGTTGGTTCGCTCCCAGAGATCTTTGTAGCTTATCCTTTCCGGCCATCTGATCTTGAGTATTGAGCGAAGACATCTGTTAATGAAGGTCTGTAGCTTGTTTGAGGTGCTCTTTGTGACATGCCAAGTCTCTGATCCGTATAGTAGTACTGACTTCACATTGGAGTTGAAAATCCCGATCTTATTTTTGACGCTGAATGATGTTGACCTCCACACAGACTTGAGAGCAATGAAAGCTTGCCTTGCTTTCCCGATCCTTGCTTTGATATCCTCGTCAGTTCCTCCTGTAGTTGAGACGATGCTTCCCAAGTAGGTAAAGGAGGTAGTTTCTTTCAGGTTCCTTCCATTTATGCTGATTGCTGTCTGTAAGAGGATAGTAAGTAATCTTAAAATTCTAATTCAACTCAAGCACACCACAACATTCTAATAAGTTACTTATTATGACTATAAAAACTTTCGTCTTATTTCCCATGTGATTGTAATTGATCAGTAACACTCGTATTATTATTTCTCAATTGATTGATTTTTATTCAAATATCTAATCGAGTCCACATATGTATATAAATGAAGGAAAAGAGTTGTGTGAGTAGCTTGATATGATTATGAGCGGCAATAGTTTGTGCTCGAAAGGTGATCATCAGTTAATATTACTGTACAACAAAACTGTGTGACTTATCAAAATAAAATCTTATCCATAATGGAGATATTTTCGAAAGCAGCTAGCTAAAAAATCCTAAGCTATCAAGATAGATTCATGTTTGCATATCGAATAATTACTCAGATTAATTCACTTAGGGAGTGAATACTTTCTTAACTGATTTGTAGTTAATGTCTTATTTTTCATCACAAAATGTTAAGTGTATTAGATAAATTTCTTATTACAAATATTTTGATTTATTTTTAGTTTTCCCTCTTTATTCTAACTAAATAACAATCGTCTAATGGTTTAATCTTCTTGGCAAATGTTTAATAATGTAAAACTGAGTAAATAATTTATTTAGGAAATGAGTTTGTTTTTCTTGTTTCACCTTATGTTATTGTTATTCCATTGGCTTTCGAGTGGAATATAGGACTTCAAAAAAACATCTCCGCCTTCTTCTATCCTCTGATATACTCTTCACCTGGGTCCATGATTCCGCATAATCTCTCATCCCCTCCTTGCACTATCTCATCCATGTCACCCTCACATCGACGACCCACTCGTCGTTTCTCATTCGAATTCCACTCGATGTTATGCCTGGCGCACGATGTCATTTGACGGCCTCCTCAACGTATGTCCGATCCAATTCTTCCTAAACATTTGTTGAGCAGTCGTCTCTTGGTCGGTTTGCTCATTACCAGAATTTGTTGTTGCTGATTCTCTCTGGCCGACTGGCTATTTGACCTTCGGTGTGGAGCTAGCGAAGTGGGCAGCTGTTGAATAACGTGAGATTTTTCCTTTCCTTGAGTTCTCAATGTTACAAATCATAAGGATGTTAACATTCATGGTTTTAATACTCATGACCTTCTTAAATGTCCGAAATCGCTAAAACCTTCTGAAAGCCTTGATCCTTATGGTGTGCTAGCTTTTATCCTCAAAAGATATGCCAATGTTTTATGTCATCTTTTTACGAACATTTTCAATGCTTCTTATTCCACCATTGTTGTGTTGGTTGCATGAAAAGACATTAAAATTATTCTAGTACCTCAATTAAAGGCTGTCAGTAGAGCAGGCGTTGTTTAACTTAATCAGCTTGTCACTACATTAGTTGAAAGACATCTGAACTTGTGTGAGAAATGATTTAAATCTATATTGTTTGACCTTCAACACTCCCTCTCTTCTCAATTCTGCCTGCCTTGTATCTCATCTGATAGAACTAGACGTTGGTAGAAAAGATTCTACGCTCTTACTACCAAGTATAGGAACTCAGTGATACCCTATTTGGCCGGTCCGTGTCCTACGTGGTAGAGACAATATTAATGCGTGGAACTTATTCATTACTCTGCTGTTAGCAAAGTAATCAGCTCTTTTAACATCTCCTATTAGTGATCTATGGTGACACTATCTCAATTAACTGTCAATCTTAGCTGCTGACATTATTATTGTTATTTAATATTTTTTATATATATATATATATATATATAACTTCATTGTCACTACTAATACCAAATAAGAACTGCCATTAACAATCCTGTAATATTATCTTTATAATTGCTTTTAATGTTATTATATAAAATTAGATGCAATATTGCACCAAATGCTGAAAATTCCACACTATACCATTAGTATTGTTTTGGAATAAAGCTTATTATTATTATTATGTACTGCTGGTATGAACAATAAATTCAAACCTATTACAGTAACTTCTCCTTCTTTTGAATTCAGTGGAAATATCTACTTTCACTTAACCCTAAGCCTTCCTTGAAAAGTTTTAATGGCACCAGAGACTTTGCTTATAGACAGGATAGATGTCCTGTGTATGCTTCCGCTGATTTACAGCGTAATATTATTTCCTGTTTAGACGAAAGAGACAAATGTGTTTTCGATGTAACTTCCTAAACTGCACATCAGATTTTGGCTGTGTATTCAGATGTCTTCTCTTAAATAAGCTTTCTCTGGCACAAACCGAGTCCTAGGTTGTTAACTGGTTGCATTATTATTTCTCTGACAGAATGCAGTGTACTATTTGTAAAAAGGCAAACCCTCCTCTGCTTTACTTACAGAATCTGGAGTCCCTCAGGGTGCTGTTCTCTGTTGTCTTCTATCTTATTCCCTCTTACAAAACTTGCCGCTTTCAGAAGAAGTCAACTTCGTTCAATCCCTATCTGAGTGTTCCAAGCTGGATAGATTTTTGTTGGATATCAACCAGTCATCCAAGCTAAGTAGTCTCATGTTAAAGCCTCCCAAATGTCAGGCAGCTAACTTGACCTTCAGGCATTAACGTCATCCACACGAACTTGTTCATTTACATCATACTTGAATTATACAGGGCACTGATACAAAATCTAAGTCGAGCATAAAATACTTTGGTGTAGTTCTATCCTGTGATGTCTTGGTCATCCATTATTTTCTCGATATCTAAGGAAATGTTCCCTCGAACCAACCATATTAAGAAGTAAAGACAATCAGGAATCATTCAACTTTTACGTTTACGATTGGGTAAATCTTGTATCTTTTCTACTGCAATTCACTGCTCCACTATAGTCTTTTCTAGGTTACTCAAAAAGACTATGTGAAGAGTACTGAAAGTTGTCAATAGGGCAAATAGCGTGTCATTTTGTCAACTCATTACTTTTGTGGTTGACAAACAACTGAACTCATGCAAGAATCCATATTATCTAACTCTCAACACCGTCTTAGTTCTCAACTCTCCCTGCCTTGCATCTCATCAAGCAGGAGTGGAGGTTATTATAAAAGATTATATGCTCGAGTAAGCCAAGTACAAAAACTCGATGACACTCTTACATGCTGTGTCTATAAATACTGTTTTGGAACAAAGCAACTCATTATTATTACTATTAAAAATAGGCTTCAAGCTTTCAGCTATAAAGTTTTTGTAGTGGTGGTATTATGTCCTTGTACAGGATTGGGTTGCTAGCACCACATTCAATCTTCCCTCTTTTTCCGGCATACTAACAAATAGCAAAACAAAAGGAGGTTTGGGAGTTCGTTGACTGGGAATCGAACCCAGACCATGTGCGTGGTTGTATATATTGTATACTCAAGTATTAAGAAGGGATTTTCATCACGAACTACCGTAACTTAGAGTACTTCTGAAGATAAGTAGAACTGTTCTGTTTCCATTTAACACTTGTAAGCAATACAAAACTAGTATTACTACAAGTGGAACCAAATGCAGAACCGATAGGCTTCACACTGACTGAGAATGTCAAAGCCTAATGCAACAATATTTTCATATTTTGACGAATCGTGATATATTGTTAACAGAGTGTGAGTGTTTATCCAATGCCTGCAAATACTCAATTTTATACGGGTCTCTCAAAGCGTCATCGGGAAGTTGAGATTACTGAAATTCATTCATTGAAGATTGATAACACACGGTAACTAGAGGTCACTCGATTGTAATTAAGCGGTTGAGATTTAAACTTTTATGCTGGGATTCCAGTTGGTTTATGGATGTGTTCGACCAATGAGTCTTAAGCTAAAAATAAATGGTCAATTACGTTCTTTCGAATTTCTACAACACAATAAGATGCAGTTTATGTGACAAGTTTGATGTAATCGCGTGGACACTTTGATCACATGGGTACCTGATGTAGGAATATACATGCAGCTTGAGAGTTAACGGGTGCCAGAATGAAGAAAAATCAAATTGAAATGCTGTATCAAAGGCCAAACTGTTCCCATTTTGGTTTCAGAAGCTGTTAGTTGTCAGAATCGACATCCAGCCTCTTAGGTCGTGAGACAAATTATTGGAACACAGAACATATAAAACGTCTTCTAAACATATTTATAACACCAGTTGAAGCTGTAACCCTAGGGATTAGGAATAGGTTGCCTTCTAAGCATTTCATGATTCATATAGATCTTCTTCATCTTCTTATTGTGATGTGGCCTGGAACTTGCCTCCAAGCCAATGTAACTGTCAGTTCAACAAGCTGGTAGTTAGCACAGAAAGAAGGGAAGGTTAGGTATGAGGCTAGTAACCTTGTAGGAAAAAATACACTGTTGCAGGATCTTCGAAGGTCACAACCGTATGTTCCACTCAGAATGCAATAAATGAAAAGAAGAAATGAAGAAAATCATCTGTGAAATGTAAGTGAAATGTTTACGTACTTCGTCGATGTCGAATCGAGTGATACTGCTGACAGTACTTCGATAGCTTGAACATGTAGATGTTGAACTCCTTGAATGGCGTTTATTATTGGTGCCTAAAATAAATAAGTGAGAAATAAGTAGGAAAATAGCAGTGAATGGATTTTGATGTTGTTGTATTTACTGAACTTGATGATTTCATTGCCCAACTAGACAGCATCGTCAGATGTAACTTCAGTGTGAATTGAGACAAGTTTGCACTGAGTAAAGGTCGGGTGTCTACTTATATCTTCATACATTCCAAGCTAAGAGTGATAATCATTTTGGTAGATGGTGACTTGCAGTGGAATTCAGGATCTTTCATTTTGATAAACTTACTATTAATAAAACTTGTGTGAAATCATATTCTATTAAATTAACAGAATTAACATTTTTAAATAATGCAGAATCAAAACAAAAAGATTCTAAATCTTTCAGAGTTTGGCAAGAGTAAACAATAAGCACCAAAGACAAACGACCTTGATTTAAGCAATCAGATTCTTCAAGGTGAAAAGTGGTACTTAATTTACAAAGTAGTGTACCTACGATATATATGTAATTCAAAAATGAATCATATAGGGTACATATATCTCTCTCTCGTAGAAGTGGTTGTAGACACATCAAACCAATGTATTCTCTATTTCTTCAGCTGTAGCAGATGCTGGTTGCATATACGCAATATATTACTAAGGAAGAGCTGTGATTTCGAGAAGTGTCTAGAAAATCATCAATTATGTACCACTTACCAACTTTAACAAACTTCCTCATATGAAGTGGTTGCATCTGAATGTATAACCATCAGTAGCCTGGCAATACTTTTTCAGAGTCATTAACACTCCATATTAGCATGTTTTATTCCTTCCTATCAACACATTTTCCACAGAGAAGTCAAAAACCAAATCTAAGAGACATTTTCAGCGAGGATTATGACTAGCAACCATTTCTAATGCCGAGTTATCTGATTGGTAAACTCAAGGTCATTTGGCTTTGGTGTCCATTGTTTACCCTTGCCCAGAGTTTTCTACTCAATTTTACCTTAGTTCACATTCAGTTTACCTCCCATACTAATGTTACTGTGATATTGTTACTCACGTGTTAATGAATCGCTGTAGGAGAACGCCTACTTCTAACAAAATTTCATAAACATTTTGGAAAGATGGAAGTAAAACTATCACGAATGAAAATTAGTTAAAGAATAACTGAAAAGCATTGACTGTTGGATAGCTCTTTTATGCAAGTTTAGGACGGTTCAACAGTGTGCAAATATGAGACAAACATGGAAAAAACAGCTATTCACTGCATTCCAGTTTTCAATAGATATTTAACTTGTTATGAAGTCTCGTGAATACAGTGGCACAGTGGTTAGGACTCTCGTCGACCATTCACATCGTCCGGGGTTCGATCCCCTGTCGGCGCACACCCGATATCTATGGTCGGCCTGAATTTGGGCTACCGATATCCATGCTGAAAATTCCACACTTGTACTGAAAAATACGGCGTGAAATCAAGCTGTAAATCAAAATAAAATAGATATGATTATGAGCTATAAATTGTGCTTGTAACGTTATCTAGGTATCAGTAGTGTAACCCTGTGTGTTGTATTAAAAATAAACTTATCTAATGTGGAATTTCTAACTTTTGTTGAGAACTGTGATTAAATCTTCCATGAAATCAATCAAATCGCCGACAAACCAACATTTAGATTCATTTCGTTTCGTCTGTTTCCTATTTTAAAAATCTGGAAAATTGTCTACAGTTAACTGGTGAACGTTAAATAGGATTGGCATTATTTACTTCAGCGTTAATCAACCAAATCGCTACAAGCCAATACTTGAATATCAATGAGATGCTCACTGGCGACTGGCCCTATTCAGGTAGGTAGTTACTTGGGGTTCTAGTGGGAAGTTGTGACCAGTAGGGTAAAGCAGGTCGGGAGTGAGGATAAATACTCGCTGAAGACATTGGCTAGTGGTCGCGCCATGTCGTGAATTGGCAGAAGTAGGAATTCATGGACCGTTGGAATGCATACCAGTAGCTTAATGATCTACGAGCTAGCTCGCCTTGTAACCAGAAGGTCTTGAGTTCGGACCCTGACGAGTGCGTACTTATGAAGAGTCCCAAACTAGGACGGAGGAAACAGCTGTTCAGTAATCCCTGTAGGTTTTCCATTGGTCCTCTAAACGACTTCAGCTCATGATGAAATCCTGTAATCAATCGGTGAAATCCCTACAAACCAATGCTTGAATTCTGCTTTTTGATTGCACACTAGTCAGTAACTAGTGTAATGTGTCTAGTCCTATCTTCGCTACGGACTGAGTTCTATCAGTGAAGCTTGCAATGTCGCCAACATGATAGGTGGCTCGCCATTACGGTGCACTGTGAATTGTTGGTATTAGATGGTTGTAGACAATCGGCAGGAAGCCTTGGAACTAAGTTTCGTGCAAGCTGCCACTCTACACCAGTCAGCAAGACGTATCTGAAACCTTTCATGCTAGCACGAAACCTAGGTACAAGGCTTCCTGCCGATTGCCTGTAACCATCTAAAACCAACCATTCTATTTTTGTTTGACAAACTTAATGTTCACATACATACAAAATAGCGTGAATGTATTTGCGATTGTGCAGCTAAGAAAATTTTTACATGGGAGTTTGATTTGAATTTAGTGAACCAGTGGTTTGTATGTACAGTGAAATTAATGGAAGAACAATCTTTTTTTTCAAAAACGTGATGAGGTTTCATAATCACAGTTTCTAAAATTTAGGAATAAATAAGAGAACTTGAAGAAAATTCTTCGCAGCAACTTTATGAGAAGTATTCTGTAGCTGTCCACTGGCCAGCAGAAGCCTGGAGGACTAATTGTTGAATAAGAATATATCAATTCACCCGTTCCTGGAAAGCCAAGCATACAAGTCGTTCAACTCGTGTCCTATCTAAAAGAGTTGAAGACGATATCGTAAGGTTGCAGAAGGGATTAATTAGCTCTACAAGGAGTATGGTAACTGAACAGTTGGCACTGACCATTCCACCTCAACAGACTCCTCCTTCAAAGTGGTCTACAAAGTAAAAAGTAATCTGTCAAAGGTAATACTTTTTCGTCTCCATCTCATTCCTGAAGGTCGAATCGTCCAGATATAGAAATCAGAGCTGTGTATACAAAAGAAGGTTATTCAAGTACTTCTATTATCACTATAATGACCCTGTTATTTTCTACCAAGCAGTTTTTTCAACTCCTTGTAACGCCTGTGTTTATTTCGAACTCTTCAGTGAAATCAAATATACACTTGTTTCTCTGTGCATCTTGATTACAATTGATTTGTTAAACTATTTATCTCAGTGATTAGCTCTGACACCCTTATTCAACTACTTTTATGTATTGATTAATATTAGTAACTATGTTTGCGACAACTCATCTCTATTGTTACTATCCTCTTTCATGAAAATAATTATTGTATTTAATACGACTGTACAGCTAAGGAAAATGAGTTCCTCTAGAAGACCATCTTCACTGAACTACTTGTTTTATTCTTCATTAATGTTTGAATGGGGATTATCCATCATTATAAAACGATGCTATACGAATCAACGTTTCAGGATTTCACCATGAAATGACAGGGGCAACTCCTGGAGAACCTGGAAGTACTGATTAGCTGTTTCGTACCCCCAGTTTGGAACTCTTCATCAGTACTGATCCACCACCAGAGTTCGAACCCAGGACTTACTGGTTACAAAGCGAGTTGGTAGACTAATAAGCCACTGGGACGCTATTCGACGGTCCATGAATTCCAACTTCTGCCAATGGCTTAACGGTTTACAAGTTCGTCTTGTAACCAGAAGTCCCTGAGTTCGAACTCCAGTGGGTGCGCACCGATGAAGAGTCCCAAGCTGGGATAGACGAAACAGCTGTACAGTAGTCCTATGTTTTCCAATGGTCCTCTAATCGATGTCATTTCATGATGGAAACTTGCAGCCGATCAAATCCCTGCAAACTAACACTGGAAAATCAAAGTCTATTAAAATTGATGATTATAATGCGAATAATGCATGGAGAGGTTAACGAAAACAATAGTTCGAATAAATGAACGATAAAATGGGGGGGGGATAAGACCACAAGAATTTATTTGATGATCAAGGAAATCTAAGATGAACTGCAAACTTTATTTGATAGCAAAATTTTCAACTCTTAGTCGATAGATTCCCGTCACTTTTACATAATAAGCAGTTCACTACTAATTTGTGAACTAATCACATAGAAAGGTGTGTTACATTAGATCACAGAACATGATCCAAGATAAATTTATTTCATGATAGTGCTGGACACTTTCAAAAATTTCCCTAACACGCTCACACAACTCGCATACACATTTTCTATTAGATCTTTTTCATTGTTTTCTGAACTAGACTTCCTGCCTCTCAATGAACTTTGATCAAACATCCTTGATGCTCAATTATTTTGAATTATTATCTGTATATTTGTCGGTTCAGTTTACGACGTCAGATATCATCTTAAAACAATTTGTATTCGTTCCGTGAATGGGTCAACTAGGTTGTGAACCTAGGCATTTTTTTATTTATGAATCTGATGTCCACCAGCGACTGGCTGTATTCAGGTGGGTAGTTAGCTGGGTTCTAGTGGAAAGTCGTGATTAGTGGAGTACAGCAAGTCGGGTGTGAGGACAAATACTCGCTAGCGATGACATTGGCTGGTGCTGTAGCGTCATATCGTGAATTGGCAGGGGATGGAATACATGGACTAGCCACTGGATCGTGTTCCAGTGTCTTGGTGATCTATGAGCCCGTCTTGTAACCAGAGGGTGCTGGGTTCTAACTCTGAAGGGTCATAAACTAAAACGAAATGGCTATTTAGTACTCCTTGGTGGTTTTCTAGTGGTTCTCTAACCAATGTCAGTTCATGGTGAAATCCTGTAACTAGTTGAATTCCTGCAAACCAACACTTGTATATTTTATTTTTATTTTATTTCAGTGAGATGTTGTTAATCATCCGTGAAAAACTTACCTGTGGACGCAATTCTGTCAACTGATGGAAATCGAATTTTCTCTAAATTAGATTTCATTGATGGCAAAAGAACACTTTTTTGTCTTGTAAGCGATGAATTCCCAAAAATATGTGGTATTCCATGAGAACTTGGTATAACCAATAAGTCTTCAGAACTTTGCAGCTTTGCACTGTTATTATTATTATTATTTAAGAGTGTTATTGTATTCTCGTAATGCTACACTACTGATTGATGGACTTCTTCTCAATAGTTTTGGTTTATCGAATCTAAAAGGATTATACCATGTAGAATATATATGTGCATGTTGAATACCTTGATTTCTGTTCTGATTTGACTGCAGAATGATCACATTCGTCGTAGACGTCATTTTCACCATCTTCATTAAGCGTTGTGATAAACGACGGTGTAACTGTAGGTTCTTTCCGTATTGGATACGCCTCGTTCTCAACACTCACTGTCATGACTGTTAAAAATAAAGAACTTCGGTTATAGAGAATTTTAAGAGGTAATTAACTGTTACATTTCGGTAAAGAATTTATTGTAAAAAGGTATCACTTAGAAAATGAATCAAAACTGGGGAAAACTGGAAAATATGTAGGTTACTTAAGCAGCACGCAGTCGTTGCCCTATTATTATTTAATTATTATTGTCTCCTTTAGTTCCTAGAGGAAAATAGGGCTTCAGCCACATATCTCCATTGAGTTCGGTTCTCCGCCAAAGTTTTCATTTGGCTCCACGTCTGCCTACATGCTTTCATCTACTCCTCCCATTACCTCTTCAACGTCACCCTCGCCCTGACGACCAACTAACTGGTCGTTTCCCATTCCGGTTCCATTCGAGTGATGGCCTGGTGCGTGATGTCACTCACTTGATGGTTTGTTTTCTCAGAGTCTGGCCAGTCCACCTCCATTCCTTCCTGCATATGTGTTGCACAATCGGTTCCTGCTGGGTTGATTCACTCACAGAGATCTCTGTTGCTGGTCGTTTCTGGCCGACCATCTAAACTTGAGTATTGAGCAAAGACAGCTGTTGATGAAAGTCTGTAGCTTGTTCGAAATATTCTACGTGATGTGCCGAGTCTCTTATCCCTTTAGTGGCACTGGCTTCACATTGGAGTTGAAGATCCGGATCTTATTTTTCACGCCTAGTGATGAGCAGTGCTGTCGACCTCCACACATACTTGAGAGAAATGTAAGCTAGCTTGCTTTCCCGATCCTTGCTTTGATTTCCTTGTCAGTTCCATCTGCCTGTAGTTGAAACGATGCTTCCTAGGTAGGTAAAAGAGGTTGTTTCTTTCAGGTTCCTCCCATTTATGCTGATCGTTGTCTGTTGTTGTTACTGTTGCTGTTGGCCAGGAATCTCCATCACCTCTGTTTTATCTTTGTTCACCTGAAGTCCTTTCTTCTCTGGATGCTTCTTCTGCCAACTTGTTGCCTTTCACTCGCATATCTTCCAAATTGTGGGAAATCAGACATATGTCATCGTCGAAGGTCAGATCCTCCAAGTTTTTTGTGTGAGTCCATTTTATACCTGTTTCCTCGCTGCCCACTAACTGTCTGTCGCATTATCCAGTCTACTGCAATCAGGAAAATCATTGGCGATAGTAGGCAGCCTTGTCTTTCTCCCCTCTTCACTTGGAAGGATTCCGTGAGTTTCCCGTTGTGGATTACTTGGCACACAGCATTATCGTACAACTGTTGGATGAGATGTATAATTGTTGGCAGCCTTATGACAGACCAAATTAACAACAGTTAGTTTATGGGCCAGTTTCTTCCACATATCTAGACAACACCGTTTCAGCTTCAGGCACAAGGCACGGATGAGTATATCAAAACCATAATCAGAAAGGCAAGGCAGATATTCACCAGTCTGACGTCAGTGTGGAATTCTTCCTTACTCCCCAGCATTAACAACTAGAATCGAATTTTCAACAACAATGTTAATTCAGTGGATGCTTTTGTTAATATGGGTGAGATACTTGGCCAGCGCATCACCGAAATCATTTACAGCAAGCCAATGTACACTTTCATTAATAGCTGCCTTAGCTGGCCTCATATTAAAGATCATATGGTTGGTTGGAGGGAAATATCGCGAAGAAACTCTGGGAACGAACCAAACAAGAACCTAATGCTCAAGAAAGACGCCAAAAACAGTGGCAATGGATACACTTCGGGGGTACTGTTGGGCGACATCTGTTGCCAGCCCATAGGGTGGCACCCTAATGGGAAACGATGAGTTGGGCCTTGGTTCGAGGCTGGCATGGAGAGGGTTCTGTAAAGAGAAGATGAGAGCCTATGGGCACTCGTTTGTTTAACTGAAGAAGACTGCGTTGAACAAGAACAAATCGAGATGTGCTTTTGAAGCACTATGTTCCACTCGCAATCCATGAGAATAATAACATATTAACAGTTCACCAGTCAAGTATGTTAGCATACACTGTTTACAATCGATAAGCTATCAGTTTTACATTGTTTTATTTAATTATTTATAGCTCTGCCTTCAGATTCGGTTTGATTTACTCCCGTGGTCAATCAAGAATGTCCCACAAAAGAATCATTTGAAATATGCCAGAATGGCTACAACTTATTAAGCTAGCTGAAAACTTAACATGTATGATACATGTTGGAAGTGGTACTCAGTAATCAAATTCACTCCGATTCAATTAACACTGAGCTGCACTTTTGGTATGTGAGAGCTATTATTGCTGCCTGGCTGCCTAAAGATTGGTATGTAAAGCAAGGCACGGACCTGTGAACTAATAACTGAAAATCAATCGCATAGACCACTAAGTCACGACTCAGTTGATTGCATCAGAATATAATCAAACAAACTATTAATTACCTCAACTTAATGATAGTTGGTAAGTAATTTGACAGAAAAACTGAAGAAACTCACTCCTGCAGAGAGAGTGTAATCCTTCTGCTAAAAATGTGAACTGGAAAATTCCGTGGAACCAGTTCTTAGTCTGTAATCAAAGTATTCACTATGCATACCCCCAGTTAAAAAATTTATCAGTCATATTTCAAGCAGAATAGTTTTACTCTGTCAAGACATACACGTCTTGGAATGTGTGTTATGAATAATACAAGTGGAACATATGTTTACATCAAATCTTTAGAATATAAGTTCCACAATAGTATCAAATTCTTACTAAGTTCATCTGTAAATATTCTTCAAACATCAGTGATGTGTAATGCGAAACCCTGAGTTTCAAGTTCTTTCCATGATACTATACCCTACATAAAAAATTCCCAGTCAACAGTCTTTTAACATTTTATTAGTTGGAGGGTTTCATCATGGGTTGACATCGGTTAGAGAACTATTGGAAAATCTTCAGATAGTACTGAACAGCTGTTTCTACCGTCCTAGACTAGGACTCTTCGTCAGTATCTACCCACCGGGGTTCGAGCTCACGATCTTCTAGGTACAAGATGAGCTAGCTCGTAGACGATTAGGCCATTTGGACCCGATTCAATGGCCAGTCCGTGAATTTTAACTTCTTCCAATTCATGACATAGCGTGACCGCTTCGCAATGTTTTCTTCGATTAGTTACTGCCTTACCTTTGAGTCTCAATGGATTAATGGTCTACAAGGTAGCTCGCCTTGTAATCAGAAGGTCCTGGGTTTGAACCCCAGTGGGTGGGTGTTGATGGGGAGTCCTAAACTATGAAGAAGCAGCTGTCCATTGCTTCCTGGTGGTTTTCCAATAGTTCTCTAACTGACGTCAGCTCATGATGAAATCTTCCAACCAATCAAACAAAAATCCCCACAAAAACATTACTTTAAAATTCTATTAGTTATTCCCCTGTAGCTTCATAAATTAAAGTGCTTAGCATAGACAATAGGTCAGTGCTCCTATGTGGTTCACACACTTGGCGTGTGATCACCATAAAAAGCATTTTTAACAGATTTCGCAGAATTTCATCAACAAATGCCTTCTCTAGATACTGAAAGTCAGATAACCAGAAGGAAGTGTCAAATCACAAGAAACTGCGGTATTAAAGAGAACCAAGAACAAGAACCTATTGCCCGACAGATATGTAGAAGGAAATGGAGGTGAACTGAATGTACAATCAGGTAGGCGATGAGTGACATTACACATCAGGACGTCAACAAGAATTCTCGTGGAAAGCGATTGCGTCGGAATGCAAATGTAACATTGAAGAGACAATGGAAGACTGAAATGGAAGTTTGTCGGTAGTAGTGAGATCACCTGAAATTGATGGTAGAAGACTAGGAGCAGTAGAGTTGTGCTATTGAAATCTTGAATTCCACTCAGAGCTGAAAAAACGAACACAAATAATAACCTTTTCAGTGTTATACTCAGTTTATTTAAAGCCTCATTTTCGAAATAAGAAACCAAGCACCTCATATACTTTCACATACCGAGACCACTGTTTTTCACTGAAGTAAAAAGTGACATAATGACATAGAACCTACTTATGTTTTTCACATATTAAATAGAAAATTATGTTTGTTACGCACCGGTAAAAGCTTCCAACTTGACTTATTTTACGTGTGATTAAGCAAAACAGAGTTAAAATTGATTATAATTTTATATCAGCAACCATCATAGTAATAAAGAAGGTTCAGAGGATGAATGCCATGATAATTTCAATGATACTTTCAAGTTAATTGTCCAACGCATGAGAAAGATAAGGAGGATAATTTATTCAAATGTATTGCTGTGTGTTTCACCCCCAAACAAGCCATTTGGAACGAATGTTTCAATATTCCACGAATTTGTACGTGACAATATCATGTTTTATACTGTATTCAGGAGATTTAAAGCGTTCAGATTGCATTACATACTTTGCTTGATGGTGGATATCAATGGAATTCAAGACATGCGTTTCGTCCCCTTTCGGACTTCTCATCTGGGTGCATTTTGGTCTTTATTCAGTGATTATTATTGATACTGTTATTATTCTTTTGAGTTCCGGATGGAGCATATAACCTAAACGACACATCTCCCTTCCACCCTTGTTCTTTGTAGTCTTTATCGGATGTCTTCAAGATTGATATAAGTATAAAACTAGGGCACTGTGGTAGAGCATAACTCCATTATGGATAAGATTTTATTCTGATAAATCACACACTGTTATACAGTAATATTAACTGATGACCACCTGTCGAGTACGAACTACTGATCATAATCATATCAAGTCACTCACACAACTTTTTACTTCATTTATATACACATGAGTGGAATTGACCAGATATTTGAAGAGCAATCAATATAAGATAAAGCACATTCGGAAACAATATTAGTGTTATCAATAAAATACCATCAGATGGGAAATAAGATGCCTTTTACTGTAAAATAAATAAATAACTTGTTATAATGTGAATTGAAATAAGTTTTAACATTATTTATCATACTCTGATTTGACTGATGATAATAATATCTTTAATATCTCTGGTATTTGCATTGAGTCATTTCTGTTGCATGTGTTGTGTGTAGACTTGATTAACCAGGATTCAGTAATCAATCTCTCTCGCTGTCCACCTACATAGATTACTTCTTAGAATCTTAACCCTTTCCCACCCTATTGTGTGGTTGTGTGTTAATGCATGCAGTGCAGTCGCTGAGCTTTTTTCTAGATTACTTGTCTTATCGGGGATCAATCATTCCGACCTTAGCTAAATTTTAATGTTCTGATAATCTCATTGCTCTTGATCCAACAGTTTGACCTATGTAGTTGACTCAACTCCCTGTCATTCCAAGGTACTTTGTAAATTATATTATTTTGTTTGATTGGATCAACCTACAGGGTCCACTGGCCTACAGAGCTTGTCCCTGAGTGAGTTTGTAGGTTTGAATGCCACCCTAATTCCTGCTTTATTAAGAATCTTACGTAGGGTCTTAGATATCCCCTCCTTATTTGATATAACTGTAGATGCCTTATATTCTCTCTTATTTATGTTATCATTATTAGTTTCACCATTATTACTATTTTGCTTTTGGCCTTTACTGATCTTCCTAATGAATTTTATAGGAAAGTTATTTAACACCAACGCTTCTTCTGTCTGTTTCATTTCATAATTTTGGTTCTTTGTTCTACTAATTAGTGCTACTGCTCGGTTTGTTAGACACTTAATTAGGCCAGCCTTACAGACAACGGATGAGATGAATTAAAGTCTAAATATCTATTAGCAAAATGCGTTGGCTTTTTATAAACGTTAGTGTGCAGAATGTACATTATCCTATATTGATTTTTATTCAAATGTCTAATCAATTTCACTCATGTATATAAATGAAGCAAAACGTTGTGTGAGTGACTTGATATGATTATGAGCGATAGTTTATACTTGAAAGGTGGTCATCAGTAAATATTACTGTGCAACACCGTGTGACTTATCGAAATAAAATCTTATCTAGAATGTCTTCAAGGTTGCCTTAAAGCTTTCATCTCCATCTGCTCACATGATCTTTCCCATATCACCCTCAGACTACTCCTAGTTCCTCGTTTTCTTGTTCAGTTTACCCATGAGGGCCTGGTGTGTGACATCACTCAATGGTCTCCTATGCAAATATCCACTCCATCCCAATTGCTTCTGCACATTCTTCAGGCAATAGGTTCTTGGTAGGTTATTTACCAGAGTCTCTAGGTGATTATCCTTTCTGACCATCTGTTGTTCATTATCGAGCCAACAAACACAACTGTTGATGATGATTTGCAATGGCATTTTGGAAATGCTTTCCATAACACATGCTACGAGTTTCTGAATATACTAATGTCCTGAATTGACATTAATGTTGAAAATCTGGATGTTGTTCCTTATGATGAGTAAGGTAGATTTCCATAGTGATTTCAAAATCAACTTCAGCACCTTCTCCCCAGTCAGTTACAAACGAACGCTAGTCAAAACGCTTTTCTCCAAAGCGAAAAGAATATGCTCACCTGACAGATCAAACAACGAACTAATGCCAACTGAGAATTGCTTGAAAGAAAATGGTTACCCACAAAGCTTCCTTAACAAATATGACATGAATAAACGAAACATACCTTATGCAGTCAAGGTCATCAAGAAGCCAGTTATCATCAAACTCGACTTCAAAGGCAATGATATTATGAGAATCATAAATAAAAGATTAAGCGTAACCCGTTCCAGGACGTATCCTGGAACTAGTGTCTCTGCTGCGAATATCTGCGTCGTTGGTACAATCCAGAATTGACAAGCACCCGTCATATGTTACCTTCAACTGTGTATATTAATTCATATGGGAAGAACAGAAAGAAGGGCCTACGTCAGATTCTTCCAACATATACCAAGGAAATTTCGGTTAGGAGGGCCAACCAGTTTAAGATCTTCAGTCACCAAACACCTGATAGACACGGGACACCGAGTAGACACAGAAGGAATAGCTCAAGTCTTCTTCAGTTTGCTGAGGCTATCGCAATAAAACGGTTGAAACACAATCTGTCGTCAGACTTCAGTTTCCCTACTCACTAGTCTCTTAATAATGCTTTGTTTTCTAATTTCATTAAGTTATCTCTTCAACTGACCCAACCAAACCCACATTTTTTCCATTTGACGTTCATGAGACATAATTCTTCTTGACCTCATGATATTAGATCATCATCTTTTCATTTGACCTCTTGCACACCGCTTGTCTTTAGTTGAAACGATGCTGTCTCGGGAGTTTAAACTTCCACTGGTAATCTCTCCTATGCGTCGGTAGCTTAGTTGTAAAAAGATATATCAAATTATATGTGAGGTGCATGTTCCATGCCAGGCGAACTCATTTTTTCAAATGAGCCTAATTTACTAACCCGTAGTAAGCCAAGTACTGTGGTACTCTTTAACAGTAATTATGTATCAAAAAGACAAAATTACATCAACAGTGTCGTTAGGCAGCTTTACAGAGGAGATAACATTCCAGCACAAGAAAATACTGTAGCAGAAAATTAGTTAACAAAAAATCAAATATAAGAAGTACCGGAGAGTCAAAAAGAATATTCCTAACAAGGTGAGATCAAACTCTATCAGCAAGAAACACACATCAAACAATTCTACAGACAGTTCAAGGCTAGAAAGACCTCCATTGATCCAAACCGAACAAAAATTAACCTCTCCCAGATTACTAGCTGGCTAGTTTTCTAGCCGGTCCCAAGCCCGGATAAAGAAGGAGGGTTGGGCGAGGTGCTAGCAACTCCACCCCGAAAACTTAACCAAATTGCTACAGAAACTTCAACGCATAAATATATTAAAAATAGTAAAAATATCAACAATAGCCTTATTTTTCGCTGAAATCGGGGAAGTGAAATGACTCAGGCTGGTGAAAGCCTTCGGGAAGCCAGTCAGCCGATGTATCTCCTTTCGATGAAAGCAAAAATAATGGTGGGGACGTGGAATGTTCGTACAATGTACGAAGCCGGAAATGCTGCCCAGGTAGCCGCAGAAATGAGAAGATATGGACCGAAACAAACTCACAATCATAAAACAACACATTATCAGCGTGCACACAAGCACAAGGAGAAGCATTGAAATTAGAGAATGAACACGGGCACAGACAAATAATAAGGATCAAGTAGAAGTATGATATGCAAACGTCAGGACAACGATCTGTAGACGAAAAGGACGGTTTAAATACCACAAGGAATATGAATATTGCTATTAGATCATCCGGAAGCCATTTTTCAAATGATTTTCTCCATAAGACCAGCCGTACACTTGATCCATGTTTGATTCCCGGGTAACGCACGCGTAATCCCCGCTAAGCTGGTGATAAATCAGGTAAATTGACGAAGCTTGGGTTGTAAGCAAGCAACCCCGATCAGTAAAAAGCAACATCAACACCAGTGAAACTTTAAAATGTAAAGCTTGGAGACCTATTTTATGTTGGGAACGCAAAAGAATGAATATACAGTAAAAGGATAACACTTGCCCTCTCAGCGGACACTCATCAGCAGTCCTATCTCCCGCGTGAAGTGGTATAATAAGGTGAGCAATATTGAGGTTAGGCGCAGAGTGCTAGGTAAGGAGGGGAAATCAATCGATGAGGCTGCGAAATTATATCGACTGAGATGGTTATGGCATGTGTTACACATGCCTAGTCATCGCCTTCCTCTACAATGGGCAATGTTAGTCAGCTGATATAGGGTCAGGCTGGAAAAGAGCTAGCGGCGATCAAACGAAAACATGGCACCAGTCAATGAAATCTACAACAGTTAGTCTAAGCCATGTAGGAAGGTGTAGACTTCCTGGTTGGGGTCCTCGGGACGGTAAAAACCAATGGTTGGAAACAATTGGTGACATGGCTCAAAATCGTTCTCAATGGCTAGCGCAGACGTATCCACTCCTTGTGATTTGTAGTTTCCAATTAAACTGTTTTGTTCTTCGTTATTACTATTCCTTTGTCTCACACCTCTGTTTACTGTCTATATTATGCATTTCTTCTACTTTCTTCTCTTGCTTTGTGTGCTACATGGAGGGAGTGTGGCGACTTGAACTGCCGCACATATGTGCAAAGTTATATGTCGAAAACCGTATCGACCAATGGAAATCTAATTCTGGAGGCAACAATATTAGAGATGAAACTCGAAATCAACATCCATTTCTGTAGATGCTGAATGATAATAATAATATTGATAATGATAATAATGGGATATTCATTTTCACCAACAGCGAAAAGTCATGTGAAGAGGAGATGAAAACGTGTGGACAGACTTGGAGCCAGGTGAAGACTCTAGCAGGAAACGATAATCATAAATAACAGCGAAAGTGGATAAATCTGTGATACGACTGATTTTAACTAAGTAATCTGCTAGCCGCTTTGTTCTATCCCAAAATTACAACCAGGAAAACGAATCATTGCAACATTCATATGCATTTGAAAATTCTTAAGCAAAGCAATGAAACTAAGAAATTTCAACTTTCAGAATATCCTGTTTTTCCAAATGTCCACTTCACTATCGAATCGAAAGTCAGGTTAAATATCTATTTGAAGCAAGATTTTCATTTAAATCAAAATTCAGTATGACTCACGATTTTTCACTTACGAGTAATTCTGTAATTTTTGTCGGGTAGGTTATTAGCTGGAGAATGAATTTCCCATTCACTTATGATATACGATTATGCCATTTGACGTACCCCATTATTGATTTGCATTAGAAAAACGAATTATTATTAATTATCGATGCACAAAGTAATTACATGGAGTCTTAGAAATTAAGTAAGTCTCATAAGATACAGTTACTGGTTGAAAATCATTCAGACATAACTGAATGACTAATATCCATTCCATATTACTTGAATTATTCGAAATTCTCCCTTAAAAACAACTAGTCCTTTTGATCAAGTTGGAGAGTTTTATTATAAAACAAAAATTATAAGGCGACAGCATCTGCCTAAATAGCTTGATCAGTCACTAAACTCATATATCTCGATAAGCTTAAACAGCAGACGACCAATCTCATCCATAATGGTGCATAATATTGACAGGATTCAGAAGATCAGTGGTAAAACAGCCTGTCAAAATACCTGATTCAAGAATTATCTGCGGCGTAGAATGAAAGATGCTAATAAATTTACCAGTCGCAAAACCAAGCTTCCCTCCTAGAGTCAGTTTATTGTTGCAGTTAACCTGCTTTGATGATTTTCATCTGGTTATGTAATCAAGAGTAGTGTTAACTAAAACAAGCAGATGTGTGGTCGGGCTATCTGAAGGGTTTGACGCAAATATGTCTCAGTTCCTAGACTAATGCATGCATCTTTAAATTATGTTATTCAGGTTTAATTCAAGCTTCACCATAATGTATAACATTAACCAAGGCTTCATGAAGTATGAGTGTTTGACGAATGACTTCTTCGCTCAAAATATTTTTCCAAACAAATGCTGAATCAAAATCGGATGGTTGTGGGACATATATTTGAATAAAAAAGAAACTGTTTATCATTTCTTAAAAAATGAACAGACGGACAACCGTCAAAGCACCTGATTAGTGCGGTACAGATTTAGTGGTTCAGGAGTTTTATAGTCTGAACACTGCAAACCGATCCGTGCATCACCCTACAGTAGTACAAAAAATTCCCACACAATAGTTGAAGACAGTTATTTACGGTAAAATTAATTATGTATCGAATAGTCAGAATCACCTCAATACAGCCCTTCAGCAGCTAAAGAGGTCCAGTAGTATCTCAGTCGTGTAACAAGTTATGTAGGACGAAGTCAGTTAACCACGATTAAATGGTATGAAGTACTTGAGAATTAAGAGGAATATTTCCCACAGTGTGGGATCAACACATCATCAAAAAGAATCGCCACCAACAGAAAGTTCAGACAGTTCAATATCACAATAACCTTCGTTCACTCAAACCAAATCGAAGTCGTAAAACAACACATTATCAGTGTGCACACAAGTGCAAAGAGAAGCATTAACATTTGAGAATAAACAGGGTCAGACATAAACAATAAGGAATAAGACGCCAAATGATATGTGAACGTAAGTACAATGATATGTAGATCAAAGGGATGGAGGATAATAGCCGCTATGTGGGTTGAAAAATGCAAAGGAGTATGAATAATGTAATTAGATAGTTCAGTAGTAAGGATTGCCAAAACAATTAATCCAGTACATCAGACAGAAACGATGTCCATGTTCGACTTCCGGTAAATCAGGCAAATAACCCAGGTTAGCCGGTAAGAAAACAACCCTCGATCAGTAAAAAGCAATTTGAAAGCTACTCTGGTGAAACTTCAAAATGAGAACCCTGCAGCCCTACATTATTTTGGAGCGCAGAGAAATGAAAACATCTTAAGTGTAACAGTTTCCTCCTCAGTGGACAGTCATCATCCGTATCGATATCAATTTCTGAAAGTAAAAATATTTCAGACGAAACTTCAAATCAATATCCATCTCAGTAGATCCATTTTAGAATTCCCAAGGGAAAGCAGTAACATCAACAAATTTCTACTTTCAATACATCAGCTTCTCACCGATGTCGACTTAACCACCGAATAGATGGCAAGGGTATTCATTTATTTGATGCACGATGTTTGTATCTATGAAACATCAGTATGCTTTGACTCTCTGTACTAATGACTCATTTATTTGAATAGATTCATAGCAGTCATTTCTAGCAGTAGTGTTCACTAGCCGAATAGAAGATATCTAAACATCAGACTTCCAGTTTGTTCGTCTGGATTCGAGGTCATCAGTGCTTGAACAGGCTTCTCGCAGTTTAGAGAATCGAATCACTTCATAGAATTCGAATTTCGGACACCAACTACATTAACAGAAATTCGTATTTTTCAAATTTTCTCAAAGAAAGTCTTGCGAAGTTCTACATCAGGCTGTGTTATCTGTAAACAACAAACGTTCCTCATTACTACACCATGCAAAGCTTTCTATCGAAACTTTGTAGACAAAAGTTTGACTAACCGATTTCTTATTTTTTACATCATTAAAAGTCATAGTTGGGACAAACTCTTAATTTCCTACAGCACTCGAAGGAAGTTGAGCGCCATGTACTGGCAGAGAGGCTAATGTTGATTTGAGAGTTGTTTTGATAAAATCTAGTGCTAATGCATATTTGGATATGCACATTCAGAAACGAAAATTACCTGATTATGGTGCACAAAGCTTAAATTACAGACTGGTTACTCATGTATCGACAGAACACTTGATAATTATACAATAAGATGAGATGAATTCAACAACCACTGTGTACTCAGTAGATTATTCAATGAATCAGTCGATTCCTTGCAGACAGATAATCATGAAGAATGACAAATCATTTCCGATGATTTATTTGAAGATATGTAATTGTCACTTGCGAAAAGTAGGAATGATTGCTAGTCAGCCGATGGTTGTTAAATCTGAACGTTGTGGAGTCTAAAAACATTCTACGATAACAACTAACCTGATGACTAATCTGACTGTTTCAATGCCCATCGCTTCTCAGTCAGATCATTCCAAATATGAATAACGTTTTATGAGATATCAGTCAGTAGTCCTTGTCAAGTGGTCTTCAGTGAAATCCTTCTAAATGTCACATTGTCAATTTCACTGTGAGGTGCAAGAGCGACTTACATGAACTAGTTTCTTAACATGGTTCCAACATCACAGATGACGCTGAAGTTGAAACTAACTAAATCCATTGTTGAATACTTTGGACTATGTATTTCCTCTGATGTCTCCTGGTCTTCCCACATTATGTTAGTTTCTAGAAATATATTTCGTTTATCTTTCTCCGTGAGAAAGTTAAGACAACCTGGCTTCACACAGTTTCTACTTTCAATGTTTGTTAATTCTTGTATTCTACCTATCCTTATTTATTGCTCTCGCCTATCTTTCTTGGTCTACTTAAGAAAGACTCTGTTGCACTGCGGTGGGGCACTACAAGCTGTCAGTAGGGAGAGTGAGGTGTTACTCAACCAAATTGTTAAAACCCTTGTAGACAGATGCATAGACTCATGCTGGAGATTAGTGGATATCATCTTGTCGGACCCTGAACATTCTCTCTATGCACACACACCTGTCTTCTTGCATTTTATCAGCTAGGCACAGGACTAGAAGCAAATATAGAAGACTTTATTCACGGATGACTAAGTATAACAACTCTGCAATGCCATTTCGGGCATACATTTTATGCAATTAGAAAAATGTATGGCATGACACATCCACACATTCCAATAGGTATAAATGTGATTAGATCTTTCAGGCAGGATTCGCCAATCAATTATTCTATTACACTATGCACGCAGTGGCCTGGATTTGATTCTCGGCCGACACTCTCGTACTCCTCGCCTAGATTGTAGTCAACCCGGTAGACGAGGGAAAATTGTGCTTGAGACTTACAACTTCCCACCACATTAAAAAGAAAATAAACACCCTCGCTTCTACCGAAACTCACAACGTAAACTAATAAAAATATGATATTGCGTATTTGTTAATTAGGCCTTCTCTTCACAACATAACGGCAAGATAGATTTGAAGTCAGACACAAAGCGTGACAGTTATATGCAGGTTATACGTAAGCAAAGATTAATGGGAAGTAAAGAATGACGTACAAATTTTCCTACAGAAAAGAATCAATACCGCTTCCTTTTTAAGGTGAATTAAGAAATATTTTAAGAAAAAATAAAAATAAAAGCAAGAAAGCGGACACTTATTTTTCTATTTACTTGTCTGTAACTAGTGCAAAATATTTTCACATATACGTACAAGTGAATACATTTATATCAATGTACACTAGACAGAGACATTGCCAGACAATAAATACGTAGTCTACCAGATAAACTATACCTCAGAATTATTTGTATTATATGAAAATACTATCTACCTTGAAGTTAATTATTACCATTAAAAGCTTCTTTAATGTAAAATATCGTGATTGTTTGTCTAAAGAAGAAGAATAAAGGGAATGACCGATAGAATTCAGTGTGAATCACAAAATGCCGCATCGTATCGTGTACTGAGACTCAGACATGGCATCCATGTACATAGACATTTTCTACAAGTATGCCAGGTGAATAATCAAAAACACTTTGGGTGAATCACCCAGTAGGGTTCACATAGTTATGAGTGAAAATGAAATAATAGCACAGACAAAGAAAATGAGAAACACGGTGTACGTAGAGGAAACTCATCAGTTGGAATTATTTTGTCTTAATTTTAAAAAAAAATGGTAAGCATAACTGTGGTAACTATGTATCGTACAACAACTGTCTTTAGTGTAAACAAATATTTAGTCCATGATGAAATCTTGGAACCAATCAAATCCTTGCAAACCAAACACTAACTACAGTCTGATGCACACTAGCGACTGGTCCTATTCAGGGAAGTCGTGACCAGCGGGGTACAGCAGGTTAAGTATGAGGACAAATACTCGCCAGGGATGACAGTGGCTGGTGGTCGCGCAATATCGTGAAATGGTAGAAGTTGGAATTCATGGACTGGTCATTGGATTGGGTCACATTGGCTGAATGTTTCACGAGCTCACCTTGTAACCAGAAGGTCCTGGGTTCGAACCCTCGTGGTGGGTGAGTACTGGTAAAGAGTTCCAACCTGGGACGAAACAACTATCCAGTACTCCCTGCTGGTTTCCACTGGTTATCCAAACACTATCAGCTCATCATGATGAAATCCTGAAACATTTAGTCTTTAGATGCCAGTTAGCGAATCGAGGCAAGCCATAGAATACTAGAGAGCCATTTAGTCCTGCTTTGGTAGTCTTCAGTATTACTGACTCCTCACTCCACGAAGGATCGAACCTAGGATATTCGGGTTGTGCAGTGAGCAATTCATGATAGGATGGTGGTTGAACACTGTCGATGACTCTCGAAATAGAATGAAGCAGTTGTCCAGTAGTTCCTGGTTTTCTACGATTCTTCAGCTGATATCAGATTGTAACTTAACTTGATACCGATCAATTATCTGCAAATATAAACTTGAAAGTTATTTTTATTCCTTTTACGTTTCCAGTGGAACATAGATTGGCTTCAAGGTAGAGCTTTGAAGTTTCGGTAGCGATGGTATTTGTTTTTACGGGATGTCGTTGCTAGCCTCATGCTCAAGCTTCCCTCTTCAGCGGCCTTAATTACCGGCTTAACGAGGTAAAGGAGTGAGTCGGCCGGGGCTTCAAACCCGAACCGCTTGAGTGCTTGTCGAGCATTGTACCTCTGTGCCAACGACGCAATTGAAAACATTTACTGACTAAAGTTATATTGTAGACGACAATTCAGACAGTAAGTTGAATAGTTTGAGTGAGAGTGAGCTCTGCTAGTACTTGGTAGTAAAAATAATAATATTAGATTTACTTCAAATAGTATTTTTCTACAAATTGGGAATTTTCAGTATGTAGTACAATATTGCATCTAATTTTTCATTACCAGGGTAAGTAGTAGTAGAAGTAGTCAAACGAAGACTCGACAAAGCCATCAAGAGAACTTATCATGCTGCAAAACTTGTTTTCCTTAACACCACTAAGCGAATGCTTCAACAATCTAGGAAAGACCAGTCGCCAATCCTCAACACTTCAAACTGCCTATATCAATTTGAGTGTGTTTGTGGAAGCAAATATATAGGTCGTACGGAAAGTAGATTGTCTACTCACATGATGGAGGGTTTGCCAAAATGGTTGAAAACAGCTGAGTGAAAAGTGACAAAATCCTCAATAACAAGGCATCTTGTGGATTACTGACATGATATCGATGAGGTCAAGTTATTCACTATTGTCAGCAGACAAAGAAACAAGAAGATGCCTGCAATTGCAGAGGCTTGTGCAATTCGAGTTTATAAACCAGGTCTCTGTGTACAAAAGGAGATGGTCGTGACTCTGAATGTACCCTGAATCTATCAGTAGGATTATCTTAACTCACTTCAACACTATTATTATTATTGTTATCATAACTATTACTATTGATATTACTCTGTTTGCAATTCTTGTTATATTCTCTAATGTCTAATTGTTTATCTAAGTGATGTAATTGAAGCGTAATGCAATTTATCTTAATTTTGATCTCTCATACTCTCTCTCCCCTTATTTAATTGAACATGACCTGGAAAACATTCGCACCTGTCTTTCTGCATGACTAATTCAATGTAGTTTATTTACTTATCAGTCTTATATCTCCCAATGTAATTTCAAAAGTATATATATATATCCGTGTATGTAGAGTATTCAGCTGACGAGTTCTACCGAAATTTGATGAATTCATTGAATCCTGCTTTATTAACCTTTATTGCTTGTTTTAAATTCGTATCGCGAAATAAATGTTTTCAACAAGGGTAATAATTAAAACAAGACATTTACACTGATATTTAATAAGAATATGAATATGAAATTAAAATTTGAGTCAAAATATTAACAACACTATAAAAATGAAAGAAAGAAACAAAAGAGGACCATCTACTTAGTGTATGCCACATATGGCATTGCAGAGTTCTTATACTTAGTCATCCGTGCATATAATCTTCTGTAGTTGCTTCTAGTCCTGTGCCTAGCTGATAAAATGCAAGAAGACAGGTGTGTGTGTATAGAGAGGATGTTCAGGGTCCGACAAGATGATATTCACTAATCTCTGACATGAGTCCATGCGTCTGTCTACAACAGTTGTAACAAGTCGGTTGAGTGACATCCCACTCTCCCTACTGACAGCTTTTAGTGCTCCACCGCAGTGTAACAGAGTCTTTCTTAAGTAGCCGAAGAAAGATAAGGCGAGAGCAATAAATAAGCATAGGTAGAATACAAGAATTAACAAACATTGGAAGTAGAGACTGTGTGATACCAGATTGTTTTAACTTTCTTATGTTGAACATTAAACAAGATATTTATCTAGAAACTAACATGATGTGGGAAGACCAGGAGAAATCAGAGGAAATACATAGTCCAAGGTATTCATCAATGTATTTAGTTAGTTTCAACTTCAACGTCATCTGTGATGTTGGAATCATGCGAAGAAACTAGTTCGTGTATGTCGCTCTTGCACCTCAAAATGAAATTAACAATGTGACATTTAGAAGGATTTAACTTAAGACCACTTGACAAGGAATACTGACTGATATCTCATAAAACGTTATTCATTTTTGGAATGATCTGACTGAGAAGCGATGGGCATTGAAACAGTCAGATAAGTCATCAGGTTTGTTGTTATCGTAGAATGTTGTTAGACATCCACAACGTTCAGATTTAACAACCATTGGCTGACTAGCAATCATTCCTACTTTTCTCGAGTGACAATTACATATCTTCAAATAAATCATCGGAAATGATTTGTCAGTTTTCATGATTATCTGCCTGTAAGCAATCAATTGATTGGTTCTTCTACTGAGTACACAGTGGATGTTGAATTCATCTCATCTTATTGTCTAATTATCAAGTGTTCTGTCGATACATAAGCAGCCAGTTTGTAATTTAAGTCTAGTGCACCATAATCAGCTGGTTTTGATTTCTGAATGTGCATATCTATATATCCATTAGCTCTAGATTTTATCAAAACAACTGTCAAATCAACTTTGGCCTATCTGCTAGTACATGGCACTCAACTTCCTTCGAGTGCTGTAAGATATTGAGAATTTCTTTCAGCCGGGACTTTAAATCATGTAAAAAATAAGAGTGTGGTTAGTCAAACTGTTGTCTACAAAGTTTCGATAGAAAACTTTACAAGGTGTAGTGGTGAGCGACGTTTGTGGTTTACAGATAGCACAGCTTGAGGTGGAACTTCACGAGAGTTTCTTTGAGAAATTTGAAAAATACGAATTTCTGTTAATGTAATTGGATTCCAATATTCGAATGCTATGAACTGATTCGGTTCTCTAAACTGAGACAAGCCTGTTCAAGCACTGATGACCTCGAATCCAGACGAGCAAACTGTAAGTCTGATGTTTAGATGTCTTCTATTAGGCTAGTGAACACTACTGCTAGAAATGACTGCTATGAAACTATTCAAATAAATGAATCATTAGTACATAGAGTCAAAGCATACTGATGTTTCATAAAAACAAACATCGTGCATCAAATAAATAAATCCCCTTGCCATCAATTCGGCTGTTTTACTGGACATCAATAGGAAGAGGATGTATTGAAAGTAGAAATTTGTTGGTGTTATTGCTTTCCCTTGAGAATTTTTAAATGTATCTACAGAAATGGATTTTGACTTGAAGTTTTGTCTAATATATTGTTACTTTCAGAAATTGATATCGATACGGCTGTCTTATAATAAAACTCTCCAACTTGATCAAAAGGACTAGTTGTTTTGAGGGAGAATTTCGAATAATTCAAGTAATATGGAATGGATATTAGTCATTCAGTTATGTCTGAATGATTTTCAACCATTAACTGTTTCTTATGAGACTTACTTAATTTCTAAGACTCCATGTAATTACTTTGTGCATCGATAAATAATGATAATTCGTTTTTCTAATGCGAATCAGTAATGGGGTACGTCAAATGACATAATCATATATTATAAGTGAATGGGAATTCACTCTCCAGCTAATAACCTACCCGACAAAAATTACAGAATTACTCGTAAGTGAAAAATCGTTAGTCATTAGGCATTGTTTGCATGAATAACAGTTGAACTGAGCCTGTAACAGTCTGACTTGTTTAGTCTGATCAGTGAAAACATTTCTAGCATTCTGCTTAAAACAAACTTAATAACAATTAGGAATTTTATAGAAAGCACTTTTCAAACCTGAGTTTTAATGCTTGCGATAAGCCTGATAAAGACGCATCCGTCATACCACAAAGAGAGAGAGAGAGCAGGATTCACCAGTCTTATTTGAACTGTTATGATAACAATATTTTTATCTTCTACTTTGTTAAGTATTGAGCGATTCATATTACTTAAATTAAGTAAGTCGATGAACTTGTTAATTACAGTGATATAACTAATTGTATCAATTAAATATTGACATAATTTCCAGAGTAAGTCAGTGACTAAAGCATAGAAATCTTATATCTTGATGGAGGACTTCACATAAAAGTGTATTCATCATCCTGGAGAGAATAAAAGATGCACTGGATATAGAACTCCGCCCACCAGAACAAGCTGGATTCAGGAAAGGCAAATCATGTGCTGATCAAATTGCAACTCTACGCATCATCATCACAGAACAAAGCATAGAATGGCAGTCAAATCTCTACCTCGATTACATTGACTTCGAAAACGCCTACGACTGACAGAGTTGACCGAGAAGTAATTTGGAAATTACTTCAACACTACGGCGTGCATTGTCCCAAGTCTTCATAAACTTCATTCAACAGCTTGCTACATGACAATGCCAGGTTTCAGGTAATTCACAACAAAAAACTCGGTGAGGCTTTTGAAGTGAATACAGGAGTCAGACAAGGCTGGTTGCCTGTTATCACCGATGATATTCATAGTTGTTGTAGACTGTGGGAAGCGAGGAGACAGGAATACGCTGTTATACCGATAAGAAGACTCTAAAAGATCTAGATTTCACCACGGATCAGTTATGTTTAATCTCAGACAAACTCGAAAACCTACAGGCGAATAAAAACAAACTAGCTGAGGAAACCAGGAGCGAAGACAGGACTCCAGATAAACTTAGAGAAGACGAGGGTGATGAAGATGACAAACCAACAGTAACAGCGAAAACAACCACCACCAGTCACCATCAACCGGAGGGATTTGAAAGAGGTTGCTTTCTTCACTTATGCGGCATCGTTTCAACAACAAATGGGCGGAATGGATGAAGATGTCAAAGCCAGTCGGAATCGGAAAGGCAAGATACGCCTTCAACAACCTGAAACCAGTTTGGAAATCTTCCGCACTTCGTGGGATAACGAGCAAGATTCGGATTAGCAACCTGAATGTGGAGTCAGTCGGTCAGTGCTTCTAAAGAGGTCAGAAACTTAACGTGAATATCATGATTGGCACTCCCAACAGGGTACTGCACATTTTTATCAACAGAGGCCGCTTCGCTGGCTCCATACTGAGGATCAAGGAACTCTTTAGTGGAACAAACCAACTAAAAGCCGATCGCTCGACAAATATATAGAAGAAAATGAAGATGGATTGGCCATACGGTAAGGAGGCCGTCGAATGTCATTGCGTTCCAGGCCATCGCTTGAGTGGAATCCAAATGGGAAACGACGAGTGGTGACAGGAAGGAGATCATGTGGCAACGAGGAGACGAAAAACTGTGGGCATTCGTGAACCAAGTTGAAGAGGACAGCAGAAAACAGAAAAGATTGGAGATGTTGAAGCTCTATGTTCCACTCGGAACTCAGGGGAATAATATTAATAATGGCGACAAGTTTTCACCATAACTTTTATCCTACCTCTACTCAACACTCATTTCAAGAAATAGAATTCTGCCCATCTAAGGCTATTCTAGATCGTTTCACTGTTGTTACTCTTAATAGTGTGTGATTGATAATAAAAACCAAGTTAAACATTGCAACTTATTCGACACTAACCACCTGAATTAACCTGTATTCAGTACAGAAATTTGATGCATTCAGCATAAGGAAAAAGAATCGGATTTTCAGTATCTGTGTCAAGTCAGCAGATACTGTTACCTTACACAGAAGATCAGAATGTAAGTCAGAAAAGACAAGTAACTAGAAACTCTGGGAGATATCCAGCAAAGAACCTTTTGCCCAAGATATATGCCGAATAAAATACAGATGGATTGAACATATGGCGAAGAAACCGTTAACTGATATCACTCTCCGGGTTCTAGAGTGGAACCCAAACGGCAAATGATGAGTTCATTGTTAGAGGTCCAAGATATATAGGTGGTTACGGAGCCAGGTAGAAAAGACCCCACATAACAGATTAAAGTGGCAAAGTGCATCTGAAAATCAATGTTCCACCTGGAACCCAAGAGGTTTATTATTATTATTGTTCCCTTGGGTTCCTAGTGGAACATAGGGCTCCAACTACAAGTCTCTACTTCCTTCTGTCTTCTGCTGTACTTTTCACCTGCATCCATGTTAGTCCATACTTTTTCAACTCCTCTTCACACGATCTCCTCCATGTCACCCTTGGACGTCCCACTCACCGCTTCCCTTCCGGGTTCCACTCGAGCGATGGCCTGACGCGCGATGTCACCCAGCGGCCTCCTCAGCGAGTGTCCAATCCATCTCCACTTTCTCCTGAATATTTGTTGAGCGATTGGTTCTTGTTTTGTTTGTTCCCGTAGTTTCTTGTTGGTTCTTGTTCTTTCCGGCCATCTGATCTTCAGTATAGAGCCAGCGAAGACAGTTGTTGATAAAGGTCTGCAACAGGCTGTTGGAAATATTCTTTGTGACCCACCAAGTTTCTGATCCATCCGTATAGAAGAACTGACTGACTTGACGTTTGTATTGAAAATCCGAATCATTTTGTTGTTTATGCAGGCTGAGTGACGAAGATTTCCAGATTGGTTTCAGATTGATGAATGTGTTTCTCGCCTTCCCGATTCTCGATTTGACATCCTCGTCCGTTCCGTGTGCCTGTAGTTGAGACAATGCTCCCTAGATAAGTGAGTGAATGAAGTAACCTCTTTCAAACCCCTCTCGTTGATGGTGATTGGCACTGGATTTTGCTGCTGTTGTTGTTGTTGGTTGGTTATTTTCATAACCTCCCTCTTGTCTATGTTCACCTGGAGTCCTGTCTTCTCTGGCTGCTTCTTCGACCAGTTTGTCGGTTTTCGCTTGTTAGTCTTCGATTTTGTGTGACATCAAACATAAATCAACCACGCGCGAAATCCACGTCTTCTAGATTCTTCACGCCGTTCCAGAATATCCCTGTCTTCTCGTTTCCCACTGTCTGACACATAATCCAAGGGATTAATATTAACAATAATGAGTAAATGCTCTTTATTTTTAAATGTAACTTCGTAGAATCTATGCAATTAATTTTTTAGTACTAATTATTAATTGGGAAAATCGTGAGTTCAAATAAGGCTGATACATCAAATTATGTAATGAATATTCAGTCTTCATACTTCAGAAAATGACTTACTCGACACAAGCTATAAAATTATTTTGAAATATAATCCGAACAAATGCCAACACGACTACGTATAAGTATGATGACTGAAACTGCTAAATACTGCTCAAAAAATATTTGAAAGCACAAATAAATCAATATTTCTTTTTCGCTCATTCACAAGAAAAAACAACAACTTATTTTCCACTTTTTAAGGTCAACCTGTCAACCAATGTCAAATGAAATTTCAGTTTAACAATTGAAGACAGTTGAAACATATATTAAATTGAAGTAATAAAAATAATAGCAATAATAAAATATGTTACTATGGCTATTGATATTATCTGTTATATTAAAAATAACAGTGAATGCCCGATAATCGGTGGGGGAAATGTCCTTCAGTGGCTTATTTTTTTCAATAATGAATCATGATAGTGGGAATGATGTCACACTCCTCATATTTCCTCAGGTCATGCCCGTTAAACAATGCATATATATATGTATTCTAACGGCAAAATTGTCTGGAAAATCCCTCCTGAACAGTTTAATCAAAATAGTTATGCTTAAGTGGACGTTCCAGCTAACTTTGTAATCACTATTCGTTTTTCTGCTAGACTGCAGATCATATGTTGACTTGATCCTTATTTATACCAGTTTGCCCAAGGACTGATTTCAGTTAGAGAACCATTGAAAACCAGCAATGGAGTACTGGACAGCCGTTTCATCCTAGTTTGGAAATCATCAGCACTACTCACCCACTGGGTCCGAACCCAGGACCTTCCGTTACAAGGCAGGCTGCTTGACCATTCAGCCACTAGAACCCTGTTCAGTGACACATGAACTGGTAGAAGTTAGAGTTCATGGATTGGTCACTGAATTGGGTTGCAGTGGCTGAATGGTATACGAGTTTGTATTGTAACCGGAAGGCCCTGGGTTCGAACCCTTTTGGTGGGTGTGAACTGCCAATCATCCCCAAAATAGGATAAAACAGCTGTCTAGTACCCCAGTGCTGGTTTTCAATGTTTCTCTAACTCATATCAATCCGTGGTCAAACTTGTATAAACATATCTAATCCTCTTAAAACAAACTCTTGAAAATTGATCCTTGCTATTTGTATTTGTTCCTGTTTAATCTCTAATTTTAATACTTCCCTTTATGGTGGTGTGATGACATCGATAAGATGTTATTTTACCACTGCGATTTTGTTTGAGTGAATGAAGTTCATTCTGACATTGGACTATCTGTGGGGAGTATTGGTGTGCGTGATTTTAGTGGACAGAGTTTTTGATCTAACCTTGTTGAGAATATTCTATTTGATTCTAATCACTCTGTCTTTATTTATAAAACCTACACTGTCCGTATAGCTAACTGCCTAACAATACTGCTGAGAATGACAAGTAGATTCCAATCACAAATAATTTTTGTTTTGCTGTCTTCGGAGCATTTTGTAATTGTACATTTCTAAAGGAATTTTCGTACAGATGTTGAGTAAGAAGCAGAGATCGGTTGTCTGAGTTCAGAACATAACGAGTCAGTTTTGGTATTAATAGTTTTAAGTTTTGATATATAAAAGACTTTGAGTAGACAGGATCACAGAAGTAAAACAATTGAAATTTGGTGCTGTAAGATAATACGTTTTCTAACTTGCTTTATGTAAGCATACGTCTCACCGTCGTTTATCTACCTGTTCTACCTACAAATTGACTGGAAAGAAATCAGAAACTCATTACTACAAGATACTGGTTGGAGGATTTCACCATGAGCTGACAGTAGTTAGAGAATCATTGGAAAACCTGGGACTACTGGACAGCTGTTTCGTCCTGGTTCAGGACTCTTCATCAGTATCCACCCACTGTCACGGTTGGAACCCAGGACATTCTGGTTACAAGGAAAGCTAGCTCGTAGACCATCCAGCCAATGGGACTCGATACAATGAACAGCTCATGAATTCTAGCTTCTGCCAATTCATGACACTGCGCGACCACTTCAAAATGTCTTCTTCGATGAGTTACTGCCTAAACTTCGACCTGCTGTACCCTACTGGTTGCAGCTTCCCACTGGAACCCAGGGTTAACTGCCTGAATAGGACCAGTCGCTGGTGAGCATTAGATTAATTTACAAGTATTGGTTCTCTAGGGATTTAGTTTGATTGGCTGGAGGATTTCATCATAAGCTGATATAAGTATAAAACTTGGGCACTGTGGTAGAGTATAATTCCATAATGGATAAGATTTTATTTTGATAAATCACACAGTGTAGTACAGTTATATTAACTGATGACGTTTCGAGCTCGAAACGTCATCAGTTAATATAACTGTACTACACTGTGTGATTTATCAAAATAAAATCTTATCCATTATGGAATTCATCATAAGCTGACATCTGTTAGAGAGCTTGCCTTGTAACCGGACGGTCCTGGGTTCAAATTATGATGGGTGCGTACTCCTGAAGAGTCTAAAACTTGGACGAAATAGCTGTCCAGTACTCCTTCGTGGTTTTCCAATGGTTCTCTAACTGATGTCAGCTCATGATGAAATCCTCTATCCAATGATACAAAATCCTTACAAAACCAATACTTGAAAAAACTGTGAGATGTCTTCAGGTGTTGACCTGCTGGGATTTGATTAATTTAAGATAGATCATAAACTGATTTTAGTTAGAGAATACTGAAGCAATTAGTTCTCTTTATGATTATCGACAAAACAATGAGATGATACAATTTATCTGAAACGAGGGATTTCTTTGCACAGTACTTTTCAGACACATTTCTCATCATACCCACGAACCTGTAATACATATTTATATAGAAGACAACAGAGAATAAAGCTCTCCAAAGGATGTTTCTGTATCCATACTATTCAAGGGTGGTCATCAATGTCTAATCACTTAACAAAGACTCAGGGTGACTCTTAGCAGGACTTACTAAACAGTTGAACTCCTATACACCCTCACAGCATCCGAACGATGGTGTCAAGTCCCACTGTGCTTACCAGTTTGAATGTAACTTTCGTCACACTTTTGTAAGAGGGAAACATCATCTGTGCACAGTAGGACTGCAGAACACATTCCAAAGTAGCTGTAAGAACAAATAAAATCTATGAATGCATTTAATCCTGGGAACAGATGCCCAACATCATCTAATACAAAGCATATCAGAGGTTGATTTCATTAATTCCTTTAAACCCATATAATAAAATAGGTTTGGATCGAGATTAAAGAATCATTAAGAACCACGGAGCGCTGGGTAATTGTCTCTTCCCAGTTTGAGATTCTTCACAGTGCACACCCATGAGCACACCGGGATTGAAGAGATGCCGAGAGCTCATTGATCATCGGGATGGAATCCAACGGCCTCTGTATTCTTACATCTAAGACCACATTGTTCAGACGTTATTCATTATTTACGCATACAAATTGATCACTGTGATACATTTACATACCAATCATCTTTGCTAAGGAGAAAGTGTTATAGACATGTAGACTTAGTAATTGACCATTTCATGGGTTAAAATAAAGTTGAAATTATACCCATTTTCTTATTTATAACTTCATTATAATGTAACTGACACTTTTGAAAGTGTTATTTTTAAGTCAGTAATTAAATTTTTAATGTAGTTTAACGCAAACTGATTTCCTTGACTGATCGTCGCCTCATAAGGATGATTGTACGAGATACCACAATCTAAACAGTAAGCGAGTGTTTCACTTATTCGGGTACAGTCCATTACTTATAATAAAGGCTATTGGTTGATGTGAGTGGTCCCGAACTAACCCTATGAGTTGGCAGTGAATGCTGACTTACAATTTCGCTGCCAGTGGGACAGTCATGTAGATTACATACTTGCCATCGGAGAATTTTAGGTTTATAAAAGACTCCCTGATATAAGATTTATCTTGGATTGTCTAATTTATAAATGTTGTACTGTAACTTATTTACTATTTTTACTCTTAAGTGAAGGACCAGAATTATGTTGACTTGATCTAATTAAGTTGTCTGAGTTGATTTGATCAAGGCATACTGGTGATAAATGGACACAATGAAGGTTCGGTTTATAGGTTAACCCGACATATTTACCAAGGACTCCTATTTTACAGGCCCTGTGGTCTGATGGATACGGCATCCAAATTTGGACCAGAATACTGCGGGTTTTAGTCCCGTCTGTATAGAGATTTAATGCATCTGTGGCTGAGTGATCGAATGCTCGGCAACCATGCAGGTGGTCCGGGGTTCCATTTGCGGCCAATGCACTACTTTACCTTGCTAAACCGGTAATAAGGTCTGTAAAGAGGAAAGTCTGGGTGCAAGGCCAGCAACTCCTCCCCGTAAAAATAAATGCCACTGCTACCGAAACTTCAAAGCTCTATCTTGAAGCCCACTTGTTCCACTGAGAACGTAAAGGAATAAAAATAAAATGAAAAACTAGTTCACCTGAATAATTTCCGACTGACTGTCATTACCAATCAGCAAACTATAACATTCTGAAATTACCAGTATTTTTCATTATCACTAAACGAAATCATTCAGTTAGTTACTAAAAACCGAAACCCTGTAGACAAATGGTGTCATTTTGGCTCTGAACTGAAGCACTGTGTACACTGTCAGTTTAAAGGTAAGTGGGTTATCAAACACTAACAAGACCAGGTGTTTTTTTCAAGTTTTTCAAATAATGGCGTAAGTTTATTTACGTGATCAACTAACTTCCAATTCAGATTGCAAATGGTAATGTGCTCACAATTAAGAATATTTGTTAGTGACTTCACTTTGCGTCAGGAGTACACACCACCGAGTAACTTCGATTCAGCACCATTCACTTAACCTTTCTGATTTCCAACTGAAAGTTATGTTTTTCAAATCACTACTAACTCTGAGACATGACTAATCTGAACGCCCGGTTCGGTAAGTCTTCTTTGCTCAAATTTACAGCCTAGTATTTTTCACGCAATGGACAGTACCATTTATTACTAACTGGTTTTTACCATTTCTTATGATTTATGACGAACAATGTATCTATAAAACCACTATCTGTTGAAATATGCAGAAATTTAGAGCTCTGCAGCGCCACAATTGACATTTGACTCTTCACTTAGTTTAAAAGTGAGTGTAGAGTTAGCCACATTATACTATGGGCTTTGTCCAGTTATCTAAACGGTGAACAAGCAAGTAGACATTTGTCTCATTGTTTTAATTAATCCCCTTCAATATAGATAAAATCCCTCATTTAGGCACTTAGAGAGCAAATGGATTGAGCGAAGAAATTTACACTTTTCAATTATATCTTCGTCTGAACTCCTTTATTCACTGTACACTCAATCAGATTAGATCTCTGAGACTCCTCCTGGCTTGTAGACTACACGACAAGCTACCGATAATTTTTGTGCTGTGTGTTTTCTCAGCAGTCTTCTTCTTCTTGCTTTGCCTGTTTCTGTAGACTAACACATGACTGTATATCTCCTAACTGGGTGACGCGAGTTCGAATCTGAGAAGGAACATAAGTTCCTTTAAAACTGCAGATACGCCATGCTGACGAGTGCCAACTAGCACGAAACCTAGGTCCAAGGCTTCCTGCCAACTCCATCCAACTATCTGATATCTCATAACTATTCATCATCAAGAACATTTACTTCAGTTTTATTTATAATAAAAATAATAATCCATTCATTCTGAACGCTGTTCAAAAAATATACAGAATTTTCAGCAGAAATAACTGCATAATAGTTGCTCTAATGCCTAGGATTTTCAAATAAAATAGTAGCCCGCAGTAAATCGCGTGACACTTTGCTGTCTGATCAGAAGTGAGAAACAATTCCCTGTGATATTTCTTCTTTGCCTCCTTCGAGAAATGCATAACATTTGCTGGTTGAAAGACAATTAAATAAAAGTGTAGGAGTACAATTTTTGACCCAAGGGCATAATAATAATAATCGCTAAATAATTGAAGACTGCAGGTAATTAGTTTCATTTCCCAGGCAATGGCAGTCTGTACTCAGAATCTCAGGGACAGATATCTCATGTATTAGGATGCACTGCCACCTACAATTTCACTTTTTCTTAAATTTGGAAGAAATTTGCTAATCAACAGGGCTGTAGACTTTTTAAATACTCACGACAGTAGGAAACCTACTAGAGATCATATTTTAAAAGATAAAAGCAAAATAAATAAGAGAAATTATATGCAGTATAAAGATAGAGTATTTCCGTAGCCTAACTTTTAAACCGGCCGCCTTTAGATGCGATTATATCTGTCCAATATATTATTTTTCATTGAACGCCAGATGAACATAATACAATTTTGTTAAAAAAAGTTAATGTCCTATTTCAGAATTTATATCTTCATATCTTATAGTCCATAACAATATCCTTTATTACTCGCAGAGATATATATAGAGAGAGGACAATTCTGTACTATTTCACTGAGTGATATAAATACTCAGTATGGAGTATGACCTTGAACAGTGAGACAGAATAATAGTAGTACAGCATATTACTATTACCACTTGCAGTGTTAAAGTACCGATTTTAATTTTTCTTTCATTTTGAAGACAGATCGTTAGATATTTAAATAACTAATTTATTGAGTGTTTATTGCCAAATATATTTAGCGATATTTTTTGAAACAATAAATGCATTTTACGAGATGACGAAAGTAGTAAATGTACAACCAAGCCACTGGATATGTGCCTGTTCAAGCTCAGGTAATGATTAAACCCGTTAGTCAGTGTCATATTCTTTTACTATAAAAAGTAGTGTGATTATAGACAGAAAACTCCATCTGATGTTGTTTACATGACAGTTGGTACCCATCACTTACGTGAGTATGCAATCAGGCACCTGGAATTAACTAGCTGAATAGTCAGCGGATTCACCTTACAACCTGAAGGTCCCGAGTTCGATCAACAGTTGAGTAATGGTTGCATACTGTTAAAGACTCCCGAACAAGAAGAAAATAAGTGTTGATATTAGATGGTTGGAGGTAATCGGCAGGAAGCTCAACCTGACCTACGTTTCGTGCTAGTTGGCACTCATCAGCCGGGCGTATCTGCAAACTTGAAAGACCTCATGTCCCTTCTGAGATGTGAATCCGCATCAACCAGTGCCGTCTGCAGTCAGAGACGTTACCACTGAGCTATTTAGGCTCGCAGTCGACCTCCCGTAGGACTGTATTGGATATTTTCGATTGGACACGAGTCAGTAACTAGTTTAATGTGTCTATTCCTTTGTTTGATGCAGATTGAATTCTATCGGTCAACTTTGAAAATAATTGTACAGTAATCCCTTGTCTTTAAGTGAGTCTCTAAAGTGTGTCAGTTCCTAATCTCACGTAATATCAATCAAATCACTGATAACCAACACTCAAAAAACGGATTACAGTTGAATGCTCCTAAGATTTCATGACACATTATAAACAGTTCCTGGATGATAGCTGTGTATAGATCAGGTGAGTGATGTAGTTGCTACATAACAAAGTGACATACATAGATTTTATTCTTCAGTCGTTGACTCTCTATCTATTCGTTTACTCTCTATATGGAATTACTGTTAGAAATTACACTGATATATTTCCTAAATTATAAAGCGAAGGCGTTAAACAAATATTTGTAGTAAATTTTTAATTCAACCAGTTTTGATTAAAAATATTCTTGTAAAACTTAACTATAGTATTGAGTTATTGTCAATCAATCAACCCGCCAGTTTGTTTAAGTTAATTTTTATTCCCCATTGACTGAATATGTTGGACCGAAGTGTTCGGTTTGCTTTGGCATTTCGACCTCCAGTACGGATGCTTCAATGATATCTGAGGATTAACGCGATACCGATTGTACAAGGAATGACTTTCGTGGCCCTAAGAACTAAGGAGATAACGTGTTGGCACTTGAAATGATGTTCGATGAACTCAAGTTTCAGTGAGAATTGAAGGTACATCAGATTGGCTAGTCCCGAATAGGAAAAGATACTCACTCAGTATTCCACTGCTAGTCAACATTCACCAAATGTTGCACCTGAAATCAGGAAATTTGGATCAGCTGAACTCTGTAAGTGAATTACTGGGATAAAAAAGATTCTTAGTCTATTTTCTAAGTATCTATCAGTAATAAACATATATACCATCAACGGTGGGACCTCCTTGAAAACTTTCTACAATGTGTAGTAGTTGTCGTAATACAGAACTATTGAAATAATAACGAAAAGTTGATTAACACTGTAGATTTTCAGCTGTGAGTTTTCAGCCGCTTTGAAAGAATATGTGAGGATTTCGACAAAAATTGAATTCATAGAAAGAATATATGAAAACTGAGGTGAAGTGAACATTTGTTTAATGTTACCTGCAAAATCTCCAGTAACTGGCACTCACATTATTGAATGAGATTAATATACTTTTCAACATAATTTTTTACTCGTAGTCATGTCAACTTTTACTATACAATTTTGGAACTCGTCTTCCGTAGTTCTGGCTCTTCTTTCCCATTTGTCTTTAGGATAGTTGGATTTCCTGAATGTTCAAAATAGGTGTTCAGTAGTCGCTTTCTACACGTAACCTCATTTACAACAAACAGAAGCGAATGAAAGACAATTCAACGAAGAAAATTTTCTTTATTGATGAAATCATTTTCAGAGGCTGTACAGTTGTATTTATATTTACCAAAAATGTCTAATAGTCCATTATTGAGTAATAGGGGTGACATAATTGATGTAGTTACTTAGAATTGGCTTCGAAAGTAAAAATAAAAAGTAATAAATTACGTAGTACTCAACGACACAAACGAAGAAAGATTTGGAAATTTGACAAGGCTGAAATAGTGAGAAAATGTACAAAAGGAATATGTGAGCGACGAATGTTAGTTAATTATTAAAAGTAAAGACAAACTAATTATAAAACTATAACGAGGACTGACTAATATAGAGGTTAAGACAATGGTAGAATAAGAGATTAAACAAACTTTTTCTGCATACAGAGTTCGCTACCCTACTTAGCTAGTGTTCTGTGCGATAAAGAAAGCATTAGGCGTGATACCTATAACTTATTAAATAGTCAGCAGAACAACTGGATCTCATCTTTCCAACTCATATCATTTATAGGTTCAACGTTTTATTTCTTTTCCTTTTCTTTCTCTTTTCTCTGTTATGTGTTGTTTTGTTTCTCTCTTCCGCTTTCGCCAGTAAATATGATAGCATCTACTTTTCTAACACCTTCAAACACTCTGTTCAATTTTGGCTTTGCTACCAACATGCCAATATGTTGTTGTCTTAATGAACTGAGATTTCCTTAATCCATGCAGAATTTTATTTAATGATAATTTACTAACTGGATGCAATATTGTAGTAAAAATGATGAGAATTCCATCATGTATCACAAGTACTGTTTTGGAATAAAGCAAATTACTGTTATTATTATTATATTGACGAGTCACCAGTGCCTCTACCAAATACACAAATGCTGAAATATAACGCCCTTATACCTTTTGCTTTCACCTTGTAGACAATCTTGAAAGACGGCACTGATGGAGCTTCGTGACCCGAGATCATGGGAGATACTTGAACGAATCCTCTTGAAAAATGGATATCCTTCAAGATTCATCGAGAGAAACATGAAGATAAAGCAGACGATGCTGAAGAAAGTGCTATCCATGAACGTTGAATTTAAAAGTGATACTTCAGCTGGAATTTTGAGGAACAGCTTATCCATATCACTGATAAAAGCCTTCTTTTCGGCTGATCAATGATTAATGGATATGTGAAGGATTAATTGACACTTTGGGTCACTTCAATATGTTTTTATAAATTCACCTGCTCCTGCGGAGCTAGTTATATTGGCCGCACAAAGGGCACGTTTCGCAAACTCATCTCTAACCAGTACCCAGCATGGTTAACTAAAGGATAATGCAAGACAATTACTAGCTCAATTCTCGAGCACTTAGTGAACTCAAGCCACGTAGCTCCACCAGAGTCGTTTTTCAAGATAATCTACAAAGGGATACCGAAAGGTATAAAGGGCTTTAGATTTCAGCATTTCTGTATATAGCAGAGGCGCCGGTGATTTATCGATACAACCATAAAACTACGTGTACAGAAAACGTTTGTCCAATCTCTTATTCTACCACTGTCCTTAACTCCCCATTAAGAGTTCCTTGTGAATTCTTTATTTTCAGTGATAACTTTGCCGTTACTTCAATAATTAATTCACTATTATCACTCTCATATATTTCTTACGAACTTTTTCTCATCCTCTTCACACTTGTTAAATAGACAACCAACTACCTCATAGTTTTCCTATTAGAAGCCTATCCTTTGCCTATATCAGTATAATATTCAAATTTACACTCTTTAGACTGTTTTTACTCCATGTAGAGCATCTCATGAATACCACCGTATTAAGGGATAACATTCAACCGGTCTTCATAACTTTTCACTCATTACCATTCTACTCCTTGAACATATTTCACGTGCAAACTAACAAATGTCCTCGTCCATTTTAGTTTGATGTCCTTTTCCTTGTTGATTGGTGGTATCGCTGTCAGATACTGGTTTGAGTTCATGACATCCTGGCAGATTAGAGGAAGAAAATGACGTAACGTTACTGTACTTCATTTTTAACAGTGTCATCACCAGACATCATCGTGACACGGGTCATGAGGTGGACATCGCAAAATTGTTCAAAATTATCAATAGGCAAAAGATTTTAATTCTCCTCAAGTTTGCTGAAGCTATCTCTATCAAGCGCCTGAAGCCTGATTTATGCGTTCAGAAAGAAGCGGTTATCAGTCTTTCTTTGTCCTGGTAACTGGATATTTACATCTCTCTTTCATCTGAATACGTAATGCCGACAGTTTCCATTGTGTATGATCATTACTGTTCGGAATAGTGTTTAATTTTATGTATATATACATATATATATATATATAATTACTGTATGCATATATTGATTGATTGATTTTTATTTAAAAATGAGCCCTCTGTGCAAGTATGTTAAAATATGTTTCTGTAGATATACTTAATAATGACTTTGGCCTGTAAGCAGCTTATGAGAAGCTAACGACATAAATGATGGTACCATTTTATCCTGCAAAAATGGTTGCTCTTGCTATATTCTAAATTTATTTAGGGGAATATGTGTATGTAGGTACTAAAAATGTCAGTTAATAGAATCAAAATAAATCAATTAAAATACTGACTAACGTTCATTACTTTCTACCTTTTACTGTTCCTTATATTCAATTTTTCATGAAAACGAGTTAGCAAAAATTTCAAATTCTGTGGGATTCATTATAATGAATATATTTAATTTAAGATAGATTGAAACGGATTTTTCCAACAGACTACCTATCTGTATACTGAAATAATAATAAGAATCTTGAAATGATGTTCTGGAAATTAGTTATTTGCAATATTGTGATTTGACAGTTATCGTTTCACTTAAAACGAAATAGCTAATATGACATTAGAAATTATTGGTATCTACCAAAGTGGCGTTCCCAATGTAGACACATTTCATTCATGCTTTATTATACATTTAAAAACAAATTATTACCTTATGGTTCCTCAATATTCACAGGCTGTTGTGTAGTCAGAGTTAAACACAGAGGTTTTTCGTCAAGATCGCTAGATTTATGATATAATGAAGCAGTGAAATATTCGATTTATTGTCGGATATCTGTAAATACCAGCTGGATGGTCTATTTAATGATATTGTAACAGTAGAAGACGAGAGACTTGGTAAAGGATTGCTTAAAAAAATACGGCGGCCTGCTTGAACATAGGGCTACAAAAAATTCCACCTTACCCCATTTTGCAAAATTGCTTTGGTTTGCTCTTTTAATTTTGTTTTAATTTATCAATAATGTGTTCTAATCGTATTATTTATAATCGCGCATTTTTAAAATCATTACAACCTACTGCGTTGTGTCATCCACAAAAATTGAGAAAAAAGCATCACTGTGGATGGCAGCGTGCACTGAAACGTACACAAATTAATCAAATGACTATTCCTGAACTCGTTAGCACTAATTGTAGATCCCTGTCCAACAAAATGGATTATCTTCAATCCCTAATGTATTCTAATGTTTATCGAAACGCTGGCGTTTTAGCAATACAAGAGACTTGGCTGCACCAGCATTATGATGATAATCTAGTTTCAATAAATGGATATAAAGTTTTTCGACAAGATAGAATAAGTTCTAAGAAAAAATGTGGAGGAGGGGTAGCCACTTTTATAAACACAAGTTGGTCTACATCAAATCACGTTTGCTTCAATTATTCTAGTGACAATATAGACTGCATAACCGTCATGTGTCGCCCAAAACACTTAAGTAAATATTCTTACATATACATAACAAATATCTACATAACACCCAATTGTAGCCTTTCAAATATAGTTACGTTTGCAGATGAATTTACTGAATTCGCTGCTCCTGCATTCGGAAACTCGCTGTCTATAGTCTGTGGTGATTTTAATTCATGTGATCACAGCTTTCTTACTGCACTTGGTCATGAGAATCTAGTCAAGTTTAATACACGTCTGGACAAATCACTAGACCTGGTTTTCATAAACGACCGTGATGTATATGAAACCAGAAGGAGAGCTCCTTTGTTAAACTCTGACCACTGCATTATTCGTATTTTACCGAAAGTGTACGGCAAGTTACAACAACAAAAATTGTTTAGTCATTTAACAAAGAAGATACATGAACGTTCATATTCCCATGATAACATTCTAGCACTAAGAAGCATGTTGTATGATACCAACTGGGAACTATTTACTGACGATAAGTTGGATGCTACTGTCTCTAATATAACCGATTATCTGAAGTTTTGTTTGAATATTTGCTGTCCATATGAAACACTGTTTTCGAGATTTGACAGAATCTCTTCTTTGCAGCTGAAAAAACTTAGAAGACAAAAAGAGAAGTTGTATAAAAATTGTGATAATACCGGTGTCCGTAAAATAAACACCCTTATAAAAATTGAAATAGAAAGATTGAACAGACTATATAATGAAAAATTTTTATCATGTAAAAATCCTTCAAACATTTGGAAACTTTTCAATAAACTTACAAGTAAAAAACAAATGTCTGTTGATGCTTATTCTGATGTTAATGCTTTAAACAAATCATTTATCATGAAACAAATTAATATACCTGTACCTGATGTAACTAGTCAAGATAATGGTAATTTTCCGGGTTTTAAAGAAGAGGATGTACTATTATGTTTGAAATCTTTAAATCCAACACACAGCCTTGGTCCAGATGGTGTACCAGGCATTCTTCTTCAAAAGTGTGCAGACATCTTGTGTCATCCTCTTACTCAAATCTTTAATGCATCATTCAACAAGGAAACGGTACCTGCTGACTGGAAAGAAATCAAGGTTGTACCTGTACAGAAATCATCATCTGGAGCAGGTATAAAGTTTAGACCGGTCGCTATAACATCTCCTTTTTTGAAAACTATGGAGAAACTTCTTTTGAATACTCTTAAACCTTCTTTAAAAGCTTTTAGTGACCCTAAGCAGTTTGCTTATAAGTGTGGAAGAAGTACATTAGATGCAGCCATTGTACTACACCACAATACTGTTTCCTGCATTGATAAGGGTGCTAAGTTCGTTCGAACAGCTTTTTTAGACTATACTGCAGCTTTTGACTCTGTTCCTAGGACACTTTTATTAGGAAAGATGATTTCAGCACAGACAGAGTCCTGGGCAACTAGATGGCTGTCTTCTTATTTTAAGGACAGGAAACAGCATACTGTTTTGGCTGGGAAGCGCTCCACTTCTCAGCTAACTGAAAGTGGTGTGCCTCAAGGAGCAGTACTTTCTCCATTTCTTTTCTCTTTCTTTTTGCATGACCTTCCGAACTCACCCAACGTTAACTTCATTAAGTATGCTGATGATCTGACCGTTTCTGTCCCTGTAGTTTCCACATTGGATTGTTCCCATATGAATGGCTTCTTAGCTGAAGTTAAGGATTGGTCTAGCTCAAATGGTCTTAAACTAAATCCAACTAAATGTAATACTGTTGATTTCAGCTTGAGAAATGAAAAAGACATGCATGGATTGATCCAATCTCATGATTGTTGTAATATTGATGGTACCATGATAGAGAGTAAGTCAAGTGTTTCTTATCTTGGCATTAGTTTCTCTTCAAACCTTTGCTGGTCGTCTCATATTCTTATAGTTTCTACGAAAGTTTTCCGTCTGACTTATTACATAAAGAAGTTGAGGCACTCAGGTATAACCCAATCTCTTCTCATACAATTTATTAATTCATGTGTTTTGTCCATTATTCTTTATTGTTCCCCATTATTCTTCCCTGGGCTACTCAAAAAAGACCATATAATACTACGAAGAACATTGAGGGCTGTAAGTAGGGTCAGTGCTATCCCTTTGACTCAACTAACCGACACTGTTGTCAATAGGCACATGAATTCTTGTAAACACTTAGCTAAAGTTATTTTGTCTGATAGTGAACATCCTCTTTATTCACATTTGTTTCCTTGTATCTCTTCGGGTAAGACCAGAAGAAATTTCATAAACATTTATGCTCGTACTACAAAATATAAAAATTCGACCGTACCATATTTGACACGAGTATTGTGTGAAGAGACGAATATCAGAAAAGAACTTTTACAACTTCTAAATCATTAACTCAACTAAAAATGTAATGATGTATATTATTGCATGTGTGACTTGTTATATTACTTATTTATTATTCACTATGACCTAGAAATGATGTATTTTGTTGGGGTTTTTATTTTTCCTATTAACTATTACTATTTTTAAAATTTTATACATTTATATAATTATAAAAAGAGCTAAACCATTGCAATATGTAAAATGAAACGCTGAAAATTCCATGCTGTAAATTGTTATTGTTCTGGAATAAAGTGATTATTATTATATTATTATATTATTATATATTATTATATTATTATTTGCAATTCGATATCTCTATATAACAAAATAATGTACACCTTATCCTCAACGTTTCATTACTCTCAAGTCTGTGTGGAGTTCAATAGCACTCAGCATGAATATGAAAATAAGATCCGGATTTTCAACTCCAATGTGAAGTCAGTTAGTGCTAATATTATTGTTATTATTGTTGTATCCTTTAATTCCTAAAGGGATATAGGGCTTCAGCCGTGCGTCTCCATTGCGTTCGGTTCTCTGCTAGAGTCTTCACCTGGCTTCAAGTCTGCCTACAGGTTTTCATCTCCTCTTCACATCACCTCCTCCAAGTCACCCTTGGACGACCAACTCGCCACTTCCCTTTTGGGTTCCACTCGAGCGATGGCTTGTCTAGTGATGCCACTTGAGTATGGCCAATCCATCTCCATTTCTTCCTGAATATTTGTTTCACAATCAGTTCCTGGTTGGTTTGCTGCCAGAGATCCCTGTTGCTGATCTTTTCTCGTCATCTGATCTTGAATATTGAGCGAAGACAACTGTTAATGAAGGTCTGCAGTTTGTTTGAGATGCTCTTTATGACGCACTGGCCAAGTTTCTGATCCGTATGGTGAGTTGCACTGACTTCACATTGGAGTTGGAAATCCACATCTTATTTTTGATGCTGAGTGTTGTTGATCTCCACACAGACTTGAGAGTAATGAAAGCTTGTCTTGCTTTTCCGATTCTTGCTTTGATATCCTTGTCAGTTCCACCTGTAGTTGAGATGATGCTTCCCAGGTAGGTAAAGGAGGTAGTTTCTTTCAGGTTCCTCTCATTTATGCTGATTGTTGTCTGTTGTTGTTGTTGCTGTTGGTGGTGTTGGCCAGGAATCTTCATCACCTCTGTTTCCTCTATGTTCACCTGAAGTCCTATCTTTGATTCTTCTTCTGCCAACTTGTTGCTTTTCGCTTGCGTGTCTTCCAGTTTGTTGGAAATCAGACACACATCATCAGCAAAGTCCAGATCCTCCAAGTTTTTTGTGTGAGTCCATTTTATGCCTGTTTCCTCATTGCCCGCTGTTTGTCGCATTACCCAGTCTACTGCAATCAGGAAAATCATTGGCGATAGTAGACAACCAGCTTGTCTTACTCCTGTCTTCACTTCGAAGGATTCCGTGAGTTTCCCGTTGTGGATTACTTGGCATATAGCATTGTCGTACATCTGTTGGATGAGATGTGTAATTGTCGGTGGCACCTCATAGTAGCGAAGTCGTTGTCAAATCACCTCTCGATCGACGCTGTCAAATGCCTCGGTGCTAATATACGGATCAGAAACTTAGCACCACGTCACGAAGGACACTTTGATCAAATTACATACCCTCATCAACAGCTGCCTTCGCTCAATACTACTCAAGATCAGATGGCCGGCCAGATAAGATCAGTAACAGGGATCTCTGCGAGCGAAGCAAACCCAGCAAAAACCAATTGTGCAATAAATATGCAGGAGGAAATGGATGAAAATTAAGTCAGCCCTACTCTGAGAAAACAAATCACCAACTGACGTCAAACGCCAGACCATCGCTCGAGTGGAAGCAGTATGGGGAGCAGCGAATCGGTGGTCAGTGCAAGGGTGACATGGAGGAGGTCATGTGGAGAGGAGATGAAAGAATGTGGACAGACGTGGAACCAAGTTGTTAGAGAAGCGAACGCAATGGAGAAGTGCGGCTGAATCCTTATGTTCCTCTAGGAATTAGAAGAAACAATATATAATATAATACATGATAATAATATTATCCTCAACCCACCGTTTGCACAGACCTTCTGTGTTTTGCTATTTCTGTCCTTCATATTATGTTTCTTTGTATTCCTTAAACGTCTCCCATGTATCTCTGTAACACTGTATCATTTGCTTTCTCTGACATCAAATGTATCTCCCAGCTATTTGATGTTTTCATGCCGAGGAGCATCTCTTTATAAATATACTACCGATAGATTTTATCAGTAGCACATTCTATAATACAATGTATTACATACCGATTTGATATTAGTGTGGAAATCTGCCACACTCGACATAAGGAACAACATTCGGATTTTCTGCATTAATATCAGACTAGTTCTTGTATATATTTAAAAGACCTGTCGCGCTAACAACAAATAGTATTGCGAATACGCCATTCTAGACTTTTATCAACATCTGCCACCTACGCATACTGATCCGATGGCTGGTCAGGAATTCTGATAGCAAACCGACCAACAACCTTTTGCACAACATATATGCCGGAGAAAGTGGACATGGTTTAGACAAACTCTGAGCAGGTCAATGAGCGACATCACGCGCACAGCAGTCCCTAGAGTGGACTGCGGATAGGAGAAGACGAGTTTGATATTAGTCTGAGTTTGACACGGTGGAGGCAGTGTGATATGGACATAAAAGCTTGCTGACTATTATGTGGACAGCTGCAAAGGACTGTACAGGACGGAATGGAATGCAAGTGTGCTGCTGAAACCCTATAGTTCACTGTGGAAGGAATTATAATAATAATGAGTATACTACTATTAAATGCAAATGCAGACGAAAACAGCTAGTCAAATTGCCCTGAACTAGAGTAGTCATACCTAAATAACAATAATTATTATCATTGTTCCCTTGGGTTCCTAGTGGAATATAGGGCTTCAACTACACGTCTCCACTTGCTTCTGTCTTCTGCTGTACTTTTCACCTGCATCCATGTTAGTCCATACTGTTTCAACTCCTCTTCACACGATCTCCTCCATGTCACCCTTCGACGTCCCACTCGCCGCTTCCCTTTCGGGTTCCACTCGAGCTATGGCCTGACGCGCGATGTCACCCAGCGGCCTCCTCAGCGAGTGTCCAATCCATCTCCACTTTCTCCTGCATATTTGTTGAGCGATTGGTTCCTGATTTGTTTGTTCCCATAGTTTCTTGTTGGTGATTCTTTCCGGCCATCTGATCTTCAGTATAGAACGAAGACAGTTGTTGATAAAGGTCTGCAACAGGCTGTTGGAAATATTCTTTGTGACCGCCAAGTTTCTGATCCGTATAGAAGAACTGATTGACTTGACGTTTGTATTGAAAATCCGAATCACTTTGTTGTTGATGCAGGCTGAGTGACGAAGATTTCCAGATTGGTTTCAGGTTGATGAATGTGTTTCTCGCCTTCCCGATTCTCGATTTGACATCCTCGTCCGTTCCTCCTGTAGTTGAGACAATGCTCCCTAGATAAGTGAATGAAGTAACCTCTTTCAAATCCCTCCCGTTGATGGTGATTGGCACTGGATGTTGCTGCTGCTGTTGTTGTTGGTTGGTTATTTTCATAACCTCTGTCTTGTCTATGTTCACCTGGAGTCCTGTCTTTTTGCTGCTTCTTCGACCAGTTTGTCGGTTTTCGTTTGTAAGTCTTCGATTTTGTGTGACATCAGACATAAATCATCCACGCGCGAAATCCAGGTCTTCTAGGTTCTTCACGTCGGTCCAGGATATTCCTGTCTTCTCGTTTCCCACTGTCTGACGCATAATTCAGTCCCCCACAATTAGGAATATCATTGGTGATAATAAGCACCCTTGTCTGACTCCTTTGTTTACTCCAAACGCCTCTCTGAGTTTTCCGTTGTGGATCACCTGACATGTGCCGTTGTCGTACAGCTGTTGAATAAGGTTGATGTATATTTGAGGTACGCTGTAGTACTTGAGTAGTTTCCAAATTACTTCGCGGTCGACGCTGTTGAAGGCCTTCTCAAAGTCTATAAATTTGAGGTAGAGATTTGATTGCCATTCCATGCTTTGTTCTGTGATGATGATGCGTAGAGTTGCAATTTGGTCAGAACATGATTTGCCTTTCCTGAATCCAGCTTTATCTATACCTAAATAATCAATGAATGAATCTCAGAAAACAAAACAAACCTCTGTCAACATACTATTTTTAGATAACCAAAACAATCATTTTTACTCAAGCTATCTAATACATCATAAACATGATGAGAGAAAAAAAGACATTTCATAATTAGCCAATGAAAAGCCAGCTATATATTTAGCTTTAAGGTCATGTCAGCTGGACCAATCAGATTTCTGTCAGCTGTTTAATAAATCTTTTCAAATATCAATTATCAATTCCGTTATGATTTTAGCTTGCGGTAGAGCCTACCGGTTACTAATTACATTATTTAGATTACATGATAAATTAATTTATGTTCAGAATTAATTTCATTTATAAACTGATCCAGTTTTCTGCAGTATGGTAGACAAAAATGCAGACAGAAATTGGGTGGCATAAATATTTTAAGTATTTCGTAGATTGAAAAAATTAGACAGAATAATATGCATAACGGCTATCTATCTGTTCTTGTCAAATGATATCTGTCTCCACTAAAATGTTTTATTTTAGATTGTAAATCAGTTTAATGTACATGCAGAATAATTGATCGGGAAATCGCTGGATGAATAATCTATTTTTGTAGTTTTGATAATTTTTTGAATATTTCAAATATTTTCCTCTGACCTGTGTATCATGTTACTAACTTCCGCATACTTTCTTTCGAAGAGTCAATTTGTAGAGACTTGATTTGTTTTTTGAGTCCATAAAGTCTGGAGCCAGGATGGAGTTCCCACCAATGATATTGGTTGGTAGTTGCGCTAAAAGTCACGAATTGGTAGAAGAGAGAATTCAAGAGATGGCCAATGAGGCAGGTGCCAGTAGCTGAATGGTCTGCGAGCTTGCCTTAATTTCCTTCCATTAAATTCTCACTATCTGCCCTTGTTTTCAGTTGATTCCTGTTTTGAATGAGTTACTTAACTGTTGTGTAATGATATTGATATCATATCTTTTCATCTCATTTGCAATCTAGGCAGCTTTTCCAGTCTCATATATGGTGCGGACGTTCCGTGTCCCCACAAAGACTTTTTCTTTTGTCGTACTGAAGTTTCTGTAGCAGCTTTGTTTACGGAGCATGGTGGACAGCGAGGAAACAGGCATAAAATGAACCCACACAAAATCTTGCAGGATTTGAACCTCGCCGATGATATGTGTCTGATTTCTTACAAACTGGAAGATCTGCAAGTGAAAAGCAACAAGCTGACTGAAAAAGCATCAAAGATTTGCTTTCAAGTGAAAATAGAGAAAACAGAGGTGATGAGGATTCCCGGCCAACAGCGTCAGCAGCAATAACAACAGACAACAATCAGCCAGCATAAATAAGAGGAATCTGAAAGAAACAACCTCCTTTACTTACCTGGGAAGCATCATTTCACCTACAAGCGGATGGAACTGAGGAGAATATCAGATCGAGGAGCGGAAGTCAAGGCAAGCTTTCATTACTCTCAAGTCCGTGTGGAGATCAGCACTTAGCATGAAAATGAAAATAAGATCTGGATTTTCAACTCCAATGTAAGGCCAGTGCTACCATACGTATCAGAGACTAGGCGCGTCACGAAGGTCACTTCGAAAAAGCTGAAGACTTTGATGAAGATCCGTTTTCGCCTAATACTGAAGATGAGATGGCCAGCCAGAAAAGATCAGTAACAGGAATTTCTGGGAGCGAACGAACCCACCAGGAACCGACTGTGCAACAAATATGCAGGAAGAAATGGAGGTGGATTGGATTGGCCATACTCTGAGAAAACAAACCATCATCAAGTGATCTCATTCGCCAAATCATCGCTTGAATGGAACCCGAATGGGAAGCAGCGATTTATTTGGTCGTCAGTGACAGGTTGACATTGAGAAGGTTATGGGAGGAGGAGATGAAAGCATGTGGGCAGACATGAAGCTGGGTGAAAACGTTGACAGAGAACCGAAGGCAATGGAAACTTGCGGCTTAATCCTTATATTCCTCTAGGAACTAAAGGAAGCAATAAATAATAATCATAATGATAGTGATAATAATGTGTTGTTTTTACGACTGTGATTTTATCTAAGTGAAGTTAAGGTTGTTCTCCCTGAAATGACTATAACACCTTGTTCTGTCTGTTGGTTACGCAGGACACGTTCTGTTTGCTTTCTGTAGATAGAATTTTGATCCCACCTCATTGGGAAAACTTTACTTGATTCTCAGATAACGTAAAATTAAGTTTGGTCAGCTAATTCTGTTGTAAATTACGAATTTTATAGCCTAGAAACTTTTGAACTCTATAGCTGCATGACGGTTGTAATTTTTCAATAATCCAAGAAAGTAGAGATAACTGAATTTAATGTCGTTCTCAGGATAAGGAGGTTTTGGCAGCAGAAAAAAACAGGAACTGAGAAAAGAATGATTTCCCAGTCGAAATGACCGACTGACTACAAATCAGCTAAAATGTTTAACAATCGACCACGGACTAGGGAATCATAAGAGTTTATTGGTTAGTGATAATTTTATGAATAAGGAGTACTGGGAAAGATACTGACAGAATGGATGAAAATTCCTTGTGTACTCTTTTTTTTAATTACTTTAATGTATATTACTAACAGATTAGTAGAAGTAGTGTACTCAGTGATATATTCGAAGAAGAATTGATCATTTATGTCTCAGCTGGTAAGCCACTGACGAAGAAACACTACAGAAATGTTACAACTCTGAGAAGAATTTGAACAAAGCAAGAGCAACAGTGGTTTGTGCAGGATATTATGGTACCATCATTCTTTATCTTGTTGGCTTCTCACTAGCTGCTTACAGCCTAAATAAATCATTACTAAGCTCGTGTACAGAAAGGTTTTAACATACTTGCAAATTTTACATGGTGTCAGTTGATGAGAGGCTCTGGACTCAGTGAACAGTGAGGGCTATGAGGTGGAAATCGAAAAATCCTTTAAAAATATCAATGAACAAAAAAGCTCAGTTCCCCTCAAGTTTGCCCCAGGCAATCTCTATCAAACGTCTGAAGCCCGATTTACGTGTTTAGGAAGAAGAAATCATCAGTCTTTCCTTGCTCATTCTGGTAACTAAATGTCTTCATTTTCACTTTCATTTGATTACGAAATCTTTGGCTTTAACCTCATCCCCCCACTCCAAGTAGTGTAATTTTGTTACAGGATTTAATCATGAGCTGACATCGGTTAGAGAAAGGTTAGAGGAAGTCGTTATCAGCACTGTACAGCAGGTCAAGTGTGAGGATAGATATTCGCCAAAGATATTAGCTATTGGTTGCACCATGTCGTGAATTGGCAGAAGTCAGGATTTCATAGGGTGACCACTGACTCGGATCCCAATGGTTTAATGGTCTACGAGCTCACCTTGTGACCAGTAGGTCTTGGGTACGGACCCTGGCGGTGACTACATACTGTGAAGAGCCCTAAACTTGAGCGAAACAGCTGTCTAGTGCTCCCTGCAGGTTTTTCAATGGTCCTCTAACTGATGTCAGCTCATGATGAAATCCTGCGAAAAATCTATCAAATCCATAGAAACCAATTCTTGAATAATGTAATTTTGCTTGTCTCTTGTTTCTATGATTTGAGTTGAACTCATTATATTGTTACCCAATTTATTAGTTACCCATCATCTTTAGCATCTCTCGTCTTTACTAGGTAACTGGATGCAAACATTCACTTTGTTCAAACTTAAACTCCCTGCTCAAAAACTTTACAAGGGTAATTTTCTGAGCACTGTTCAATAAGTCCAGAACCTCTCGTCAACTGACATCATGTAAAATTTTTCCATGGATGAACTTAATAATAATTTATTTAGGCTAAAAGCACCTGATGAGGAGCCGACGAAATAAACAATGATGGTGCCATATTATTCAGCACAGACCTCTGTTGTTCTTGCCCTATTCAAATTCATAAAGTGGAAGTTTTCTTAGAAGAATCCAACTAAAAATAAACAACAGTAAACAAAGCTGTGAAATCAGTATGAAGCTTGTGATTTTCTCGAGCCTTTCTTTCTTTGCGGTTGCCTATATCCCAATTAACATCATTTAAGTAACGACCACAACAAATGCATTTTTATGTGAACGCAGCAAAAAATGCCCCAGCGGAAACAAAATGACAGTTATTCGCAACGAAAGCTGCTGTACTGCTTAACAATACTGAAATTTCGAGAAGTACAATTACCCCAGCCATGCCGTTAGGCAACCAAACAGATCCAGTAGTTTCTTAGTTACAAAACAAGTACTTCTGATCAAAATTAGTTAACCACGAATCAACCTTGAGAAGGAACCTGAGAATCAACAGAAATATTGTCAACAAGGTGGGATCAAAACTGTGTTATCAGGAATCGTACACCAAACAATTCCCACATACAGTCGAAGGTCAAAGTGGCCTTGACTCATTCAGACGAAACAATACATTGTCTATTATATCATACAACCACAAAGAGAAGCATCAATATTAGCGATTAAACAGGAACAAAGTCGAATAATAAGGATTAAGCCAATATAGAATATACAAACGTCAGAAGAATGATGTATAATCAGGGGAAAAAGTGGAAAATTATTATAAAATTAGTCAAAATATTCAAATAAGTCTCAGTATTGCAATTAGATCTTTCAGGAGAGATCTTCCAAACGATTATCCTGTTACAATATCTGCTCTCAATAGTCTTATTCTGCCCTAATGACATTCCCATTCCATTTCTCCATGAAATATCCTTGTAGAACAGATATAAATCATGCGACTATTGTTACTGCTACTGTTCTCGCTTTTTCTCTGTTCAGTCAACACTTCAGTAATTCTTTGGTTTTCAAATATCACTAAGTTTATCAGATTATTTCTTCCTGTAGTTTTCAAAAAGCGATGTCTTTCAACAGCAGTCTCAGCAGACGTCCCACCCATCACTGTTTTGTTCGGCAAGAGGTCCAATAAACTGTGTTAAAATTGTAATCAAATAATTATATCTCACTACTTAGTTCGTAAGCTATTGAAAATACACTGAAGAAGTAAGCTGATTCGCTTATTTTATCCTGACTTATGAGTTGTCACAGCTTCGTTCAGTTTCAGTGAGGAAAAATTGATGTCCATTAAATTTTTATTAAAAATACCCAGCTATATGTAACCGTGAAGAAGACAAGACTGAGGAGACTGAAAGGATTGTTTATTTGGTGAAACGTATGGTACATAGCTAAATTTGGAATACCATATTCTAAACCGGCCATTTGCACATCTTCACCACATCCTTGACGAATTGGTCGAATATCGTCTCATTCGATAGCTTCTTGGATTCTGCATCATATGGCAACATTCTTCTTATGGTTCTCTTCTTTGATTGCTCTTTGCAGTGTGCCAAACATGTTGTTACTTCGTTCCTGATATACTACTTATATCGGATTATAAGTAGCACTCACCACACTCGCCCCCTCATTATAAAGTCTCTCCTGTAACCGCCTTGATCGCCGCACAGACGTTTCTTCCTGCTGCTCTTCTGGTACCTCATCTTGACATTCTTCTCTCCATCTTTGTAGCAGACTGGCGTTTACTCTTTTCTCTTTATCTCCTCTCTTTATTGTGTACACTGGACCGCGTCTCGATGTGACCACATATGGTCCCTCCCACTTCGGCAGAAGCTTTCCTCATCCTGGTCCACTTCCGTTAGTATACTTTCGTTCTCTACATTTCACCTGGTCACCTACTTCAAACAGCTTCCAAGCTTTGATTTGTTTCTTGCCATAATTTTCGATGTCTTTCTTGCGCTTCTCTTGTATATTCTGAATAGCTTGTTTCCGCTCATTTGTCCATCTCTTACTGTTCCATTTTTGTTGTGTTGGCCAAGTCTTATGGTGCACCGGTAAGCGTGGTTTCCTCCCATACATCAGCTGGAAAGGCGACTTTTTTGTCGTCCCTTGTACTGTGGCACGATGTGCTAGTAATACCAACGGTAAGTCAGTTTCCCAATTGCCTCTTTTCGCAGCTAGCCACTCCTTGAGTGTACGATTGTTCCTTTCGGTTAAGCCGTTTGTCTGCGGATGATACGGAGTCGTTCTAATCCTCTTAATACCCAGTGCCTCCAGACGAGTCTTGAACTCCTCACTTTCAAAACAGGGGCCTTGATCTGTCAATATCATTTTCGGTACACCATGATCCGCCACAATATGTCGAATGACGGCCTCGGTTACGGTCTTGGCGCGCTGATCTGGAATCGCTACAGCATTTACCCACCGCGTGGCGTGTTCCGTCATCATTAAAATGTATTGATTTCCACTTGCTGTCTGAGGGAAAGGACCCATTATGTCCACGGACCATAAGTCACCAACCGCCGTTACGGGTATCGTTTGTAGCTGCGGTCGAATGCACCGATCACCCTTCATCAATTGACACTGTGGGCAAGCGAGTACGTAGTTTGCAATATCGCCTCTCATGTTTGGCCAGTATGCACTTTGGCTCACTAGGTCGTATGTTCGTGTAACTCCTGTATGGGCTAGTTGGTGGCATTCTTGAATGACCCCACGACGAAGGCTTTTTGGTATCACTGTAACCCAGCTACCATCACTGTTTTTCCAAGTTAGGACGCCGGCAGCGTTTAGTTTGAGTCTATGTTTTTGCTGCAGTAGCATCTTTAACTCTTTATTCTCTGCTGCCATTTCAATTTCTTTCCCTTCACGTATCATCTGCATGACTGTCTTAAGAGTAGGATCCGACTTCTGGTGGCGAACAAGTTGTAAGGGATCTTGCTCCAAAGCGTTTACTGCATACGCTACTTCTGGTAGTTCAGTCTCATTATCTGATCTCGACAAATAGTCAGCTATTACATTTTCTTTTCCTGGAATATGTCCAATCGTGAAGTCATACTCTTGTAGGCGTAACATCCATCGTGATAACTTCCCTCGTGGATCCCGTGCTGTTTTCAACCACTGAAGAGGTTTGTGGTCGGTCTCAATGTGGAATCGGCGGCCGATCAGATATGGTCTCCATTTTTCTAGTGCCCATACGATAGCTAAACACTCCTTTTCCACCGTAGAATACTTCTGTTCTGCAAGTGTCAACACACGGCTAGCGTATTCAACAACCCCATCTGTTTGTCTTAAAACAGCACCTATACCATAATCACTGGCGTCTGTCGAAACTGTGAACTGCTTTCCCGGCGCTGGCAGTTTCAACGTCATCTGTTGACCATCTAACAGCTCTTTAATTCGCTCAAACGTTTGCTGTGCCTCTGCCGTCCACATGAATTTCGCGTCACTCAGCAACGTATATAGCGGTTTAGCTATCTCATTGAAATTTTTGACAAATCGGCTGTAGAATGCCGCTCTTCCCAAAAACTGTCTCAGCTTTCGCTTTGAATTTGGCACTTCGCTGGTTTTGACCGTCAGGATTTTCTCCGGCAATGGCCGTATTTCGCCATTTCCCACTTTGTAACCCAGGAGGACAACCGTGTTTTTAGCTATTTGGGACTTGTTCTTATTAATACGCAGTCCAAAGTCATCAATTCTCTTTAAGATAGCTTCGATGTGGTCTATATGGTCGCTTTCTGTCTCACTATACACCACCAAGTCATCTCCATATACTTCTACGTTCTTCAGACCCTTCAGTAATAAGGTCATTAATCTTCTGAAGGTAAATGGGGCACCTACCAATCCAAATGGCATTCGTTTAAATTGGTATTGTTTCTGCCCGACTGTGAAAGCTGTTTTACTTCGATCACTTTCTGCTATTGGGATTTGCCAGTAACCCGATCGTAGGTCGAACACGGTGAATAACTTGGCTTTATGAAGGCGATCAAGAGTTTCTGTTACGGTAGGCATTACACACTGTTTTACTTCGGTGAGGCTATTCAGCTGTCTGAAGTCGACACAAAATCTATATTTCCCGTTAGCTTTCTTCACCAAAAGGATTGGCGAACTGTACGGACTGTCGGCTTCTTCGATTATTCCGTCGTTTAACATTTCTCTGACTTGTCGGTTAACTTCTTCTTCAAGGTGAACCGGAACTCGTCGCGATGAAAAGACTGTCTTCCCCGTATCCTTCAGTGGGATGTTATGCTTTACCTTATCACAATAACCGTATGGGTCTCCATCACTAGTGAATAAACCGGCATATTTACTCATCAACGTGGTTAGACGTGGTGCTTCTTGCTGAACAATGGTTGTGGTTTCCACCTCAGCGACTTCACTATTCTCATGTATCGCGAATTGCCCGTGTTTTGTGACCACTTTTCTATTCTTTATATCGATTACAGCTCCTACTTCTCTGAGAAAGTCTGCTCCCAAAATCGTTCGTCTTATATCAGAAGTTACAATAAACGGATATCGTATTTTTCCTGCTCCAATCTCTACAACGCAGTCTGAAACGCCAAGAATGTGCAACGGATGTCCTCCTACCGTCTGAACTGCTAATGTGCACGGCCTTATTTCCTTACACTGTTCTCTACCTATCAACGAAACTGCCGCCCCTGTGTCGATCAAACAAACTATTTCTTTTTCGTTTACTCGTAATCTCCCGTACACTGAACCTCTTTCGACCAACCCGACCACCTCTAAACGCGAGCGAGAAAAAGAAGGAAGACTGTATCGTTTAAGGTTTTTCTGCCTTCTTTTCGGGCAGTTTCTCTGCCAGTGACCGGTTCCTCCGCAAGCAAAGCACCTGTTGTTTGTTTTTTTCTGCATAGCTGCCACCTGTTGTTTCAACTCTTCAATCTTCTTGGAATCTGGGCCCTCCGACATCACTGGAGCAACATGCGAGGTCATTATCTGCCTTGTCACCTTGGCCATTTCATAGACATCCATTGGCTGAGCTGCGTCAACTAGCTGCGACTGATGAGCGATATCTGTCGGGACGCATTCGAGGAACTGAGATGCCAGCAACTGCTCCCGTGAATCTTCGTCTAGGGTGGGTAACGCGCGTCGCAGGTGATTCGTCAGCATTACTGCGAGAACCAACGGATCCCCATCCTGGCCAAGTCTCAGCGTCCGAAACTTCTGCAGCGCCTCTTGTCTGTCCGCAGGGCTGTCGAACTCGCACACGAGCCTCTCGACGACCTTGTCCCACGCCGCCTCACCTTCCAGCTCCCGAGCGTTGTCGTACGCAGCCTTCGCGCGGCCCCTCAGCAGCATTCCCAAGACCACCAGCTTCGCCTTCTGCTCCTGCACTCCAACCAGCTCCGCGACAGCTTCGAAGTCCCTGAGGAACGTCCGCACATCTCCATCCTCGAACACCTGCGGCCACGGCACCTTCATCTCCATCCTGGCAGCGACACCAAATGTGAAGAAGACAAGACTGAGGAGACTGAAAGGATTGTTTATTTGGTGAAACGTATGGTACATAGCTAAATTTGGAATACCATATTCTAAACCGGCCATTTGCACATCTTCACCACATCCTTGACGAATTGGTCGAATATCGTCTCATTCGATAGCTTCTTGGATTCTGCATCATATGGCAACATTCTTCTTATGGTTCTCTTCTTTGATTGCTCTTTGCAGTGTGCCAAACATGTTGTTACTTCGTTCCTGATATACTACTTATATCGGATTATAAGTAGCACTCACCACATAACGACCATACAGAATATCTCCAGCCTGTAGGCTATTTCACTACCTATACTAACACATATGTTTGGATATGTTTGATGAATGACGTAAGCATAGTTACTTTTTGGCTTTTAGAGAGAAAGGAATAAGAAGTTCAGCCATGGTATCTTTACGGCGTTTTCATTTTCAAAAACACCTATCCAGTAGCATTTATATATATATAAATTTACATAGATCTAATTACTAATATCATTGGCGGCCTGCTTAAAACTTGGGCTTCTAAAAACTTCCGTCTCTCCACTGCATATATTTTCTCGCATTCGCTTTGTTTTAATCGATCAGAATATGACCTCTTATGGTGTTATCTACTCTTGTGTACATTTATGATAGCTACAAGCATCTGATTCGCAAGTTTTTACTACACCTGAGGAAAGTCCTGATTGTGGGTGGAGACGCATTCCAATACATGAGATGATAACTGTTCTTCAGTTATTTCCTTTGGTCTCAAAATGTACTTCTTAACATCTAACAATTGTCTTACAACTAGATATCATGGATTTCTTGAAGGAAGGAGACAAAGGAGATATATCATAATGGAATCGTTTGTGCTTCAGCTCAGAGAGCATTGTGTTTCACAGGAAATACTACTGTCAATTAGTATTTTACTTGAAGATATTGTACGAAGGAAAAATATAATGTCAATAAACTTCTCTGAAAATTCTGTACATTTTATAAATGCTGTGCAGAATAAAGATATTATTATTTAATTCGACATAATAACGAAGGATGAGCAGATTGAAAGTGATAATCATTTGCAAGTTGATATAAAAGTTCGAAGTTGTGAAAATGGATTCCAAGGGGCTTATAAACAAAACTACATAGGATCAGAAAAAGGTTTTTAACGAGTGCAGGTGTGAATGGGATGAGCATGGAAACAAATTGAAATAATAGTTTGTTATAAATGAAATGTAAAAACAGGAAGACAAAACACAAAAGTTGAAGACTCAGAGGGAACTAAGTCCATGATAAATGAAGAAGTTGGACTAGTTTCTTCTGAATAGATCCCCTGGCTTTTGAATGCATATCGTGAGGGATTCTGCAGTGCGAAGAAGTCGGAAATACAGTTCCTCTGGTAGATTTTTGTTCACTGTGTAAATGCTTTTGAATGAGATGCTGCGACTGGTGTTGATGAGGTGTTCTATCATGGCGCTTCTGATTGGACCAGTGTCTCCTCTTTGCAGTCATTCTAGAAATGTTCTCTAACACGTTTAGAAAGGACCTGCATTGGACGACCCAGCTTTTCACCAGCAGGTGGACCGATATATATGTATTGGAGTGGTCATATACAGAAATGTTTCCTTTACATTGCTTAGAAACAGTGAGCGGCTAGAGAATATCAATCTTAGAATTGATACAGAAAAGTTCTTCTTTAGGGATTCTTCTCTTTAGGATACCTGATGCTAAATCTCCCCTGAAGTCTATATTCAAATCTTCTGAGTTATTATGCCGAATTAAATAATGATAATTGTATCTTTGTAAACTTAGGTGTATATAAATGCCACTGTACAGGCTTTGGGAATGAAATCACCGAAAAGATATCCTTGCTGAAATTTTTGGCCTATCTTAATTCTGTACTACATGTTAACTCAAAACCACCGTATGAAAAATACTGATGTGACGTAAGTGAGGAAGAAATGTATCAGCAAAGAATATTATTTTCGTATCTTCAAATGAAAGTTGCAAGGTTATGTAGTATAGTTAAAGGTCAGGGAATCACCTATAAGGTCAACTGTTAATATCGGTTGGTAACAAAGGCATATTTATTTACATATCAGGCAGTCTGCTTCAATTTGAGCTACCGGAAAATCCCATCGATATTTCACAGATATTTTCTCCCGTTCAGTTTGTTTAAATCTGATAAAATATGAACTTTAATCACATTATTTCCTCTGTCAAGTGTTTAATGTGTTTACAACTTACTGATTCTCAAGTTTCTAGTTATCATGAGAAAAAACACAATCGTGGGTTGGAGCGTATTCCAACATAAGAGATGGTTGTCCGTGAGTTGTGTCCTTGACTCACAGAATTCATTCCTGAGCCTTTTCTAATCGCCTCTCAACCAAATTACATGCATTTACTGAAGAAGACAAAGAAGGGACAACATAATTTCTTGGTTTACGCTTCACGTCAGGCAGAAGTGTTTCACATGGTCTACATTCACGTGACATTTTATTTGAAGTTGTTGGATGAAGAGAGAAAAAACTCGCAATGAACTATGCTGAAAATTTTGTACAGTATGTTACTACTGTACAAAATGTGGGTACTATTATCAGTAAATTATATAATCTAAAGACTAGTGCAACAATCTTTGTTCCCCTTGTATGTTTCTGAAATATAATACCTAGTCAGCACTGAGTATGGAAGTAACTTCATAGATGAATCCAGGGAAATGTAGGATTTTTTAGCCTGCAGATTTTCATGAGTAACGTTTTGAGTGCCACTGCTTTATGAAAATGGTACAATTATCCAAAATATTTAATATCACTATTATTATTCTTTTCTGAGGTTCAAAGTGTATTGTAGATCTTCAACAACACAGTTCCATTTCATCCTGTTCTCTGCAGTCTATTTTAGCATACTCCACGATTGCCTGTAAGCTTTCATTTCTTCCTCAGATGATCTCCTCCAAGTCACCTTCGGACTAGTCCAACTAGTCGCTCCTGATTCCGGTTCACCTCGACAACTTGTCACATCATTTCGCGCAAAGGTTCCCACTCATGTATTATTGCTTCTTATCTGTTGTCTGATCTTCCCTATCCAGTGAAGGCATCTGTTGATGGCCATCTTCATTAGGATGTTGGTGGAAGGGATTTAGGTGACGTGTGCGCCAAGTATCTGAACCAGAGGGATCACTGAATCGATATCAGTATTAAAAATCCAGATAATGTTCAAGTATGGATAAAATTTTATTTTGATAAAATCACATAGTGTTATACAGTAGTATTTACTGATGACCACGTTTCGAGCACAATTTATCGCTCCACATTCAGTAAAAAAATCCTCTAATTTTCAAATGTTGGTTTCTATGGAATTGATTAGCTTCAAAATTGATCACAAAATGACTTTCAAGGAGTCATAGATAACTATTTTGTCACTGTTTAAGAACCTTCGGCAGTGCGCATCCACGACCCCCAGGGATTGAAGTCGTGACCTGCTTGTTATGATTTAAGCTTACTGGTCATTCAGCCACTGGGATGAAGTTCAATGGCCCATTAACTCTTACTTCTGCCAATTCGTGATATATGGAGACTCCAGTGACCAATACAATTAGCGAGTATTTATTTTCAAATCCATGTTAGTGGAGCCAGTTAGTCATAAATTCCCATTTAAAACTACAGGTAACTTTCTCCTGTAGTCAGTTACTAGTGGGTAATGGTTCTTTTTTCGGGGTGATGACTTACAAATACTCGCCAACTGACAGAAGCTGGGATTAATGGGTACCATCCGAATGACTGAATGGTCCTAGAACTCTTTTAGTAACCTGAAGATTTTGAGTTTGACACCTGGTGAGGTAATGAGTGACTGCTGCTGAAGAGTCCTAAACACGGATGATACGGCTTTCCATTACTCTATGGTTCTTAATGGCTCCTTAACGAGATTCTGTTCGTAATCAACCATGAAATCATCATATCTCTGCAAACCAACATTTAAAAATTATTTTTATTTTTCCCTTGAGTTTCAAATGGAACACAGAGCTTCAACATCAGGTCTCCGCTTTTTCCTGTTCTTTGCGGTCCTCTTTGGCTGGCCCCACGACTGCCTGTAGTCTCTCATCTCCGCCTCACATAATCTCCTCCATATCGCCCTCCGATCCACACCAAATTCGTCGTTTCCCACTTGGGCTACAATCAAGCACAGGCATGGCGTGCAATGTCACACCATTGAAAACCAGGGAGTACTGGACAGCTGCTGTTTCATCCTAGTTTGGGAATCATATATATATATATGTATATATGTATACGCGGTCAAGAAGTCCCTTCATTAAATACTCTGTTATTTATTTTACAAGAAAAAATATTAAATTATTAGGAATATTTCTAGATAGTAAATGACTGAAATATTCAACTTAGATGTGTTATTCAGGTGAAAAATCCTTCATACACTACTTTTCAAGTATTGATTTGTAGGAATTTTGTTGGATTGGCTCAAGGATTTCATCATGAGCTGAAATCAGTTAGAAATTGCAGAAAGTACTGGACAGCTGTTTCGTCCGTCCTTGTTTGGGACTCGTCATCAGTACGCACCCAGCACCAGCGTTCGAACCCTGGACATTCTGATTACAAGGTGAGCGAGCTCGTAGATAATTCAGCCACTGGGGCCCAAGTTAATGGCCAGCCCTTGAATTTTAACTTCTGACAATTCATGACATAGCGCCACCAGTTCTAATTATCTTTGATGAGATACTGCCTTGACCAGTAGGGTGCAGCAGGCTGCAGGTGAGGCAGTAACTCATCGAAGAAGACATTGCAAAGTGATCACGCTATGTCCTGCGTAAATTGGCAGAAGCTAGAATTCATGGGTTGGTCATTGAATCGAGTCCCAGTGGATGAATGGTCTGCGAGCTAGCCTTGTAACCACAATGTCCTGGGTTCGAACATTGGCGGTGGGTGCGTAATGATGACGAGTCCCAAACTAGGACGGATGAAACAGCTGTCCAGTACTCCGTGCAGGTTTTCCAATGGTTCTCTGACTGATGTCATCTCATGATAAAATCCTTCATTTTTGGCGCCAGAAATTTTTAAGACTGAACTTCAGCATCAGCAAATAAAATTTTTATTCATCAGTCGTGTGTTCTGCCTGTTAGGCGGTAAGTAAAAATATTTATACTGTTGACTTCGCCCACGTTATATTTTTTTTAACGTTTCCTTCTCTGTAATGCTTGACGTCAACCTCTTCCACTTCATTAATGGTTAATCACATGAACTCAGATAACAAAATATAAATATATATATATGTTCGTTACTCAATTTGTCTCTATTTTTCTCAATGAGAAGGAATTATCTGTCAAATATCATTACTGCTATTACTACTGCCAGTTTCCACCAATAGAAACCTTCCTTCCCAAAAACACATGTTAATGACTATTTCAATCTACCAATCAAATTTGACGGGTCAAGGTTATCCCACAGAATTTAACGAATCACTGATTAAAAAGGAATAGAGAATTGATTAGGGCAAAAAAAGTAAAAGCAAAAAAATAAAATAAAAATATTGAGTCTTTACATTCATGATATAGAGACAGGAGAAAAAAAAGTACATTTGAGCGGTGTTCACTAGGGAAGACAAAAATTCTTTTCCACTATATATATTAAATAATGGTATATGTAAATGTATTACAGAATCGTGATTACAAATCACTGATTAATTTTTATGACATGATTAGTTTCTCTAAATTCTGCATGATTCATTCAAATAGCAAACTATATATATACATATAAATATGTCCATTTTATTAGTTTTGCTTACAGCGTAGTAGAAAAGAGTTGAATTGGGAACATATCATGAAAAAGGAATCAAAAGTTGATTTTAAACCACCACCAACAATAATGACATCGACAATTCCTTCAAACAATGAAGACCAACACCAGCCATTGAAACATTTAACAAACAATTATGACGTCCATCATCATCATCATACTACTACTACTACATCCACTAATAACGAACGTAAATTGAAAACGAGAATAGAATCTTTCTCAAAAATGAATAGTATCCAAGAGACTTCTGATTATGATGCAAACATGAAACTGCCAAGATTTATGACAAACTATAAGTATAAACAAGCTAAATACCTATTGAATTTAACTCCAAATAAGTATAAAAAACGAAAACCATTCAACTATATCGACTCTACACTATATAAAACCCATTGGAATTATTCCTCGTACTATAATGAAAATGAAACCAATGAGAATTATGCAACAACCTACCGTCCATATAATTATTATTACTATTATAACTACAATAATAGTAGTAGTAGTAATAGTCATAGCAGGAGTGCTTACAGTAACATTTACAATAAACGTTCTGATTATGGAAGATTTAAGCGTAGTAAAGATTCTGGCCCATCTCTTGCTGATGTTCCAATGAATGTGGACTTTAATACTGCCAGTCCAACCTACACATCGAATCGTTTTCATGTGTTCAGTTATGAACAAGTGAAACAGTTGGATGCAATTATGAATTCTTGTGTGTGTATTGCTCCAAAACCTTTATTTTCCAGCTGTATAGATGAAAATAATAATTCATTGTCAATGAATAAAGCATGTTATTGTTGTTATCTACAAGAATCGATTATGAACTGTATGAAAAATGGAGATGATATAGACATTTCAGGACTGACGATAAATCCAATTTGCAATTTATCTCAAAATAAAAAGACCAGTGGGGAAATGACAGATACAACCATCGGTACAACGACAACTGAAACCCCGAGTACAACCCCAACCAAGAATACACCGTCAATAAGTAATAATTTAAAGACTTCAACATTTTCTGATCAATTGTTCAACGAGGACAATTTTATAACTCACGCGTCTAACAGTCCTGATCTATCATCTACTTGTTATCATGATGCCTGCTTAAATCTACCGTCATCACACACTCCACTGATGCCTGAAATATTTCCAACTACAAGACTGCCAACGATACGTATACAACTCAAAAAATTGATTCGAACCATACGGGATCGGTTAGTCGAGGAGTCGATACCAGTGAAAGAAATACGTTTGGGCGGTGGAGCTGCATGTTCTATTGTAGGTAAGTAGGTAAAGTAATAATAAATAAAAGGAAAAACAACTAACTGACAAAACTATAAATATTATTAGAATAATGTCCGTAGTCAGAATTTAACTGATTTTAAGGCGACAATTGATTATCGATCATAACTGAAGAGAAGTGAATACTCCTTGATCGAAGCTCTTCATGGCGGGACTATCAGGGAGAGATCTGAGATGGCAAACCCCTATAAAGTGTGATGGCCAACGATTAAAGGTGAAATACAAATATCGGTTGGCCTCAGGATTCGTACTAGCGGCCTCGAGAACATACTGGACCATTGTTTGCAATCCTTAGGCAATCTAGACTTTATTATCGCGTTAAGTAATTACCCTTTTTATGAAAAGTGGTGCCCCAACTAAAGGTTATGCCAGATAGTCTCACCATCAAGAACTTCAACAATAAATAATAATTATTATCATAATAATTTGCTTTATTCCAAAACAGTACTTATGGCACAGAAATTGGTACAGTATTGCATCCAATTTACTCAGCAACAACCCGAATTGATAATAGTAACGTTTTTGTATTAGAAGCAACAATAAAGTCAATAATTTACAAAAGGCGTTAAATAATAATAATAATAACTTTATTAACTAAAATTATAATATAAACGGAACATTGTCATCAAAAATTACAAATAAATTAAGATAGAGGAGCCATTTGTTTTGCTAATCACACAGTAAGTTGTATGTTTCATGCTTAACACTATCACATAGAACGCAGGACAGATAGGGTATCGTTGAGTCTCTGCAAGTGCTTATACAAGCATGTAATCTTTTATAAGGACTTCTAGTCCCCCCTGATGAGATGCGAGGAGGGGAGAGTTAAGGATAGAGGAGGTGTTGGGAGTTAGACAGCATGGATTTAGACCATTTCTTGCATAAGTTCAGGTATCTGCCGACTAAAGTATTAACGAGTCGACTTATTAGCACACCACCTACCCTACTGACAACATTTAGTACACTTGGCAGTGTTACGCAGTCCTTTGTGAGTAGCCTAGTAAAGAATGTGGGAGAGCGGTGAGTTACAGTAGATAAGTACGTACGTACAAAAGTTAACCAATTATAAATGTAGAATTTGAGTAATTCCTGATTGTGTTAACTCCTTAAAGTAGTAGGTTATAGGTAACATTTTCTCAGAAATCGAGACGATATTGGATGACCAAGAAATATCAGAGGAAAGAACTGTTCAAAAGTATTTTATGCCAAACTTAGGTTCTGATGATGTAAGATAGTTGGAGGTAGTCAGCAGGAAGCCAAGCCTTGTACCTAGGTTTCGTGCTAGTTGGCACTCACCAGTCAGCAAGGCATATCTGCAACCTTGAAGGAATTTATGTCCCTTCTGAGATTCGAACCAGCGTCACCCGGTGCTGCACTAAAGAAAGGACTAGACACGTCACACCAGTTACTAGTGTCCAATCAAACTTAGGTTCTATTTCACTTCCCTTTATTCCACAAGCATCTTGTGAACGAACAAGTTCGTGTAAATGACGTTAATGCCTGAAGGTGAAGTTGACTGTCTAATATTTAGACGGATTTAAGGTAAGGCCATTTACCTCAGACCGCTGCCCTAGTTCCCACAATAATCTACTAAGTTTGGAACACCCAAATGGAGATATAATTGGAAATGAGACAGTTAGACCATCAGAATATTTAGCGTAGTCGATTTCATCCGAAAGAGGCAAGCCATTTAAGAAGAAAGAAAAAAGAAGGTCGCAGAGAACAGCACCTTAAGGGACACTGGGTTCAGTAAGCAACCCGGAGGAAGATTAGCCTTCATATATAAATACATTATGTACTTGTCACCCAGTCCGAGCACAATAATTAAAATATTTAAATGTTCATTGCTTGATTCCTCATCGGTGATTTGTTGGTTAACAAATAGTCGGAAAACCTTCCACAAGTTGGGAATTCTTGTGCATACGTGACATAAATTAAAAAGACAGGCCAGTTATATGCTATTCTAAAAATTGTGGAAGTGCCGATAAAGGTAACTTATAATTAGCACTTCGTAATACAAACATATGAAATTACATTTCAGAAAGAAACCATTGCGTAATTTGTCTAAGCCTTCTTCTTTCCATATTAATTTATTTATTAGATATACCACATATACAGTGGAACGGTGCTGTTAACTCGACGGCAATGTTCTGGACACAATTTATTATGGTTCATAATCATATGAGTTATAATCACACGACTTCGAAACTTCCGTCCTATAGTTTTCTTTATCGCTTCCTATCACTTGTAGGGGTTGTAGAACTTTCCAGATGTCTGGGTGGACAGGTGCTGAATCATTCCTATTGCAAGTGTGTGCAGTTGATTCAACAAATGAAGCTTCTGTTATCAACCTCTCTCCCCACACTCTGTTATATTAGATTTTACAACTGTCATCTTATCCCAACCGTCCTATTGTATGATTGTGTGTAATTGCATGTAGTGAGTGCTACAGCTTAACTATTCTCCAGATAGATTTCTTATCTTATTAGGGTCAACTAATCTAGATTTTGCTGCCGAGATTTTGTGCTCCACTAGTCTGACTGACTCCGTTCTGCTACTGTAGCCTATGTATCTCACCTGGCAATCATTGCAGCAGGGTATTAGATGAACTAAATTATTTTGTTTAATTGGCTCCACAGGATTCATCCTTTAACCGACAAAGCTTGTTTCTAAGTGAGTTTGTGCGGCGTCTGAATACCAACCGTTTTTATTCCCGCATTGTTAAGAATTATCCATAAGGTTGTTTCCAAGTTTCGTTCTTCATAAGACTGATGGCTTAAATTCCGTATTGTTGGTGTGGTCATTGCCCTGTGCATGCTTGACATGTACATTAGTATTATTATTATCAATATCACTACTAATATTGTTTATTTTATTTTTACGATTCCCTGCACACTTCCTGATTAATTTATCAGGGTAATTAATAAATTTTGTAAATTCTCTTGTATGCCTCACTTCCTGTCTTAGATTTTCCTTGGTACTACATAGTTTTTGTGCTCTATTACTTAAATATTTCACCAATCCTACTTTCACTGACATCGGATGATAGAAAGTTCAAATATCTGTTTGAATGTGTAGGTTTCCTGTAAACATTAGTGTTTAACTTCCCGTTTTCTTTCCTTTTTACACTGTAATCTAACATTGGATGCTCCCTTTACTGACTTTCCAATTCATAAATGAATTGAATTGCCTCCACATTTGAGTTAATGTATTCGAAAAATCTATTTATATCTTGTGGTCTAAATAGAGTGAATTTGTCATCTACATGCCTCCACCATACTTTTGGAGTGGGGCTGAACGTTTTCCCCCCATCCATGAATATCTCTGCCACAGCCGGGGAAGTAGTGCGATTATAATTGATATGATTGTGAACAATACTAGATCGTGTTCGAAACATTGTCATCCAGTAAGTAAAACTGTTTCACTGGATGTGATATATCTAATAAGCAAACTAATACTGAATTACATACTACCACAGTGCCCAAGTTTTACACATATAAGCCTTCTTACGTATTCTGAAAATATATCAGGTGATGAATAGTATTCAGAAATGATTATCACTGAAACTGTAAACGCTTGGGAAGAGGAATATTGTTCATAAGAACAAGAAATTCAGAAAATATCCATCGAGTACTCTAGGATTAGAAGTTTGAAGAGAGGGGAGAATAATAAAGCCAAGTGAATAGGTTAAATATACCAAATTTCGTATTCAGGTTAAAAATGTTCAGGACTATGGCAGTAAAAGTGATTGCACAATCAGGATTTTCCTTGGGCATAGCAAGAACTTTAGCCATGGAAACCTTTCAAACCACTTGAACTTACGTTGTACAGTTGTTTAAAGGATTTCTCTACTGACGAAAAAACGATGTGTAAGAATGGGTTGATCAGCGACTGAACAGTTGGTGTGTTTAATTTCTTCTTTTCCGACAGCCTTATTGTAAAATATTCTATTGTACCTTGAGATAATATCCTACTGGTATGGCCTATTTGCATAGCTCCACAAGAGCAGTTGAACTGACACATACACCCGAATGTTGTCAACCGTAGAACGTTGTCTTAAACATTGCGATGAATAAGAGGTTGTGTATTGAGGATGAGTGAAGAATCCACGCCGAAATGCTCGGGATAATCTGCTTCGTGAAGAGTCTAAACTGTTAACTCACCTTTGAATTTTAGATTTACAAAATCGTTGTAGCCTCATGACTACTGGAAGCATTCACTTTTTGTTCAATTAGGAACTAAAAACGTGGTAATAATAAAATGGATAGAAAGTTCGGATAAAAAAATTAGTAGTGCAGGTGGGGATTGAGAACCATATAAATAACAGAAATAAACAGGAAGACTGGATAAGAAGGGTAATAGAGTATTGACTTTTTATGATGGCAGTGGTAGGGACAACAGCTGGACGTATTTCTTTTGAATACATAGCATGGGCTTGAACTTTTTGATTACTGGTGACTCAGCTGCGCCCAGATGCCTTCATGTCCCTCCCTTTGAGAGTAGCTTCGAAAAAGTTTCAAAATGGAGCTGGATGCTCTGAGTTCACCTAATGTTGTGTTACCAAACTGTTTACACCCTTGCGTTCTCCTTTTGCAAACCATGGTGGATAGTGTTTCCTAGCGCGTTTCAAAAGCGGACGCATGGTACGGCCAATGTAGTCGGCTCCACACGAGCAAGTGAACTGATGTATGCATGTTGAATAGGTCCAGTGTGACGACTTGTCTTTCAAATGGTAGCTGAATAGTTTCTGGCAAAAAATCTTTTGTAGGCTATCAGCGAATTATGTTTTACTAAGTGATTTCGAAAGCCGCTTATGCAAAGTTTATGGTTCAGTAACACCTTTGTTATTATTACATTTTTAATCCCTGACTGCACAAAAAGTCAATTTTCTCAATAAATATGATACTAGTATGTTTTTTTATTTTGTCTTCCTGTTTATTACACTTTGAGATTTTATCAGTTTGCTCTAAGACCGGAAATATTTCCGGAACTTTCTCACACATTTATTATAAATACAAGAATGTACAGCTGTCTAGTTGATGACTTCACTGAGAAGAAAATTTTCTTCCCTGCAACCGTCTTTTTTTAATATTTCCCTTGAACTATTTTTGTCTTTGGTAGTTCTGCCTTTTTCAAGTTGTCAATCTTAATTTTCATATGTTTGCTGATGTATCCTGGTGGATAACCACTTTGAATTAGAGGGTTTCTGAAAAACTTCTGTCCTATGCTTAGTTTGTCCCCTGGTGTAAGTGCGACTGATTCTTGTGAAAAGAGGTTTGATGAAGTTTTTTCCAATGCCTGGAAAAAGGTGTGAGAGTTAGTTTACTTTCTGTTCCATTTTGCTTTTTGGATCTGTCCATCAGATCTTCTTGAAAGCTGACATGAAACAGTCAGTATCTAATCGACCAAGCGGAGATTTCATTGCAAATTGATTCTTTTAATAATAATAATAATTTGCTTTATTCCAGAAACAATACTAGTGGTACAGTTTGGAATTTTCAGCACATATCTACAATATTTGCATCTAATTTTATCAAACATTTAAAAGGAGTATTTCAAAAAAAAATAAATATAAAGACACCAACAGCAAAAAGACAGGAAAAACACAAAATAATTTTTTTAATGCGAAATAATACCAAGAAGTAGAAAGGAAAATAAACAGCACTTATTAATAACTCAGTTTTGGGTAATGGAAGCTATGATATGATTATGCATGGTGACAGTAAAGCTATAGTCATACAAGAAGTTATGAAATGATATTTAAGAATGTTTATCGCCAAGATGATCAGTTAATTTGGTTGAAACAACACTAAACAATCATAAAATAACATTTCAGGGCTTTTGTTTTGTTTTTTATTGTCAGGTCTAATGTAGTGTTTGTAGTGGTAGTGTGAGTAATCCTGCATAATACAAAATTTTAAGGTGGTGATAATGGCGTTCACAGCCAATGATTGTCAGTTAATATTGCCGAAAAAAATAAAAAATAAGAAAAAACAACCACAAAACTAATAATTACATGATGGTTAATGACAGGACAATTTTGTAATATTCATAGAGCTAATAGAGTCGGAACCAGTAGATACACAAAAGAAGGAAATACAGTAAAGTACAAAAAGAGTAAGCCAATGTTAATAATTTAGGTAGCTAAGTATGTTTAAGAAGGAGTTCACTATAGAATACAAAATAAGAGAGAAATAAAAGAGCCTAAAATTATGTTATTTACAACAAAGCAAGTCATAGGTTTCACGCTTAACATTGTCTCTGTCGCTTAGAACACGGGCCAAGTATGGTATCGTTGAGTTCCTGTACTTGGTTGTACGAGCATAGATTATTTTATACTGACATCTGGTGCTAATTGATTAGATACAAGGCGAGAGTTGAGAATAGATGGGGTGTTGGGGGTCGGAGAGTATGGTTTTTGACCATTTTTCGCATGTATTCATGTGCCTATCAACTAATGTAGTGACTAGCTGACTGAGTTTTACACCAATAGTCCTACTAACTACCTTCAACATTCTTCTCAGGATGGTATAGTCCTTTTTCAGTAGACCAGGAAAGACTAACGGGGAGCAGTAAAGTAGAATAGGTATGACACAAGAGTTGACAAATTGTGAAAGTAGAGTTTGGGTGATTCCAGATTGTTTAAGTTTCTTAATGTAGTAGGTAAGACAGCACACACTGTCTTAGAAATCATTAGGATGTGAGATGTCCAAGTAAGGTCGGAAGATAGACCTAGACCGAGGTATTTTGCGTTAGACTTAGTTTCAATTTTAGTCCCCTGAATGCAACAGTCTTCATGAGAACTTACTAGTGTTTGTAGATCTCGTTTATGCCTAAGGGAGAAGTCAGTAGTCTGGCATTTTGAGGGATTCAGCATGAGACCATTTAGTTTGGACCACTGACTAATGTCCGACAGGAAGCTATTTAATTTGAAACAGTCTTCTTAACAACGGCAATACAACCTTGAATCTGTAGCAGAGTAAAGTTAAAGGACTAAGAAGGCAAGTAATTAGCTCTCCATCTTTCATATTCAGTTGTTCAGGAAACAAACTAGAATAATTAAAGATGCTTACTGAGAATTTTAAAAGATTGATTAATGAATAAAGAGTACTCTTCATGAAAAATTATTCATCAGGCTCTACATTTACATGACTATAATAACTAAAGAAACATTGCTTATTAACAACACTACTGCTATTTTTAATTTGTGAATCGGTACTATCAACAGGTCACACCTCAAAAGCATTAATAAGAGGAGGTAATATACATTAATATACCACTAAACTATATATCGGCGTCGGTGGCTCAGCGGTAGAATACTTACCAACCACACAGGTAATTCGGCTTTCGATCTTCAGCCACCAACGCATTTCTCCTTTACCTCACCAAACCAGTAATAAGACTGGTAAAGAGGGAAGATTGAGCATGGGACTAACAACCCCATCCCGTAGAAATAAACACCACTGCTACCAAAACTTCAAGACGTATGTTCCACTGGGAACGTAAAGGAATAAAAAGAATTTTAAAAATTATTATCGAGTAAATTGACGGAAATATTACTAAATTTATGAATTGATAGGTTCGATAGCAGGCCAGATTAACAATAGTAGCTGAACTTGCTTCTTTCGCACACAAATCTCTAGTTGTTTTAAGCAAATTGCAATGGCTTCTGCTGTTTGGAGCATTCAGTACCTAGATGCTATCAGGTACCTCATAGATGATAGAGAAAGCTTCCTCCAAACTAGTTTTATGACGTGTTTGGATCAAGAGGTCTAAAATCAAACTCATTGATGGTTTTTATCACACTTTTATCTAACCACACTGATTGGTGTTCCTGATTGCCAGAAAACTCAGTGTCAAGAGCAACAGATATCATCCACTGATGGGTACAAATAAGTGGGAAACCCCCTCCTCATCTACCAATCAGTCATGTTTCCGCATTCAACTCCAATATAATCCTCTCCTGATGTCAAAAGTTATTAATAAAATATAATTTTTATTAAAGATCTCATATCTACCTTTGTTTTATCAAGGTTCACAAAAAACTGAAAAATTCAACGATATCGACCTTATTTTTCGAGTTGATTTATCCAATTCTACAACATTCACAAAAATTAAATCCATTGTCTTCTCATGTATTGCACATATACTAGCGGATACAATTGCATTAGAGAAATTAAAACATTATTCCTACGGTTGTCCATATATGTGTAATAATAATAATACATTTCCTCTTCCTCACATACATTCCACTGAGACCACACCACAGAATTCCTTAACTTCTTCATGTTGTTGTAATTGTACTTGTAGTCCGCTGAACAAATCGTTTCAGTTAAACAAAGAAAATATCGGAAATTTACAAACTACTCCTGATGCACCTAAAGGTAATAAGCATAAATATAATAATAACAATAATGATAATCGTCAACCTTTACATGAGAATTCTCAATCGAATGGAGGATACCAGTCAAATTCTATTACTGAAGAAAATTCCTTTGATCCTGGAACATGCCCTCAGAGTAATAATAACAATTCATTAACCAATGAAAATCAAACAGAAAATTGTAATTCCACATGTTGTGGCGTATGTCATCCTTTAACTTCTCTATATCCTTATTATGCATTTGATTCATTTTTACCGCCAGTAGCGTGTTCAATGTGTTCAAGACAATTCAGCTGTTCATATTACAATAATATTGACTGTATTAATAATACTAATAATAATAATGGAAATAATTCAAATTGTTTAATGAATCCATATAATGATACAACTGTTAAACAATACATACAAAAAATGATTCGTATATTTAAACCAAATTCAAAGATATCCGATTCATGGTCATTATTTACAATCGGTTATCGTGGTCGTGGTTGTTCTTCAAAAGAAGATAATGCAACAAAGATAATTGACATGAAATTTATTGATCGTATGCATCGTCAATTTGAATTTACAGTGGATAGTTTTCAAATTGTTCTAGACAGTTTGATAAAATTTCATGATCCTACAAGTGGTTATTTACAGCATCAACAAATGAATGAGAACTTTTATCCAACAGTTGTAGCTGAATCTTTATCTGGTAGTTATGTTGAAGCTGTGGCGCATTTAAATGACCGTATAATTGCAACATATCGACCAGAAGAGATCCACGGTGGTGGTCTGTTGAAATATTGTAAACTGTTAGCTGAAGGTTATAAACAGTCAGAGACTACAGATGTTATGTCAATGGAAAAGTATATGTGTTCTCGATTTTTTATCGATTTTCCGGATATTATAAGTCAGCATAATCAAATCAATGCGTTTTTGTTGAATCAGTTTGAAAGAGATTCGAAGAAGAAGGCGAATTATTTGAATGTAAGTGTTGTGGAAATATTTTTTGACGTTTTGCTATCGATAATGATCCTGTTTTTTTGAGAAATAGACTATTCTATTTAGCTTTTTTTCAAAGGATAAGGATTGGAGTCTTCCCGAGACTCATATTCTGGTCATAACTTCGGACATTATCCTGAAAAATAAGAATGTTTTAATCAAAGTGAGGAATAGGATTTTATCATGAGCTGCCATTGGAAAACATGCAGGGAGTACTGGGCAGTTGTTTCGTCCTAGTTTGGGACTCCTCATCAATACTAACCCACCTCCAGGGTTTGAATCCAGGACATTCTGGTTACAAGCTGAGATCGTAGGCCATTAGGCCGCTGGAACCTGGCTCATTGGTCAGCCCATGAATTCCAACTTCTGCTAACTCATGAGAATTCTTGACCATTAGGGTACAGAAGGTCGAGTGTTTGGACAGATACTCGCCAATGACACTGGCTAGTCCCAGTCATGCTATATCGGGAATTGGCAGAAGTTGGACTTCATGGACTGGCCATTGAATAGGTTCCCAGTGGCTTATTGGTTTACGAGCTAGCTCACCTTGGAACCAGAATGTCCTGGTTCAAATCCTGAAGGTAAGTGCATGTCGATGACGAGTCCCAAACTAGGACGGACGAAACAGCTGTCCAGTACTCTCTGCAGGTTTGTAATGGCTCTGTAACCGATGTCAACCCGTCATGATGAAATCCTGTAACCAATCAAATCTAATCCATGCAAACCAACGCTTGAATACAGCGAGAAAGATTGAAATCAATAAAATCAATTCCATGTGAATACTCTCTGTTGAATAATGATAATTTAAAGTTTTTGCCCAATTGATTTCTGAGCCCTGATGGTAAATTGGAAAATGAAAGAATAACTCACTTCTTTCTTTGAGCATAATTGATAGACTAGACAATTTAGGAGATTGCAATTTGAATTCACCGGCTTCGAAGTATTCCACTGTTACCACTGAACTGAGAGATAGCTGAAAAATTTGTTTTTCTTACAATATCCTGGAAACATCTTACTGAATTGTTTTAAATTGTGATGTGAAAGCTTCCCATTATTGATTACTTTTCAACTACTCACAAGATGATATCACTTAGTGATGATAAAGGAAAAATGGAACCACTATATGTTCAAGCGTTGGTTTGACCGGTATAAGATTGTTTTCAAAAAAAAGAACCAGGGTGTACTAAACAGTTGCTTCATCCCAGATCGAGACTTTTCAGTAGTACACAGCCATCATCCAGCTGCAAATCTAACTGAAAACTTTTCGATTTAGAAGCGAGTTCATCAACTATTTAGCCCGTGTGGTTCTGGATTCAACTTCTACCAATTCGCAATATTTCGTCGATGATATTGGCTGGCGTTGGAGCCAAATATACTCACCTTGTAGCTTGTAGGCTCTGGGTTCTGTGGTCATAAATGCGCACTGATGAAGGGTCTCAAACAAGGACGAAACAGCTGTTCAAGTACTCCTTGGTTTATAACTGTTCCCTATCAAGTCGCACTGCAGCTTGTGACTACTGAATAGTCTGAAAATATGTCACACATTAGTTACCACTTTTTGACAAATATATATGACTTACAAATAACTTAATTTCAAATAAAAACAAAATTAATTCAAAGATCTATTGAAAAGAGGTGAGAAACATTTATCCCTCTTCAGGTGAATCCTATGTGAAGGGAAGCAGTGATATAAATTATGTTATTCTCATCTCAAATTATATCTCTTGTTTCGGAAAGACTTGTATTTTACACATAGGACGCATCTAACAAAGGTTACAGACACATGACAGTACGAAGATATTTTGACGGAAACACTATAGTTTACAAACTCTCAGCTGTAAGAGGACATTTTGACAGTTTACCCAATTGCTTACTTCCTAATGTCAGCTAAAATTAGTCGACCGGTTAGACGGACAGCATATGGTACCTTTGATCTCATATCCTAATGTAAACAAATCATTGACAAGAAAACCTGCCCCACCGACTGCATTTACATATTTGGTGGGGCCATCCACGGCGCCATACTTGACAGTTGAAAGGTTTCGTTTCAGCTTCACGCTTCAGGTAACACTAAGTGCCATAGCCAACCGTTTCTCTACTTAACTATTGGATTCGTATTTGACAAAGGTGAAATTCCGACCGTGTATGCCATAGACTCGGGCAGTAGATACAACAGGCTAAAAAACTCATGACTGTGATACACTCTGAATTAATACTAAGACATTGGAGGCATTTGGCTGGAAGTAATCCCCAGTAGACTTCATTTTGTTGGAAATGATGCTTTTTATGTTGAAAGCACTCGTTTACAAAAAAAGAGCATACAAAACTAACGAACGCTTCATTTAGTCTTTATGGTTTGAAGACTAGAGTTCACTATCAATCAGTGAAAACTGGTCGAAGATCATTCGTAAATTTCTAACATTCAAGAACCTACTCAGATAACCAGTGCCAGGGTCTCATGGTTGCTTCATGCAAATGAAAAACACTGTAACGACCAAGACTGACGCGTCACAGTCTAAATAGAGGAAACTGATCTTTGTGTTCAACTGCATACCTGTCTAAAGCTTCCTTGAAAGACGCACAGTCACACAACTCTTTAAAGACAATTAAAAAATAGTCATTACTCTTCAATAAATTTGTGGTTCTGTTCAACAGTAACAAACATCGAAATTCAAAATTACCTCAACTATGCCGTTAAGCAGCTAGCCATACAATCTAGTACAAAACGCGTACTGTATAACAAAATTAGTTAACTAAAATTTAACTTTAAGAAGTAGGTTAGAATCAAGTAGAATACTGTCAGCAATGTCGGATCAAAACTCTGTCCACAAGGCTCAAACATAAACAAATTCTTGCAGACAGTCCAAGCTCAGAAGAACCTTCATTTGTTCAAACAAAATCACATTGTAAAACGATGCATTATCAATATTCTCAGTAAACCACAAAGAGGAGCATTAAAATCAGAGATTAAACATGGGACAAAGACAAATAATAAAGATCAGGTCAACATGTGGTATACAGTCTGGGCGATACACGGATAATAATTAATGAGTTAATAGAAATGTTTAAATAAACGTCAATATTAAAACTAGATTGCTGAGGAGTAATTTTCCAAACAATTATTCCGTCACAAACAGATAAAATAAATAATCTCGTATAAACGAACAACTCTTCAGATGCAATACGAGGAAAATAAAAAAAGACTAAATAATCCACTAGAGACGTAAAAGTCATTAGGAAGAAATAAGCACCAAGATCTACTGGCAGTTTCCTAATATCTGAACAGTTTATGTTGCTTATTGAAGTATTACGAAATTAATGATTGAGAGTAACTGATCGACAAATGTTCCGACAAAAGAAAACCTCTGTATGGTACAGACTAATACGTTACGATGGACAATTATATTGTTTTGATAAATTCACTCTCCGAACCAAAGTGATCTGATGACTGAACAGTAACAGGTCTGATTGAATCCAGCTGACCATTTTGGTAATATACCAAGGCATAAACTAGTTAAATACTAGTAGTTCTACTTGTATCTCATATTAAGCAGAAATAAGTAAATATTATCGTCCCGAAATGACAAACTAGAACCTTCAGGAAATCTATTTCCTCCAACTAAGTGAGGAATTCTTTCAAATCTGATCGAGGATTGATATCGGTTAGCGAACGTTTGAAAACCAGAAAGAACTAGCTACCTGGTTTTAGACTAATTGGATATGTCCACCTACCACCATGTTTCGAATCCAGAACCTTCCACTTACAAGGCAAGCTAGTAGACCCAAATCAACGACCAGCCCATGAATTCTAACTTCTACCAGTTCGGGATTTTAGCGCGACCTCTGATCAGAGTCATCGACGAGTATTCTTCCTCACTCCCAACAGGATGAACCTAACTGACTACGACATTGCACTAGATACCCATGCAACGTCGTCATGTAGGCAGTCACTGGAGAGCATCAAACTAATTTTCAAAGGTTAATTTGTAGGGATTTGGTTTGTTTCAAATTTGATCACGATCAATGAGGTGAAAGTTCAACTCCAAATCCTAAAAAATTCAACTGTGCAGTTTCACAACATTATTCATCAGTATTGAACTTTTCTAAAGTTATAATTGGTCTGGCAGCTGATTGACAGAAACTTAAAATTCATGTGACCTGTGCACACTTAATCACTGGTTGGATGGTTGTAAAACATCACAGTCTTAAATTTGATCCTTGATGTAGCCATCAGTAAATAATACCCGGACGTCGTGTCCCATTCTTCCCAGTTATTTTTGTTACATAAATCCACCAGAAAATATATTAGTTTTCGACTGAACAAGTTCAGCCACTAACCTTTAAGTACAAATATAACTGATGCCAATACAATTTAACAATAATAATAATAATTTGCTTTATTCCAAAACAGTACTTGTGATACAAAAATGGAATTCTCAGCATTTTTACTGCAGTATTGCATCCAGTTAGTACACTATCAATAAATAGAATTCTACATAGATTAAGGGTAATCTCAGTTCATTATGACAACAACATATTGGCATGTCGGTAGCAAAGCCAAAGTTGAACAGTGTTTGAAGGTGTTAGGAAAGTAGGTGCTGTCATATTTAGTGGTGTAAGAGGGGGAAAGAAACAAAGCAGCACATAACGGAAAAAAGAGAAAGAAGAGAGAGAAAAGGAAAAGGAAGAAAGAAAATGTTGTACCTATAAATGATATGAGTTAGAAAGACGAGGTCCAGTTGTTCTACTGACTATTTAATGAATTATAGGTGTCACGCCTAATGCTTTCTTTATCGCACAGAACACGAGCTAAGTAGGGAGGGTATGGTTGAGTTTTTGTACTTGCTGGTGCGAGCATATAGTTTTCTATATAGGCTTCTGGTTTTGCCTGATGAGATGCAAGGGGAGAGTTGTGAATGAAGAGGGTGGTGTGAGTTAGATAAAATGGATTTAACCCATTTTACACATGAGTCCAAGTGCCTGTCTGTTGACCAGAATATTAACAAGCAGGTTAAATGGCACAGGTAGCTATAACGCTAGCAATGTTTCTCTTTTTATGGGGACCAACAGTTTTAAGGACCAAAGTAAAAGTCTCGACTAGTTTCCATTTATTCATCAGATCAATAAATCACCATAAACCATGAATTAATAGGTTATTTGATTCTACTCCAGTCGTTGAATCACCAGTGTGCTTGTCTCATAACTTTCAAGATCCCACGTTTCATCCTCGGTAGGGTCAAAGGAGCAGGTACAGTTGAAGAATGTCGAAAAACATTCGCGGGGGAGGGGACAAAACAACTGTGTACTACTACCCTGTAGTTTTCATTGGTCCTTCAGCTGGCATCAGTCCATGATCTGACATTAAATCAATGAAATTCTTGTAAATCAATATTTTTTTGAAAAATTCACTAGATCATTTTATTCTTCTTATCTTTTTTTCTCTTTCTTAAACATTTGATGACATGACTTACTACTTTAAATATTTTTTTCTTCAAAAAAATTGATAAAAGTGAATATATATAAATAGAGAGAGAGTTACCGATTACAGGACATGCATAGATCGCGAGATTTGGCAAGTAGTAAATAATAAAAAAAAGGCAAAAGGAAAGAAAACTGTTTCCCACTTGATCACACACACACACACTTGATTATACACTTCCAACAATTATGTTGCTTTGTTGTGCTATATTTATTGGCAGATTTATGGTTTAGAAGTAGTAGTAGCCGCAGCCGTAGCCGTAGTCGTTCGTAGTAGTGGTATTTATTGCTGTTGTTGTTGTTTGTTGTTGTATTAATAAGGTTAAGACAGAGATTTGTCCAAAAATGCAAATACTAATATAGGTAGGTATCATAAAAGTTGTATTTATGTGAATAATCAAACTGGTGGAATTGTAGAATATTTGTGTTGTAACACGATAGACTAGAGTTGGGGGTGGGGGGAAATGCCTGTGTTTATCCTTCGTTATTTGGTTCATAGGAATTATTAAAAAGATGATTGCAGCGAAGATTTTCTTTTCGACAAAGTCATCAACTAGACAGCTGTACATCCGTGTATTTATATTACATGTGTGAGAACGTTCCAGAGTTATTTCTGATCACAGGTCAGACTAATAAGATTACAAGGTGTAATAATCAGGAAGATAGGGTAGAAAAGACAAAGCAGGATTATAATTACTAGAAAACTGGTCAGTTTGTATAATTACGGGTTAAGGATGTAGTATTAACGAAATGGGTAGGAGGTTCGGACATATAAGAATAAAAATAATGCAGATAGGGATTTAAAAGGTAAATATAACAAATAAACGGGAAGGTAATAGGATAATCATTATTGGTAAGACTGACTTTTCATGATGGCCACGGTAGGGACAACGATTGCACTGGACGTATTTCTTTTGGACACATAGAATAGGTTTGAGTTTTTGAATCGCCAGTGGCTCAGCTGTTCCCAGATGTCCTGATTTCACTCCTTTTGGCAGGTTCGATCGGATCTTATGTATAGCTTTGAAGGGCTTTTCAAATGGGGCTGAATGTACAGATTTTACCAGATGCTCTGTTGTCGAACTGTGTACCCTTTTGCGTTCCCCCTTTGCTAACCATGGTGAATAGTGTTCCTGCACGCATTTCGCAAGTGGACACAATATAAGGCTGATGTAGTCGGCTCCACACGATCAAGTGAACTTGTATATGAATGCTGAAGTGGCCCACAGCAACAGCTTGTCTTTCACGTGTTGGATGAGAGTAGTTTCTTGCAGGAGAGTATCATTCGCAGGCTGGCGGAGAAGCATCTTTTACTGAGAGACTTCAAAAGCCGTCTATGGAGAATTTCTTCTTTGGTATCACTTTTAAATTCGAGGTTCAATATCAGCATCGTTTTGGGGGCGACTTGAACCTTTTCAGGTGTTTTCCTTGGTTTCAGATTCTTGCCTGTAAATCTGAATGGGAATCCATTTTTTATCAAGGTCCCTTGGAGATTTTGTAATTCTTCATCGAATCATTCTTCAGTGCAAATCTTCCGGATCCTCTAGGAAAGAGAGTATATTAGGTTTCTCTTTCTGCCTAGAAGCACACAGATTTGAAAATTAATAAACTGTCCGTTCCATGTGGGCTTTCTGTAAACAGATTGCCAAAATAACCTGTTATTATACAAACTGACCAGTTTTATAGTAATCATAATCCTATTCTGTCTTTTCTACCTGATCTTCCTGATTACTACACGTTGACCTCTGACCGGAAAAAATTCTGGAACTTTCTCACACATGTAATATAAATACAAGAATGTACAGCTGTCAATTTGATGACTTCATCGAAGAGCAAAATTTTCTTCGCTGCAACCGTCTTTTTAATAATTTCTTCGTTATTTCATATAAGTTTCTGTTGGAATGTAAAAGACTACCTTCACAACAGGAACTCATTCGCTGGTATAAATATATGGCTAAATTAATTTAATCATTTGCTATGTGGAGAGCATTTCCTGGAGTTCGACATCAGTAGTGATTTCCAACTACTCATGTCTATCAGTAGTATAGACCATCTTGGTTTCGTTGCTTGTTATCACCGCCTCTCAGTCTATAATATATAAATTGTCAAAGTAAATACAATCAATAAGCATTATTAACTAAGGAGCATTGAACGGTAGTCTCGTGATAATCTGAGACACACAGTACTGCCTATCAGGGATTGAGGCCGCTATCCTACTGGTCTTTGAATTCTAAATTATGTCAGTTAGCAATATAAAAAACAAAATATTTGAGCAAAGAATATCCTTTTCGATAATTTCATCTTCTGGCTTTACAGTTACATATATATTTTCTATAGTTGATTTGTAAGCATTAGTTTTGTTTTGTACGAGTTGGTCACGGATTGATATCAGTTAGAGAACTATTGAAAACCAGGGATTTCTGGACAGCTGTTTCATCCTAGTTTGCGAATAATCGGCAGTACTCACCCACCACCAGGGTTTAAACCCAGGACCTTCCGGTTACAAGGCAAGCTGGCTCGTATACCATTCAGCCATTGGGACCCGACGACACTGGTTGAAGTTGCGCTCAATCACGAATTGGTAGAAGTTAGAATTCATGGACTGACCATTGAATTGGGTCCCAATGGCTGAATGGTGTACTAACCAGCGTGCCTTGTAGCCTGAAGGTCGGGGGTTTGAACCCTCGGGGTGGGTGCGTACTGCCAATGATACCCAAACTAGGATGGAACAGCTACCCAGTACTCCCTGGTTTCAATGGTTCTCTAACTGATACCAGCCCTTGATCAATTCTTAACAAATATTATATATGTATATTTATATTCATAGAATATTCTAGAATAGTGGCCAATAGGAGTAGCAATAGGAATCCACTGCAAAGAAGCCAAGCCTATGTGTTCAGAAGAAATTTGTACAGCCACTTTCCTTGCCTAGGCCATCGTTACATGAATGTGTAAACCCGGCTACTTAGCCCCCCTGCCCCTAAACCTTTAAAATTATAAAAATTACAATTATCCAAATGACTTTATTTTTCTGACCACTTCATCTTTAATTACGTGTTATCCTTGTAAAATTAATTTATTCGAACCATTTCTACCTTTTAAATGTGTATTGATTTTCCTCATTAATTATCAACCCATTGACATTTTGACACTGACTAATTATTGTTAACAAACATATCAGTGCCACTTGTTTGGTAAACTGTTGTGTATTGTAATAAAAATGCTACACGTGTATATTAGAGTAGAGGTAGAGTGAGATGAGGATCTAATTGAAAAGTGAATATTTCTTCGCTCAATCTTTCTGTTTTCTAAAAATATTAGTGTTTTTAAATAATATTGATTTGTTAAGTAAGATCAGTGGAATTACAGTTCGAGAAAGATGCAAAAATTATAATAATAATAAACATAAAAAATTATTCACCACATTAGTTCCAAACATCCTGTCTATTTTGTTATTTCTACATTTCTAAACCCCAATTGCACAATGTCAATGTACTTAGTTATTATAATTCTACTTTGTTTGAGTTTTATCCGTCCCCCTGTTTATTATGGCATACTAATTCCTAATTTTAATTTTTAATAATTTAACCTTTAACCGTAAATTATTCTGGAACTTTCCCATCCATTTAATAATAATAAAAATAGAATATCAAATAGAATATCAACTAAAATTAGGGAAGTTTCTACAAAAATTGAGGATCATTCAAACCTAGATGGCCAAGATAAGGACAATGTTTGAACCAACATTAATTAGGCTACTACCACTCGACGATATTTCATTTCTGTTGAATGACAATTCGTGTTGAATGTCTACCATGAATTTTGTTCCATCCTCACAAAGTCTGAATATTAATCTAACTTCACTGAATATATTTGAGATGAACTTCCCTAGCTTGCCGATAAAGACTCATCACTGGCGGGATAGGCAGTCACAGTTAACATTGACTCTCGGTCTATTACTGTGAAGTGGCAGAAGTGGTTTCGTGGTCGAATGCACAATGGATAAGCGGAGGGCTATGGTTTGGTTCCGTGCAGACACACCTAAATCCCTACTGGTTCACAGTAAGCCCAGAAATGGGTGAATGTCAGTTATGTGGTTAGCAGTCCAACACCATGTACAATAACGCCACCAAAACTAAAAACTTAAAGCTTGAAGCTCTATGTTCTACTCGCAATGCAAAAGAAATGTATTCCGGTCTTGTATTTTTCTTTCAGCCTGATAACCAATGTTTCGTTTGTCATGTGTGCTCTACTAAAACCTTCGTAATCAGGGCAAAACAGGCGCTCAATGTTCGATGTTTCTTTTTCTGGTGGCTTTATAATTCATATCACTAAAAGACAGAATCTATTTATTATTAATCATAGACTGTACTAAAATGTGTCTTTTGCGGGATTTATGATATGTATGCCAGTCATTTAAATAGGAAAGACTATTTCCTCATATTCAGAGGGGTATTAACAACACAGACTTTCAACCTGCTCAGTATAAAGTGAATGAATACTTTTAAAACTCTTTCATATACAGAAAATATTGAAATATATTCCACTACAGATTTCATCAAAAAGCGATATCACTAAAAGAACCTTTAAAAAACAAGCTGTACAAAACAGCCTGAAAAATTTCTTTTCTGGAGTATTTGATGAATTCATAAATTATAGTGGGAGGACTCGTCAACTGTATACTCTTCGAAAAACATCTTTATTTATACAATTGGTTGGAGAATTTTATCTTGAGCTGAAATCGGTTAAAGGATAATTGGAAAACCACTGGGGAGTACTGGACAACTGTTTCGTCAGCAGTACTCACCCACCTCCAGTGTTCGAACCCAGGACCTTCTAGTTACAAGGTGAGCTAGCTCGCAAAGTGGTCGTGCTATGTCATGAATTGGCAGAAGTTAGGATTTATGGACTGGCCATCGAGTCTGGTCCCAGTGTATGAATGGTCTACGAGCTGGTTCGCCTTGTAACCAGAAGGTCCTGGGTTTGAACCGTGGCGGTGGGTGAGTACCGACGACGACTCCCAAACTAGGACGGACGAAAAAACTGTCCGGTACTCTTCGCAGGTTTTCCAATGGTTTTCTAACTGATGTCAGCCTGCCATGATGAAATCCTGTAACCAATGAAACAAAATCCCTACAAAATCAATACTTGGAAATTTTTACAATTCATGTTTTAAAGGTTAAATACGTACAAAAACAGGAGCATTGTGACAACAAATAAGTATCAGTCCGAATAAACATACTATCTATAAGTTTTGTGAGTAATACTCTGTTAACGTTATCATTAAGCGATTAATAATAATCATTAAAGTGCATAATAGCATATTAACTAGAGTTACTGTTTTAGAATTAATACAATTATTAACATCTAGATTTCGGAATAATGTTGAAATATGAGGGAAACTTCGTTAAAATAAATCAATAAATTTAACTTAAGTAAGTCACATCGGACTATATAATAAAATGTTAACATGTCTGATCTAAACTCATTAAAAAAAAATAGTTTTGAACACTGCTCACCAAGATTAATCATCAACTATGATTTTCTTTCTATTTTTGCTCGTATCCTAAAAAAACTAACAGTATATCAGATAAAATAATAATGACAATAATAATGGAAAGGTCATTTAAAGAGAAGGAAGGGAAAGAATAGTAATAATAGCTTTATTCCAAACAGTACTACTTGTGGTACAAATATGGAATTTTCAGCATGTAATACAATACGGAATCTAATTTTCTCATTACAGGCGTAGCAATTAAAATAGGACATTTACATTAATAATAATATTGTTCACTAAGAAGTGAATATAAAGCTAAATCAAGTGAAAATATTCGTGAGAATGTTACAATGAGAATAAGAAAATACAATGCCATTTACTTAGACTTCCTCAGTAAGTTGGTAACTTCCTGTTTTACACTTTTCTCATCACAAAATGTGTGCCCGCCAAATAAGGTATCGTAGAGTTTCTGTACTTAGTCGTCCATGTGTACAGTCTTTGTAGTTACTTCTAGTTCTACCCACCTGATGAGATGGAGCGAGAATAGACTTGTGTATGGAGAGGATGTTCAGAGTCTGACAGGGTAATACTTGCTAATTTCTCGCAGGAATCCAAGCGAATATCCACAATGGTATTAACGAGTTAATTTGGCAACACCCCACTTGCCCTACTGACAGCTTTTAGCCCCCTACGCAGTATAACAAAGTCTTTCTTAAGTATCGAGGGAAAGATTAAGAGGGAACAGTAAGGGAGTAGAGGCAGAATACAATAATTAACAAATGGTAACAGTAGAGACGGAATGATACCAGATCGTTTTAAATTCCCTACGCCGAACGTCAGACGAAATATCTTTCTGGAAACCAACATGATATAGGAAGACCAGAAAAGATCAGAGGAAATAAACAATCCAAGGTATTTAACATCCACTTTAATCGCAACTTCTGTGCCATCTCTAGTGGTGGAACCGTGTCTGAAAGTGAAATCAACAACCTGATATTTGGAGGGACTAACCTTAAAACCATATGACAAGAATCACTGACTAAATTCTGATAAAAAGTTATTCATTTTGGAACAATCTTATTGAGAATTAAAGGGCATAGAAACAGTCAGAACATTGGCATACTTAACAAAACTGACTTCGTCAGAATGAAGCAAGTCATGTAAGAAGAAAGAAAACAGAAAAGGAGAAAGAACAGCGCCTTGAGGAACACCAGCTAGAGTATTAGAAGCAGTGAAGGACTTCCCATTGTAAACAGTGTACTGCTTTCTGCCAGAAAAATAGGAACATAATCACTTATTATTCCAGCAACCTGCTTGTGTTACAGCAAGCTTGTTTAACGAAACAGGCCTACGTACAGAGTCAAAGGCAGGAAGACAGACACACCGGACATATTTGGTATCTCTGTCCTAGTTAGAGACAATGTCGCGATATAAGACGACAATGGCATCTAAATTACACCTACTATTTTTATGAGCAAATGGTTTATGGACATAAAAAGCCTTCAATGAAGGTTCAAGGTTAGGGAAAAGCAGTTTTTCTAGTATTTAAAAAAAAGGTGAAGTGATGGCAATGGGTCTAGAAATAACATTTGGACAACTTGATGATTTACACACAGGAACAATTTTAACATTCTTCAAAGTAGTAGGCGCAATGTTAGTGGAAAAAGATTCATTGAAATACCAGTGAGAGGATAACATAAAATGTCAGCATATTTTTTAAAGATAATAGCTAGTACATCATCCGGAATAAGGGACTGGGTAGATTTCAGGGATTTGAGACACTTCAGGACATAGTCTGTAGTAAAATCAGAGGAGAAGTTACAACGTCTACTGGACGACAACATATGAAGGACTTACTAAGCCTATCAGCATCGAATGGAGAAGGATCATTATTGATTTTTTTACCACCTGTGATTTCCTAAAACAACTTCTACATACATGATGAGGTTCTGCATGATAGGAACTTTTGATTATAGATCCTATTTAATCTCCCAAGGTAAAATAAAAGTATGCTACCAGGAGGAATTTGAGCGGACTACTGTCTTCCTTTGTACGCATAAATCTGGCTTCTTTAATCCCCTTGCATGGGCTTCAGAAAGACCAAAAGCTTTTTATTAATTTGCTTATTAATAACTACAAAGATTTTACTCAACGTCATCTTAAGAATACAGCCCGACAAACGTTGTATGAATGAAATCCCTAGGATAACATTGTGAGTACTACATAGCTACTTGGGACAGTGTTTGACAACGCGAGCCGAAAGACATTTTATCGTACGTCTAGTGTATTTGCTTCCACAAACGAATGTAGACTGCTGCACACATTTAAATGTGGCGGGGATCCGTGACTTATCTTTGCCTATTGATTGCACCATGGTTTTTATTGTGTTTATGAGTAAAGTATGAGCTGCATAAAAAAGATTCGTTTAATGTCTTTCTCGAAGCAACGTTTCACCCATTGAGTAACATTACCTACCTCTTTTTATAGGCAACTTTGTATTATGTTATTCACTTTATGATAATGTTAACAGATTGTCACTCACAAAACTTACAGATTGTATATTTTTTCAAACTGGTGGGAATTCGATTTCATAATGTTCCAGCGTTTTTCATGTATTTAACCTTTAAACATAAACTGTATAAGGGACGATTTTTGTTGAAGAGTATTCAGCTGACCAGTCCTTCCGCTAAAACTTATGGATTCATTAAATACTGCCAGACAGCCGTTTCAGCGTGATTTGGGAATCTTCTGGAGTGAGCACCTGAGAGACTATAAGAGTTAATACACGATATTACTATTTTTATTATTGTTCCCTTGGGTTCCTAGTGGAACATAGGGCTTCAACTGCACGTCTCCACTTGCTTCTGTCTTCTGTTGTACTTTTCACCTGCATCCATGTTAGTCCATACTGTTTCAGCTCCTCTTCACACGATCTCCTCCATGTCACCCTTGGACGTCCCGCTCACCGCTTCCCTTTCGAGTTCCTCTCGAGCATTGGCCTGACGCGCGATGTCACCCAGCGGCCTCCTCAGCGAGTGTCCAATCCATCTCCACTTTCTCCTGCATATTTGTTGAGCGATTGGTTCTTGTTTTGTTTGTTCCCATAGTTTCTTGTTTGGTGATTCTGTGACCCGCCTAGTTTCTGATCCGTATACAAGAACTGACTTGACGTTTGTATTGAAAATCCGAATTTTGTTGTTGTTGCTGAGTGACGAAGATTTCCAGATTGGTTTCAGGTTGACAAATGTTTTTCTCGCCTTTCCGATTCTCGATATGACATCCTCGTCCGTTCCTCCTGTAGTTGAGACATAATACACGATAGGCTCCCGAGATTTTTAGATTACTGCGTCAGTCCATTGAAAATTCAGTCATTGGGGTGTAATTCAACGACCCATTAACTCCGCCTTCTATCAGTTTGCGTCTGCCTCTAACCTGATATGATGGACCCCATCATAGGTCTCCTCACTAATCTAGGCATCTATCTTCAGTCCCTTGGTTAAACTCTGCTTAGTGGTATCAAACTAAGACGAAACCTCTCTTCGGAAGTCCGTGGTTTCGGATAATTCTCTAAATGATATCGATTTGTGATAATATCCACTAAGATCTATACAAAAGCCAAAGTTTGGATATTGGCGTAGTTTTCAACTCTCATTTATCTACCTAATCATCAGCAAAATGTTCTGTTTTGGATCTGCTTTGTTTGTTCACTACGCCACAAATCTTTTCTGTTACTTCAAACTGACCTAAATTCACACCAAAAAGGTGAAATCAAAAACTTAAATATGATATTTCAAATTTAAACTTTGTAGAATAACACATACCATATCAGTGGGAGTGAAATAAAAACACACACATCTGAGAACAAAAGTTCATAAGGATAATTTCATTCTCTTTCTTTTTCTCAAACGCGCGAAAAACTATCCTTCCAAAGTGTCTTCTACAAAAATATTATTACAGATAGATACTACTCTCAATCCCAGCCATTCTATAGGGCTAACTGATAATTAAATGAATGAAAGGCGTTTTAAGGTCATATACATATGATGGTATATATTATGAATATGAAATGCTGTTGTTGATGTGACCACTTTTCAGAATTTGAATTTTTCTAAATTCGAGATAATATTTCATATGATTTTTAATAATTGAAAAGCTTTTCTTGAGAAACTGAATACACGAATTCGAATAAAATCGATTTGAAAAAAACTGAGTAACAGCATATGAAGCTGAATCGGTTGGATCTTTGCCTTTTCACCTTAATTGACCGCTTCATCTTTTATCAAATGTAAATACTGATTTCATTTCACTCTCATACTTAGTGACGTCATTATATATCAGATATCATGCTTGATATGCCTAAATGAATTTTCAAGTATTGGTTTTATTGCGATTTTGTTTGACTGGTTGGAGGATTTCATCATGGGCTGACATCGGTTAGAGAACCATTGGAAAACCTGCAGGGAGCACTAGACAGCTGTTTCGCTGGGCCATTTTAGGACACATTGGCAGTACTTAATCACCGCTAGTGTTTAAATCCAGAACAATCAGCTCGCAGACCACTAAGCCACTGGAACCCGACTCAATGGCCATCCCATGAATCGTGACTTCTGCCAATTCATGACATAGCGCGACGATTTCACAATATCCTCCTCGATGAGTTACTACCTCACCTTCAGTGGCTTAATGGTCTACGAAGTCTACCAGAAGATCCTGAGTTTGAACTCTGGGTGAAGGGTGCGTGTTGCTGAAGTGTCACAAAATGGGGCGGGACAGCTGTTCAGAACTCCCAGGTGGTTTTCCAAAGATTCTCTAACTGATTTCAGCTCATGATGAAGTCCTTCAACCAATGTTTAAGTGAACTTTAGTTCAATTCGCGATTTTCAATTTACACAGTCCTACGAGGTGAAATTTCGCCGCTTTCTCACTTAGAAACAGAAATTATTCTGATTATAATATGTGATATGCTTGATACTACTTAATGACAATCAAGAAGGCAAGCATAAATACATGACTCTATCTTCTGCTTATTGTTTCATATGAGTGTCTGGATACCACTCACACCAGTCAGGTATCTAGTTCGAATTTAGAAGATTATCTGGTCTGAGTCAAACCGAGTACACCCCTGATGAGCTCAGCTCAAAACAAGCGAACAGTCATCAGTTGTTTAGATCACTTCAGTCTGGCTCCTACACACTTCCACCTGATTTGAGCTGTACCCAACTACTTAAGTCACTCAATCAGTAGTATGTGGCACCATAAGTTAGCCTATCTTACAATAGTTTTCTAGTAAATTATGTAATCTTATATTTTATGTACTTCAGTAGCTTGTTGCTACTCCCACTCACCAATTTTACTGTTTTATTCACGAAACTCCGATCATATTACTTACGTAATAAATGCCGCTGTCGTTTCATACTTTACCGACTAAACATTTTGATTCACCTACAGATCATGATCGTCCTTGATTATTAATACTTCACTTTGCTAGAGTTAATTTGTAGGGAATTCATTTGTTTTAAGTATGGCCATGGACTGATATCAGTTGGGGAGACACTGAGAATCAAGAAGTACTGGTCGTCTGTTCCATTCTTGTTTACGGTTCATCAGTTGTACGCATCCACCGGAATTTGAACCCAGGACTTTCTAGTTACCAGTCAAGCTGGTGGACTATTACTCAGATACTGAGATTGGATTCAGTGACCCATGAAATCTAACTTCTACCAATTCATGATTTTATCGCAACTGGCACCAGACAATAACATAGGCAAGTATTTGTTCACGCTCCCGACTGGATGGGCTCTATTGGTCATGATTTCTCACTAGTACTCTAAGAAACTTCGTCCTGTAGCAAGTCGCTAGAGAGTAGTGTCTCACTGGCTAAATGGTCTACGAACTTGCCTTGTAGCATAAAGTTCCTAGGTTCGAATCCCCGTGGATGTATACAGTGGATGAGTCCCAGATCGGGCTCAAGTAACAGCTTTTACAGTACTCCTTGCTGGTTTTCACTATTTCTGTAACTGATATTCATCCATGGTCAAACTTCTTGAAGCAGGTCAAGTCTTCAGAAACTTACTCGTGAACATCAAAATTTTTATTGACATCTCTAAGTCCTTTTGTGTGTTTTCTTTGGAGGAAGAGAGGGAGCAGGACGGGGGTATGGCGAGCATGTAAGCCTTTGACTCAGTCTATCTACTTGAATTGATAGAATAGTCACCTTGAAGATTTTTGAATAACTGATGCATATCAGGTAAGTTTTCACCAGGAATGGGTAGCATTTAGGAATCCAGTTGAAATTAAATACTACTAGGTGTATGTTATTTGCCAGTTTCATACTATTTAGCAGTTATTATTACTATTTCCTTATCTTCCGATTGAAGCATAAGGCTTCAGCAACACACTTCTGTTTCACTCTGCCCTCTGAATTCTTTTGTAGCTCGTTTCACAGGCTCTTATCTCCACCTCATACGATCTGCTCTATTTTAACATCGGACATCCGACTCATCGTTTCCCAGTGAGTTCTACTTGCGGATATTCTTGGTGTGTAATATCAATCGGTGATCTCCTCAACGTATGTTCAGTTCATTTCCATTTTCTTCTTCATATTTTGGTTCTTGCTTGGTTCGTTACCTAACAGAGTTCCTTGTCGCTAATTCTTTGTGGCCATTCAATCTTCAGCTGTTGATGAAAGTCTGTTTCTAGAGACGCTCCAAGTTTATGAACCGTATAGAAACAGTGACTTGAAATTAGTTATGATGATCTGGATCTTGCCCTTTTGTGTTTGATTTTAGTAGATCTCCACTTCGATCTCAGAGTAATGAAAGTTAGTCTTGCTTCTTCAATCATGGTTTGCTTTGATACCCTCACCTGTGGCATCTTCCTGTAGTTGGAACGACGCTGCTTAGGTAATTTGGGGAGAGGGTGATTTCCTTCAGATTTCTCCTATTGATGGTGATTGGTGCTTAGGTGTCTTCATCTCCTCTGTCTCCTCTAAGTTCATTTGAATTCTTGTCTTCGCTACCTCTTCTAACAAGCTGTTAGCAGATCTTCCAGTTTGTGTGGCAGTATACATAATTATTCATATGAAAAAGAGAAGACATTCAGTGAAAAGACTCTTTTTGACGGCGAATTCATTCACATATCTGTACAATCGCATTTATATACAATTATTTGTGTGTGTGTGTACACGAGGTTTGTCAAGTTTAGATGATTAATTAGGTTGTACAAGAATGATCTAATACAGAAACAAAGTTAATTAGATAGCATTTGTACAGCTGTATCAATCAATTCACCGAAAAGAGTTTCATCGGTGAACATCTCTTTTTCACATAATTATTCAACAACGGGTATTTACAACTTCATGGGTTAATTAAACCTAAAAGCATTAAGTTTCATGGCGAAAACATTAAGAATCCATTATTGTTATTATTATTATTGTTCCCTTGGGTTCCTAGTGGAACTAAGGGCTTCAACTACACGTCTCCAGTTGTTTCTGTCTTCTGCTGTACTTTTCACCTGCATCCATGTTATTCCATACTGTTTCAACTCCTCTTCACACAATCTCCTTCATGTCACCCTTGGACGACCTACTCGCCACTTCCTGTTTCGAGTTCCACTCGAGCACTGGCCTGACGCGCGATGTCACCCAGCGGCCTCCTCAGCGAGTGTCCAATCCATCTCCACTTTCTCCTGCATATTTGTTGAGCGATTGGTTCTTGTTTTGTTTGTTCCCATAGTTTCTTGTTGGTGATTATTTCCGGCCATCTGATCTGCAGTATAGAGCGAAGACAGTTGTTGATAAAGGTCTGAAACAGGCTGTTGGAAATATTCTTTGTGACCCGCCAAGTTTCTGATCCATCCGTATAGAAGAACTGACTGACTTGACGTTTGTATTGAAAATCCGAATTTTGTTGTTGATGCTGAGTTGAGTGACGAAGATTTCCAGATTGGTTTTAGGTTGATGAATGTGTTCCTCGCCTTCCCGATTCTCGATTTGATATCCTCGTCCGTTCCACCTGCCTGTAGTTGAGACAATGCTCCCTAGATAAGTGAATGAAGTAACCTCTTTCAAATCCCTCCCGTTGATGGTGATTGGCACTGGATGTTGCTGCTGCTGTTGTTGTTGTTGGTTGGTTACTTTCATAACCTCCGTCTTGTCTGTGTTCACCTGGAGTCCTGTCTTTGTTGCTTCTTCGACCAGTTTGTGGGTTCTCGCTTGTAAGTCTTCGATTTTGTGTGACATCAAACATAAATCATCCACGCGCGAAATCCAGGTCTTCTAGGTTCTTCACGTTGGTGCAGGCTATCCCTGTCTTCTCGTTTCCCACTGTCTAGATTACTAGATTACTAGGTCACTAGTATTCTAGCCGGTCACAAGCCCGGATGAAGAGGGAGGGTTGGGGCGTGGTGCTATCAACTCCACCCCCAAAACTTAACCAAATTGCTACAAAAACTTCGACGCACAAATATAATAAGCATCCATTACAAGTTTATAAATACCTCTATCTTTTCTTCAAGTGGTACCTATAAATGAAGGTGTTACAAGCGTATTCCACTGTCTTCTATTAAACAAGTAACTGATCGCATCACTGACTTTGAAACCAACAAACATCAAGATGGAGGCCTGAATAGAAATAAAAAGGTGCAACCACCAGTAGGCTTAACGAAGTCGCATTTAAGGATACCTATCCATTAGATGATGAAGGAGTCGATTCGTCGATAATTTTCAAAATCTGGAAACCACCAGATGTCTGACCGTGATTTAAATTCTGTAAATCATGAACGGAACCTAATTACCAAAGAGGAGAAACAAATCAAACAATGGGTTAACCAGTTCAAAGGACTCTTGAATCGACCATCACCTTCAACTCGTCCAACAGTACCAAGGACAGCACTCACAGAACTGTTGCGGACACCAATCCTCCAACAAAAGCATAAATTTTGAATGCAATCCATCTGTTGAAGTCAGGAGAGACAGCAGGGACAAACGGTATTCTCCCTAAAGCAATAAAAACGGGCTCAGAGACAGCAATGGATATGCCCACGCCATTACTGTAGAAGGTTTGTAAGTAAGGAAAAGTACCTTGTTAAACTAGCGAAGAGAAATGACTTGGGCCTCCGCAAGAACTGGCGAGGAATAAAGGTCTTCTCCACTTCAAATAAAGTGTTAGGTTGCGTCATCCTGGATGGAGTAAAAAATACACCGGATGCGAAACCCCACCCAGAACAAGCTAGATTTAGAAAAAAAATCACGCGACGATCAAATAGGTACTCCACGCATCTTAATGGAACATAGAGTATAATGGCAGTCAAATCTCTATCTCAACTTCATTGATTTTGAAAATGCCTTCGACAGCGTTGACAGAGAAGTAATTCGGAAACTTCTTCAACACTGTGGAATGCCCCGACAATTTTATCAACCTTATTCAACAGCTAAATGACAATACCAAGTGCCGGCTGATCTACAATGGAAAACTCAGCAACACATTTCAATCGAATACAGTTGTAGGACAAGTCTGCCTATTATCACCGATGATATTCCCAATTGTGTTGGGAAGGACTATGAGGAAGACTGTGTGTCCGGAACGAGAATAAAGGAATACACTGGACCACCGATAAGAAGACTCCAGAAGATCTGGGCTTTGTGGATGATTTATATCTAATGTCACGCAAACCCGAAGACTTGCAAACGAAAACAAACGAACTGGTAAGAGAAGGCTGGCAGCGAAGACAGGAATTCAAGTAAACATAGAGAAAACGGTGCTGATGAATGTAACCAACAACAAAAGCCAGCACCAATCACTGTCAACGGAATAAATTTGAGAGTGATCACTTACTTCACTTATCTAGGCCACAACGTCTCATCTACAGGCAGTTGACACGGATGAGGATGTCTCCACCAGAATGAGAAAGGCAAAGTAGACATTCGTTGTCCTGAAATCAGTTCAGGAATCTCCTACACACAAAACCAGCAATAAGATTCAGATTCTCAACACCAATGTTAAGTCAGTCAGTTCTTCTGTATGGGTCAACGACTCGGCCAGCGCGCCACGAAATGCATTTCCGACAGGCTACTGCACTCCACTTTCACCAACAGTTGTCTTCGCTGATCTTCTTTCGAAGATCAGATGGCTGGTCGGAAAGAACTGACAACAAGAAACTCTATCGGTCAACGAAGCAACCAAGAACCTTTTACTCAACAGATGTGTCGGGAGAAATGAAGGTTGATTGGTCACACGCTGAGGAGACCGTCGAAGGACACTGCGCGCCAGGCCATGGATCGAGTGGTGCCTGCGTGGAAAACGACAATTTGGGCATTGGTCTGAGTGTGACATGAAGGAGGTCGTGTGAGGAGAAGATCAGAGACCTTTCGCGATCTGGCGGTCAGCTAAAGATGGCCACAGAGAATAGGACGAAATGGAGAAGCGCTATTACACAATTAACCCTATTTTCTGTCTTTCTGACCAACTCTTATATGTGAAATAGTCTTTTTTCCATTGGATAGAATTAGCGTTGTACTTTTCAGTTTAGCTGACTGATGATGAACACATAATGTAGAATAGAAGCTTAGATAGACTAACTCCAGTTGTGACTTTTGAAAAAACCACCCACTTTGTGAATATCCGTCCATGTTTTGCTTCACTTCACTTTATAATCGTTAAAAACATTCAATTTTCTATTCTGTTTATTCAACCAAATTTAAATTTATTCACATAAATTTTTAAAAGTAAGTTGAGTAGAACTTCCATAGGTTGTGTATGCTACTTGTAAGCAGATATAAGTAGTGTATAGATAAAATCCTCGTGAAAGCGATAATAATTTACGTGACTAGTGTAGACTCTGGACAAGGGCAATGGAAATAGGGTTACAATACTCAGCAGAGCCAAATAAACTCGAGACAGTGAGTAGCTAGCTGTTTCATCCTAGTTTGGAACTCATCCTCAGTAAGCACCCACCGCCAAAGTTCGATCACAGGACTCTCTGATTACAAGGCAAGCTTGACTTGTTTCCTAGAGTTTTAGTGAGAAGTCATGACCAGTGGAGTCCACCCCGTCGAGAGTGAAGACAAATATTCGCCAACGATGAAATTGGCTGGTGCCAGTCAGGCTAGGATTTCGATTTGTTTGAAGTTATAATTCATGGGCCATTGAGTTGGGTCTCGTGACTGAATGTTCAACGAGCCTGCCTTGTAACCAGACGGTCTTATGCTCGAACTATGATGATGGTTGCATGCTGTGGATGAGTCCAAAACTAGGACGAAACAATTATCCAGTACTCTCTGGTTCCCAGTGGTTCTCTAACTGACATCAGTTAATGGTCAAACCTTAGACAAATCAAATCCCTACAAACTCTATAACCCATTGATGATGACCATTGAAAGGGACGCGTATCTACAACCCTGAAGGATCTCATTCTTTTTCTATGATTCAAATATGAGTCATCGAGTGCTGTAGTCAGAGATTTTACCACTGGGCGATTCGGCGTGGCGATTGGCATCCTGTAAGATAGTGTAATTGGTTACTCTGTTTGGATGATAAGTAGTAACTAAGGTCATACGTCTAGTCCCTCGTTCGGGTGCAGACTAAATTCTTTCAGTCAGCAATAATTTACAGTCCACCGATACATAGTCCCACATTGTAAGCATGAGTGATAGGATTTAATCTGATTTAATCTGGACTAGACTCATGACATTGGTTATTACCTAGTGTTCAATCAATCAATGTTACATAGGACAATTAAATTAAAATTCTTTAAGCTAATATAATGTAGATTGAGAATATTTATAAATATTTATAAAATGGCTAAAAACTTATTGATCAATACATGTAGTTTAGTTGATTTATTATCACTCAGTTCGAAAAAAGTATAAGAGTACGTGCTTTAAATATACACATATATCCAATACAAGTATACATATAGATATATATTGGAAGCATTCTGATTGGTTAATTTATCCAAGGCCATTCATTTACCAGTTAGGATCGATACGTGTAATAGTTTGAGAATGAATGTATCAAAATAAATATATATAGGTTTAATAGGTTGAAACCTATCATAACACTCTAAAATTCGACTCAAACAAAGTTTAAGTTCAAAAAAAAATTGTTAAAATTAAGAGGATTATAGTTACTGAAATAATTGAAATCTTTTCTGATAATTATTATTATTGCTACTGTTATTCAGTGAAGATGCCCGTTAGACGTTTTTACAAGAGACTGATTATTGAAGTGTGAATATTCTTTTCGATAACCTCTTCTTCATCAAGTTCTACATTTGTATGAGAGTGATATTTAAAGAAATATTGTTACTAATGACATCAATATCGTGTTAAATTATACTGAGTCAATTGATAACATTTAAAAAGCATATAAGATTGCATTCATTAGTTGACCAGTAGAGTGCAGCAGGTCAGGTGTGAGGACAAATACTCGCCGAAGACATTGGCTAGCGGTCGCACTATGTCGTCAATTGGCAGAAGTTAGAATTCATGGACTATTGTATCGGGTCCCAGTGGCTTAATGGTATACGAGCTCGCCTTGTAACCAGAATGTCCTGGGTTTGAATCCCGGTGGGTGCGTACTGTGAAGAGTCCCAGACTAGGACGAAACAGCTTTCCAGTACTCCCAAGTTTTCCAATAGTTCTCTAACTAATGTCAGCTCATGATGAAATCCTGTAACCAATCATTAGTTGAATGTTGTATAAATTAAGGGAAGTAACACAGGATTTAAGAATTTGTAGGTCATAAAGATGACCAGGGTAGGAATAGTGACTAAACCTGCTTCTTTCGCTCACAGAGCCCCGGCTGATTCAGGCGAATTTCAGTGGCCCCTGCTGTTTGAAGTGATCGTATATCTAGAGGTCTTTGATAATTTATTCGATACTCAATAGATGATAGAGAAAGATTCTCCAATGTTAGATTTATGGCCTGCTTTAAACGAAGTAGTCCAATATAGAACTGTTAGCAGTTTTAGCAGCATTTTTATTTATCCACACTGGTAGGTGTTCCCGAGCATGAAAAATTAGGTTCCTATAGCAACAGCCAATATAACTCGCCTCACAGGTGCTGTATTTAAGGTGACAGATACGATTAGAGGTGGTCAGCTAGCCTAGATACTTCCCTTTCAGTTGAGAAATCACAGCCAATGATGTGGAAAAAATGAGCTGCAGCTTTTCGGCATTAAACGTTCTTTGAATCAACTTTCTCACCTTGTTGTTAGTTATTATTTCACAGTGTCTGTATAGAGGCTTCTTGTCAGCAGATATAGAAGGAATCTTTTCTATTCAGGGTAGCTGTTTTCAAATAAGTTTGTGTATACGACTTTAAGTTCGTCTTCAGTCGCATCTTCTGAACAAAAAGCTCTGATCCTACAGCTGAGGGTCTTTACCAAATTTCTTTTATACTAGACAGGAACAAAGCGATGAAAATGTGTGTTTTGTCTGGTCGAAGTGATTTTCTTATGCAAATTCCTTTTTATGCTACTGTCCGGTCCTGTTGTCAGTAGGATTTATAGAATGGTTATTTTATTTCGGAATCCTTCTTCACATGTGAATTTGCTATCCGAATGTACTTATTTGAATGGAGATATATTATTGCTTTCGCAAAAAAAGGCATCATCCATATACCGGCAATAAAATGAGAATTTTCTGACAAGGTTGTTCAAAGAACTATTCTCTACTTTACTCAGAAGGAAATCTGCTATCATGGAACCCCCAGTAGAGAGTCTATAGGCACACCATCCATCTGTCTATGGAGTTCACCGTCAAATTTAAAATTCACAGTCATGGAACGCTTTAGTAAAGATTGGTTACAGGATTTCATCATGAGCCTACGTCACTTAGAGAACCATTGGAATACCCACCAGGGAGTACTAGACAGCCAGGTGTTTCGTCTCAGTCAGGGGTTCTTCATCCGTACGAACACACTGCCAGGGTTCTTACCTAGAGACTTCTGTCTACAAGGCGAGTTCCTATAACACTAAGCCACTGGGACCCAATCCAATAGCCAGCCCATGAATTCCAACTTCTGTCAATTTACGGCATAGCACGACCAATGTCTTCGGCGAGTATTTTTCCTTACGCCTGAGCTGCTGTACTCTACTGGCTTCGATTTCCTAATTATTATTTGAGTGTTTCTTCTGGGAATCCAATATTGATTGCTGTTTTTGATTTGTTTGTTCACAGGTATAATTAGTCGTTTCAAATAGAGGTGCATTTGTGAATACAGACACTATGTCCAAAAATATCATAGTTTTACCTTTTATGTTAAAATCTTTAATTCTGTTTAAGAATTTAGATACATCTTTCACACTACATTTCACAAGTTGTCCATGTAAGGCTTTTAGATAAGTTGTCAACCATTTAGTTAAAGCATGCTAGGGCAAGTTGTGCATATCAAGAATTGCTCTTAATGATAATCAACATGTATGTACTTTGGATAGGCTGCACAATCTTGGTTTTGAGTTCAGGTGGCCATGAGTACACCATGACTGTCAGGTACATGTTGATTTAGCTAAACAGCCCAAATAGAACTCATCACGTTACTTGAATTCCACTAATACTTACCATAAACTGAATAACATGATGCTAGAGGGTATTACTTCGACTCTTTTGTAGAGGCTAGTGTTTTCTCTAGAAAAGCACTCAACAGTTTTGGGCTGAACGTTGTTTCTTAATAGTTGATAATATCTATCAAATACACTGAGATACTCACTGAACAGCATGTCAGCTTCAGCAACAATTAACTAAGAAGTCTTTCTTCATTGTTAATGTCAATTTTGTCTTTGACATTTTTCTACCTTGCTGAACAATCGATGTTATCCTCTAGAGGAAAAAGTGCCGTCGAATCCACAATATCTTTCTTTCATTTGATTGTATGACTGGTTGGCGATAATTTCACGATTCATGCAAGCTTATTAATGCTAATAATCTACAAAGGGGGATGACGGACAGTATAAAACATACTGTTAAGCTTTCCACATGCATAAAAAGAATGAATTTGTCCAAATTCTAGTCAAGCAACCTTTCTGAATACCTAAACAGCATGGTGTATACTAGTCGGCTGTCACTTTGACCACTTGCTTCCTCTAGAGATGATTAAACGATGGAATCTTGAACAGGCTATTACAATAATGGAAAAGCTTTTCTCCAGCTTTAGATTAACTTATTATTATTCAAGTGTTGGTTTGTAGGGATTTAATCGGTTACAGCATTTCATCATGAGCTGACATTAGTTAGAGAGCCATCGGAAAACCTGGGAGTACTGGACAGCTGTTTCGTCCTAGTTTGGGACTCTTCATCTGCACGCATCCACAGGGGTTCGAACCCAGGACCTTCTGGCCACAAGGCGAGCCCGTGTACCATTAAGCCACTGGGACCCAATCCAATGGCCCATGAATTCTAACTTCTGCCAATTCACGACATGACCAGTAGAGTGCAGCAGGTTGGGTGTGAGGACAAATACTCGCCGAGGACATTGGCTAGGGGTCTTATAATTATTCCCTTAGGTTCCCAATGAAACACAGGGCTTCAACATCACATTTCTGCTACATCCTATAGTCTGCAGTCGTTTTTCAGCTGGCGTGACGATAGTCAAAAGACTTTTATCTCCACCTGACACTATCTCCGTGCCACCTAAGCCAGGGCCTGGCGCATAACGTCATTCAACGGTCTCCTTGGCGCATGTCCAATTCATCTCCACTTATTTTTGCATATTTATTGGGCAATAGCCTCCTGGCTGGTTCGTTGTTTGCCAGAGTTCCTCGGTGCTGATCTTCTCTGGCCAGCCATGTGATCTTTACTACAGTGCCAGTGAAGGTAGCTATTGATAAAAGTCTGTAGTGACCTGTCTTTACACACACATACGCGTTCAAAGTCTCTGAAGCTCATAGAAGCGCCTACTTGACATTAGTACTGAAAATTCGAATCTTGTTGCTTACGCTGGCTTCTGCAGATTTCTACACTGTAGGTCTACCTTGCATACATGATACAAACTTAATAGCGGATTGAGCTATCGCTCAGCTCATTATAGTGGCGGTCAACAGCAATACTCAAAATTTTCGAACAAAATTAGGGGAAATAAGTGATTGAATGAAATTAAAAACAGTCGATATCTCCCTACTCACCTTATTCGTACAGAAATATGTAGCACAGCATACCATTCTATCCTGGATCGACGTGAAGAACCTAGAAGACCTGGATTTCGCGCGTGGATGATTTATGTTTGATGTCACACAAAGTCGAAGACTTACAAGCGAAAACCGACAAACTGGTCGAAGAAGCAGCAAACACAGGACACCAGATGAACATAGACAAGACGGAGGTTATGAAAATTACCAACAACAACAACAACAGCAGCAGCAACATCCAGTGCCAATCACCATCAACGGGAGGGATTTGAAAGAGGTTACTTCATTCACTTATCTAGGGAGCATTGTCTCAACTACAGGAGGAACGGATGAGGATGTCAAATCGAGAATCAGGAAGGCGAGAAACACATTCATCAACCTGAGACCAATCTGGAAATCTTCGTCACTCAGCCTGCATCAACAACAAAATTCGGATTTTCAATACAAACGTCAAGTCAGTCAGTTCTTCTACACGGATCAGAAACTTGGCGAGTCACAAAGAATGAGTATTTCTAACAGCCTGTTGCAGACCTTTATCAACAGCTGTCTTCGCTGGCTCTATATACTGAAGATCAGATGGCCGGAAAGAATCACCAACAAGAGAATATGGGAACAAACAAAACAAGAACTAATCACCCAACAAATATGCAGGAGAAAGTGGAGATGGATTGGACACTCGCTGAGGAGGCCGCTGGGTGACATCGCGCGTCAGGCCATCGCTCGAGTGAAACCCGAAAGGGAAGCGGCGAGTGGTTCGTCGGTACAAGGGTGACATGGAGGAGATCGTGTGAAGAGGAGCTGAAACAGTATGGACTAACATGAATGTAGGCGAAAAGTACAGCAGAAGACAGAATCAAGTGGAGGCGTACAGTTGAAGCCCTTTGTTCCACTAGGAACCCAAGGGAACAATAATAAATAATAATCATACCATTCTAAATACTGGTGAAAAGGATGTGGACAGATCTAAATAATCGCATAAGTACGCTAAAACGGAGTATGAGGGACTGATTATTTCTAATTATTTGCGAACAAAAATCGACAGAAAAGTCAAGAACATCAACAAGCTACTATTTTAGAAATGATTGTAAACTCCTCTTCAGTTAGATAACCAGTAGAAACTAGAGAGTCCTGGACAGTCCTAGTCTTGGGAGTCTCCAGAAGTACACATCTATGGCTTCACCGCCAGGAATCGAACCAAGGAACTTCAGGAACGGAATCCAATAGCCCATCGTTTCTAATTTCCGTCATTTCGTGATATATAACGCCAAGACCAGCCCATGTCATCGATGAGTACTTGTCTCCACATCCAACTTGATAGGTCCCGATGGTCACGACTTCCGGTGACTTCAGTTGCGATGCAAAATACCCCTTTATTGATTTTCTTCCTATACCAAGACACAGTGTTGATTATTTCTGTATTTTTTCTATTAGTTTTGAGGTACAGTTTGTTATTTTGTTCATTTAGAAGCAGGATTTAGATATCCTTAAGATTATCTTGACAACTTCAGTAAGTTGTAAATGTTATTGCTTATATATGCAATATTATGAAAGCTGTTTAACCAGTTAAACAACCCAGTTGCACACTTTGTCCGATTTTAAATGTGCCTAGGAAATCGCTAATTCTATCTAAATTTCTGTAGTGTCTCAGCTCTCATACAGACCACTGAATAACCGTACTACGTATGTTTATCATCATTAGTGATGCTATTATTATTATTATCAATATAACAAATACTCTGAGTAATTTCTCTGGTAAATACGTGTAGTAAATTTGTTCTGAAACAGTCTAATTTAGTTTACGATAATCACAATTGACAAATTTTCTTCCAATACTCAAGAATTTTATATTCTCTCGAAAAAATTTCCTACAACATCGTAATTTCCTCACATTACAATTTCAGTTATGTCATTATCACCGTTTCAATGTGTGACAATAAGTTAACAAGTCTTCTATTTTTGCCTATTCTGTGTAGGCGGTATCATTTATACGCTTGAGTATATATAATACACATTCACAACATTTTGTCTCAGTATCTCAGTATCAATGGATACACTGACACACATAAGTGTGGACAAACATATCTAAGTATCAAATGAGAACAAGCAAATAATAGATTGACTCTGTAAGTGAATAAAGACATACAGAATAAATAGTACAGACATGCATATGTTGTATATCATGATCTATTTGTGGGCAGGTGTAATCGATGATCGAATAAGCATCCCAATTATATATATATATATTTTGAAAAAATCAATATGATTTTGATGTTTAAATATACCAAAATGTTGTAATGAAATATGCTAAAATTAGAGGTGACATTTATTCTAAAAATCCTTCTTTAGTTGTTTGAGGACATATTGATTGAAAAGTAAAAAGGTGGTTAGGATGACCTTTAGTCATCTAAAACAAAAATGGTTTTGAAAATCCATTTTGAGGTGAAACTTACTGTGATTTATTATATGAATTTGTTAAAATATACTATCACTAAAGCCACCCACCACTATATAATAGATGACCTTGATAAGTGGCGCGCAGTACGAAAATAAAGCACTATTTAACATTTAAATATTAAAGGAATGAGTGATGTTAAGACATACCAGTCTCAATGAACAAGGTTTGCTAGTCTGTGGCAGTAAATGCTGTTTGACAGTCATATTTAAGTAGTAGGTCTCAGAGTTGCATATATAAAATTTTGTCTTCATGGTTTCATGTTAGCATGTGCTGTCAAATGCATTAGAAATGCTTCGATTTTACTTGTATTGTAGTGGAGATCATTCAGACTGGTGTTTTTTGAGGGTATGTTTTAACATCAATCGTCAAAAATACTAATGAGCCCTACAGTGAGTCTAGCGGAGGAGGAAATAAAATGTTACACGGTAAAAGAACTTCTCAAGCATACGTCAGAACACTGTCCGAATTGGTTATCCAAACGAGAGTGCAAATCAATCACCGGTTTGATGCTTGAGTGTCTCATGAATTCAGATCACATAGCTCCCCTAGGGTCGTCTTTTAAACACAGTTTTATCAGGCTCTCTATTACTTGTTTCATGCTATTTTCTGCGACCCTATTTACCTGGCCCTGAAATTGCCCTTAGGATGTCATCTCCTCTTCTGACTACCTCTTCCATGTCACCCTCGTACCGATGCCCAACCCGTTTTTTTCTTTTCGAATTTCACTTGAGGGCTCGCCGTGCGCGTGACGTCATTCGATTGCATCCTCAATGTGTGCCATAGCCAACGTCATTTTCTTCGATATTTGTTGAGTAAAAGGTTCTTGACTGATTCATCCCCAAAGTTTCTTGCTACTATTTCCTTCTTGTCAGCCGTCTTATCTTCAGTATGGAGGCAGTGAAGTGGGCAGTTGTTGATAAAAGTGTCCAGTGGTCTGTTGAGAATGCTTTTAGGGATGCCAGCGTCAAGTTCTTGATTCAAATAGGTGGACTGACTTAATGTTGGTCTTGAAAATCCAAATTTTATTTCTTGATGTTCAGCTTAGCAGATTTTGTTTTATCATTATTGGACAGTATCATAATGACCTATAGGAATTTTTATATTCCCTTCATATTTTAATGTAGTAGAAGTATAAGCCAAAATCCAAGACTTACAAGCGAAAACCGACAAACTGGTCGAAGAAGCAGCCAGCGAAGATAGGACTCCAGGTGAACATAGACAAGATGGAGTTTATGGAAATAACCAACAACAACAACAGCAGCAGCAATATCCAGTGCCAATCACCATCAACGGGAGGGATTTGAGAGAAGTTTCTTCATTCACTTATCCAGGGAGTATTGTCTCAACTAGAGGAGGAACGGACGAGGATATCAAATCGAGAATCAGGAAGGCGAGAAACACATTCATCAACCTGAGACCAATCTGGAAATCTTCGTCACTCAGCCTGCATCAACAACAAAATTCGGATTTTCAATACAAACGTCAAGTCAGTCAGTTCTTCTATACGGATCAGAAACTTGGCCAGCGGGTCACGTTGAATATTTCCAACAGCCTGTTGCAGACCTTTATCAACAACTGTCTTCGCTGGCTCTATACTGAAGATCAGATGGCCGGAAAGACTCACCAACAAAAAACTATGGGAACAAACAAAACAGGAACCAATCACCCAACAAATATGCAGGAGAAAGTGGAGATGGATTGGACACTCGCTGAGGAGGCCGCTGGGTGACATCGCGCGTCAGGCCATAGCTCGAGTGGAACCCGAAAGGGAAGCGACGAGTGGGACGTCCAAGTGTGACATGGAGGAGATCGTGTGAAGAAGAGTCGAAACAGTATGGACTAACATGGATGCAGGTGAAAAGTACAGTAGAAGACAGAATCAAGTGGAGGTGTACAGTTGAAGCCCTTTGTTCCACTAGGAACCTAAGGGAACAATAATAATAATATAATGGAAGTATAAGCGGATTTAGATTACGTAATAGCATCTTCACAGTATAAAAATAAACAAGTGCTTTTGTTCAAACTCTAGTTGAGTCGGTTATGATATGATGAGTTATAAATTGTGCTCAAATCGGCATCCGGTTATTAGTACCGTGCAATCACTGTGTGTGTTCTATGTTTGGTAATAGGGAATTTTATTCATCTGTGGTTCTCCAATTCTTTTCTTACATTAATATATACAGAAAGTTTTGGTTTCTATGAAAACACACACATATCTTTACCTGTCACCCAAAATATTACACACAACTGTCTTTTTTTATCTAAAAGGATTGATTTCTACATGTTTCTAACATCTATAGACTGAAGTGAAGCTACTGGTTTGATTAGTGAGCTGACATCAGTTGCAGAACTGTTGGAAATCCAAAAAGTGTTGGACGATTGTTTCCTACTAGTTTGTGACTTCTTTCAGCACCCACTTGGGTGCGAATCCAGGGCCAGGAATCTAAAACTAAGAGGAAACAGCTGTCTATTACTCCCAAGTCTTCTAATGGTCCTGCAAGCAAACACCTAAAAATTAGTCTGCTGTTAACTAGTGATTGGATCTATGCAGGAAGTTACCTAGTGATAAGTCGTAACCGGCAGGGTGCAAGAAGTCAAGTGAGATAACAGTTACTCGCATGTGACACTGGCAGGTGGTCACGCTGTATATATATATCTGTCTGGATTCAACATAGAACTTGGCACCGAAGTGCAGCAGTTCGAGTTGCCACGTTCCAAATAGCACACAAAGGTAGACAAGAAAATGAGTGAAGAGAATCAATAGAGTTTCGACAAGTATAAGAGTGAAACAGAATGAGTAATGGTAGAAAGGAATATGAAAGATTACAGAGACTGAATACATCTGCGTAAGCCATTGACAACGATTTTGAGCCATGTCACCTATTGTCTCCAGCCATTGATTCTTAGAGTCCCGAGGGCGGGCCCCAACCCGGAAGTCTGCATCTCCCTACCTGACTCAGTTTAACTGTCAAGGATTTCATGGATTGATGAGGCCATGTTTTTGTTTGGCCACCACTTACTCTTTTCCAACCTGTCCCTATATCAGCTAGTAATGCCCGTCCGTCGGAGGAGGCGATGGTTAGGCATGCGCAGCACGTGACCTAGCCATCTCAATCTATGTAACTTTATAGCCTCTTCGATTGATTTTCCCTCTTTGCCCAACACTCTACGCCTAACGTCAACATTACTTACCTTATTATACCACCTAACGTGGGAGAGAGATCGTAGATATTTATGATCAAAAACAGTTAACCTTTTCATGTCTTCAACTCGTATTGGCCATATTTCAGAGCCATAGAGAAGGACGGACGAACTGCTGAGCAGTACACACGTCCCTTGGTTGACAGCCGGATGTCACGTCTACGCCAGAGACGGTGTAAGTTAGCGAAAGCAGCCCGATCTTTTTGGATCCGTGCTGAGATTTCGTTACCAATCAATCCGTTGGTGCTGATACAAGTTCCCAAATAGGTGAAGTGGTAAACATGTTCTATCACTTCACTCCCTATCGCTGAGCTAGGAGTTGACGTAGTCCACTCCCGCAGGTATATATATATATATTCCTTCACGTTTCCAGTGGAACGTAGAGTGGCTTCAAGCTAGAGGCTTGAAGTTCCTGTAGCAGTGTTTAATTTTACAGGATTGGGTTGCTGGCCTCATGCCCAACATTTCCACTTTACCAGCTTTATTTCTGGCTTACCGAGGTAAAGGAGTGCTTTGGCCGGGAATCGAACCCCGGACCATGTGCAGGGTCAGCGAGAGTCCTAACCGCTGTACCACCGACGCATATATATATATGTATCACGACATGACAGAACTTAGAATTCGTGGACCACTGGATGGGAACCTAGTGGTTAAGTGGTCTACGAGCTCGCCTTATCATCGAAACGTTCCGAGCTTTAATCATGGGGAATGAGCACTGCTTAGGATTTCCAAACTAGAACAAAACAGCTTTCCAGTGGCTCTTTAATTGACGTCAACTCTCCATCAAACTTGTGACCAAACAAATCCTTGCAAGCCAACAGTTGAAGTGAATTTACCCTACTGCACATCTTTTGCAAGTCGTTAAACTGAACTGTTCAGCTTACAGTTAGGTGTGATGTTAGCTTATAATAATAGTATTAATAATAATCTGCTTTATTCCAAAACAGACTGTACTTATAATACAGAATGAAATTCTCAGCATTTGTCACAATATTGTATCTCATTTACTCATAATATAAATAAAATTAACCACAAGAATTTGTTCACATATATGGTAGGAATAAATTCAAAAATTTGAAGAGTACAAAATGAGAATAATAACTCTAATAATAATAACAATAGTGGGTTTGTCTCAAACAGAATTGTCGATACAGTATGGAAATTTCAGCATGTTATAGAGTATTGAATCTAATGTTCTCTTAAAATAACATGGTGAAGGGAAAAACAAAAAAAACAACAACAGTCATAATGATGTTTACACTTATGAAAAAATAAACAAGAAAAAAAGGTGAGAGGATTACAAATATAAGAGGAAAAACAACAATAAAGTTTGGTTGATTAAGGATAGAGGAAAGAAAGTTGATGCCTGACACTATTTTCATCACATAAAATAACTGTCGTCAAATATGGTAAAGTGGAATTTTTTATACTTAGACGTGCGTGGATAAAGTTTTCTGATGAAATGACTTCTTATCTTACCTGAGGAGACACAAGGTGAATGTTAAGGGTGAAGTGGATGCTGACACAGTCTGACAAAATCCCTTTAACTGATTAAAAATTCCCATTAAAATTTTCAAAAGAATAGACACGGAACGAAGAGTACTCTTTTCGATAAATTCATCATCAGGTTCTACAATTATATATACATTATAATGAATGAATGAATGAATTAGTCTTATGAACGACATTAATGTTTATATAACATCAAATCAATAATATTGATAAATTACAGCTGAACAGCATCAACATAAAATAAGCTGAATGTCAGAAGAATTATGGAGGATAATAGTACAAATTCATGAGTTTATAGTCTCTACTGAAAGCCGGCCAGGGCAGTAGTAGGGGATGGACTTGTTTCTTTTGGACACAGAGCGCTGGTTGTTTTAGGCGAATTGCAATAGCCTCTGCTGTTTGGAGCATGCGGTGCTTCGACGATTTTGATAATTTGTTAGGCACCCGGTAGATGATGATAGAGAAGGATTCTTCTACGCTGGCTTTGTGACTGGTTTGCACCAGATGGTCTAATATCGAGCTGTTAATAGTTTTAACTACACCTTTACTTAGTCATAGTGGGATATGTTCTCGATCCAGCACGAAAAATCAAGTTGCTAGAGCAACGGCACGGTAGAGAATAGTACGTGTAGTTCACCAGCATTAAAAGTTCTTTGAACTGATTTTCTTAATTTCCTCGTGATTATCTCACTTGGTATATCGCCCATGAATTGTAGTCGTATATATAAAATGGCTTCTTGTTTACAGATAGTGAGTAGTCCTTTTCCGCTTTCTTTGTTATATGTTTCTTGATAAATTTGTCAAGATAACCATTTTCGATTAAAGTATCATATACCATGCTTAATTCATCTTTAATTACTTCTTCAGAGCATATAGCTCTAACTCTGTGGCTAACCTTCAGCAAATTTATTTTTAAAGTATTGGTTTGTAGAGATTTGGTTCCATCGGTTGGAGGATATCATCATGAGCTGACAGAGGTTAGATAACCATTAGAAAATCAACAAGGAGTACTGAACAACCAGTTGTTTCGTCCTGGTTTGGGACTCACCGAAGTTAAAACCCAGGACCTTCTGGTTACAAGGCGAACTCGTAAACCATTCAACCACTCGGACCCAATCCAATGACGAGCCCATGAATTCTAAATTCTGCCAATTCAAACCAATACTTGAAAATTGACCTGATGCTTACCAGTGACTGGTTCTACTCAGGAAGTTGCCTTGGGTTCTAGTGGGAAGCCATGACCAGTAGGGTACAGCAGGTTGAAGGTAGGAACAGTTACTCACCAAAGAAGGCATTGCGAAGTGGTCACGCTATGTCATGAATTGGCAGAAGGTAGAACTCATGGGCTAGCCATTGGATCAGGTCCCAGTGGCTTACTGGTCTACGAGCTAGCTCTCCATGTAACCGGTAGTTCATGGGTTCGAAGCCCAACGGCGGCTGCGTACTGTTGAAGAGTCCCAAACTAGGCTGACGAAACAGCTGGCTATCCAGTACTCCTTGTTGGTTTTCCAATGGTTATCTAACCTCTGTTAGCTCATGATGAAATCCTCTTTAACCAATCAAGTAAAATCCCTACAATCCCCAATACTCGAAAATCGGTGAGGGTAAAGCAGATGCTCACATAGTCGGACAAAATCGCTTTAACAATTTGTTTTTTATTAACTTAATGGTAGTAAATAAATGGACATTAGATGTTTCAATTTCTTTATAATCCCTTTACTTAAAGTATCATTTTTTTCTGACTACATCAAGTCAAATCTACTATCTTTTGGACAAATTATATAGGGGTTAAAGACAATGTATATTTTCTAGTTAATCTTGAAATGTACACACAGCATTGTTTTTTTTTTTATAATCTATTTTGGCATGCATGATAACTATATAGGCGTTTTAATTTACCGATATATAAGTTTTCGCTTATAATATATATACATGTCGATGAATACGATCGGCCTGTCATCTTTGTATTATTCTCTTAGATGTATGCACGCACATACACACAAACAAACACTTACGCATCCATACATACTTACATACATTCATGCATATCTTCAAATCTCCCGCCTAATGTTTAAATGTCGAATGAATATGTTGTGTTTTGTAGTACCCTGATAAACTGTGATAGACTAGATAGATAGAATCGAATGTGGATAAATATTTTATTTTACTGATTCAATTCCTTTATGACTAAATTTCATTTATTAGTCAGTTAATTAGTTAGTTAGTTAGTTAGTTGCTTAGTCAGTAGGAAGTTGATTTACTCGGTTGTTTGGTTCATTCACCAAAATAATTTGCGCTAGATTTGACAAGGCTTTTTATTGTCCAAAATTCATATCTGTTTTGTTTTCTTGTTTGTTCTTTTTTTTGTAATCATATATAAATAAGTATATGCATGTGTTCTGTATTTGTCTATCCCTGAATGGATGGAGGATATTCATCAATGTTCAGCAGAGTATCGTTTGTTTGTTTGTTTGTTTACTTAATTTCCATTTCTTCCGATGGAATAAATTCGGAAGAAAATGTCCTGTTTTTCTGTTTCATTCTCCCATTTTTTTATCAATCCTATCATCATGTAAATAAATATGTATATATACATACGAAAAGAAAATGAAGGGAATTCGTATTATTTGCCTTTTTATTATTGTTGTTGTTGACTTGTTATATATTGAAGTTTGTGTCTTTTGTTCAAACAAAAATTCAAATGGCGCTGAAATTGATCAATGTATCAATGTATTTTATTTCGCGCATATATGTGTCATCTATTGTGATGAATGCAGTATTACCAATTGAAAATGTTAACTTTATGAATACACGTATAGTTCGTCTACATGTGTTTCATCTAAATCTTTTGAAAAGGTCTATTATTATCTTTGTGACTTTATTGAACTGATCGATAAAACTGTCACCGAAATCTCTCCAGAATTTGATTTATTTTTCTTTAAACTCGAATTTATGGATATATCTGAAGTGAGATGCGAAAACTTGACTGGATAAATATTTATTATCTTTATCATTATTTACTCTTGCTAACTAATGACTACGTATCAGTTATCTAAATGTCAAGAGGTCATAACCTTCATCTGTTGAAGTGAGAATTATTATTATCATTATTTTTGTTCCCTTGGGTTCCTAGTGGAACATAGGGCTTCAACTGCACGTCTCCACTTGCTTCTGTCTTCTGCTGTACTTTACACTTGCATCTATGTTAGTTCATACTGTTTCAACACCTCTTCACATGATCTCTTCCATGTCACCCTCGGACGTCCCACTCGTCTCTTCCCTTTCGGGGTGCACTCGAGCTATGGCCTGACGCGCGATGTCACCCAACGGCCTCCTCAGCGAGTGTCCAATCCATCTCCACTTTCTCCTGCATATTTGTTGAGCGATTGGTTCTTGTTTTGTTTGTTCCCATAGTTTCTTGTTGGTTCTTGTTCTTTCCGGCCATCTGATCTTCAGTATAGAACAAAGACAGTTGTTGATAAAGGTCTGCAACAGGCTGTTGGAAATATTCTTTGTGACCCGCCAAGTTTCTGATCCATCCGTATAGAAGAACTGACTGACTTGACGTTTGTATTGAAAATCCGAATTTTGTTGTTGATGCTGAGTTGAGTGACGAAGATTTCCAGATTGGTTTTAGGTTGATGAATGTGTTCCTCGCCTTCCCGATTCTCGATTTGATATCCTCGTCCGTTCCACCTGCCTGTAGTTGAGACAATGCTCCCTAGATAAGTGAATGAAGTAACCTCTTTCAAATCCCTCCCGTTGATGGTGATTGTCGCTGGATGTTGCTGCTGTTGTTGTTGTTGGTTGGTTGATTATTTTCATCACCTCCGTCTTGTCTGTGTTCACCTGGAGTCCTGTCTTCTCTGGCTGCTTCTTCGACCAGTTTGTCGGTTTTTGCTTGTAAGTCTTCGATTTTGTGTGACATCAAACATAAATCATCCGCGAAATCCAGGTCTTCTAGGTTCTTCACGTCGGTCCAGGATATCCCTGTCTTCTCGTTTCTCACTGTCTGACGCATAATCCAGTCCACCACAATTAGGAATATCATTGGTGATAATAAGCACCCTTGTCTGACTCCTGTGTTTACTCCAAACGCCTCGCTGAGTTTTCCGTTGTGGATCACTTGACATGTGCCGTTGTCGTAGAGGTGTTGAATGAGGTTGATGAATATTTGGGGTACGCCGTTGTACTCGAGTAGTTTCCAAATTACTTCGCGGTCAACGCTGTTGAAGGCCTTCTCGAAGTGTATAAAGTTGAGGTAGAGATTTGATTGCCATTCCATGCTTTGTTCTGTGATGATGATGCGTAGAGTTGCAATTTGATCAGAACATGATTTGCCTTTCCTAAATCCAGCTTGTTCTGGTCGGAGTTCTGTATCCAGCGCGTCCTTGATTCTCTCCAGGATGATGCGACTCATAATTTTATTTGGTGTCGATAGGAGCGTGATTCCTCGCCAGTTCTTGCAGAGTCCTAAGTTGCCCTTCTTTGGTAGTTGCACAAGGTAACTTTTTCTCCAGTCAATAGGCACCTTTTCCTACTTCCAGACATTTTGTAATAATGGAGTCAGCATATCTGCTATCGTCTCTGGGTCCGCTTTCAGTAGATATGCTGAAGTGAGAATACTACTTGGTTATCAACTAAATCTGGTAGTTTATTGAGTTTGATTCACAGACCCTGACCAACCAGTTTGGATTCACGGGCAAAATTAAACTTTAAGCACCAGTAACTACCAACGGACAAATGACTTTGAACGCGCCAATCCCTTGATAAAGCCGACTTTTGCGTTTTAAATACTTGTAATCATGATACCTTCGCTTCAAAGTTGTGGATTAGAGTATCAAAACAGTAATTTAATCTTATTGTGTTCATGTAACTGTCTAGGTCTTCTAACTTTAACCTAATCTTGACGTGAAAATAAACCTAAACTAACCCTAAATGAACTCGAACCAGCTCTAATGTTACCCTTATCAAATTGATCTAACCGGAACATGTCCTTTACCTAAACCTTAATCTCCATCAAACCTAACCTGAAACTTACCAGATATCTCATTTAATAACATAACACCTCACTCAACATATTTTATTCTTGCATAAAATATTATTAACCAGGTTTCACTAACTTGTTCAGTGAACGTCTCAATGTCACTGGCGCATTCACACTCCATTGGTACTAACTGATGCTTAAAAGTTAACTTGGCCAATTGATATAAGCATAAAACTTGGGCACTGTGGTAGATTATAACTATGCCATTGTAGATAATACTTTATTTTGTATAAATCACACAGTGTTGCACATTAATACTAACTGATGACCGTGTTTCGAGCACAAACTATTGCCGCTCATAATCATATCAAGTCACTGATACAACTTTCTTGCTTCATTTGTATACATGAGTGAAATTGATGATTAGACATTTGAATAAAAATCAATATAAGATAAAGCACATTCAGAAATAATATTACAAGTGTTATCAATAAAAAATACAATAAAATGGGAAATAAGACGTTTTTATAGTCAAAATAAGTAACTTGTTAGAATGTTATGATGTACGTGAATTGAAATAGAATTTTAAGATTATTTATTATCCTCCTCTGATTTGACTGGTGGTAATAATATCTTCCATATCTCTGGTATTTGATTTGAGTCATTTCTGTTGCATGTGTTGGGTATAGACTCGATGAACCAGAATTCAGTAATCAACCCCTCTCGCTCTCCACCTACATATATTACTTTTTAGAATTTTAACCCTCTCTCACCCTACTGTGTGGTTGTGTGGTAATGCATGCAGTACAATGTAGTGCTGAGTTTTTCTCTAAATTACTTATCTACTCGGGGTCAACCAATCTTACTTTAGCTAAATTCTAATGTTCTCATAGACAATCTGACTACTCCTGATCTACTAGCGTGACCTATGTAGTTGACCTCACTCACATTCATTACAATGTATTTTTTAAATTATATTATTTTGTTTAATTGAATCCACCGGGTCCTTTAGTCTGCAGAGCTTGTCCTACCTGAGTGAGTTCGTAGGTTTGAATGCCACCCTAATTCCTGCTTTATTAAGAATCCTACATAGGGTCTCAGATGTCCCCTCCTTATATGGTATAACAGTAGATGACTTATATTTTTTCTCCTATTTATGTTATCATTACTAGTTTCATAATTATTTTTATTTTGCTTTTGGCCTTTTCAGATCTTCCTATTGAGTTTTAAAGGATAGTTATTTAACACCAACGCTTCTTCTATCTGTTTTATTTCATCGTTTAGGTCTTTTCTTGTGCTACTTAGTGATACTGCTCGGTTTATCGGACACTTAACTAAGCCTGCCTTCACAGACAGACAAGGGATGAGATGAATTAAAGTCTAAATATCTAATATTAGTGTGATTTGGCTTTTTATAAACGCCACTAGTGTACAGTTTACCTTCTTCTATTCGTTTTATTTTTTACAATCTAACATCACAGCTAATTCTCCTTGTTCATTTTCCGACTTCAAAATAAAAAACCTTACCCAATATTGGCCAATTCATGTTTCTATTGTCATATGAACTGTCTATCATTTTAGTGTGTGTGTGAAAACGTCTTTTAGTTAGTTAGACGCAGGTGTTATTTGCTTTATGTTACTGTTAAGCTAAATATTTCCATTATGATAACTATAGAACATGAATGAAGCAAAAAAATACGATAAATTTTGAAAAATTATTCATCACACTTTACAATGACATGATGAAATACCAGCCGGAGGCATTTGAATCAGTGTCATTATTAAAATATAGACTTTGAATGAATGGATAACAATCGAGGTGATTTTAGTAATATTATTAATAATAATAACAAGGTGTGTTCATTCAAGTGTTTTTAAATAATCTAGTCAGCGGTGAGTGTATAGGTAGAATGTGCATACTAGTAGAAGGGGCAGAAGCGATAATAACTATTGTCACATAGAAATTAGATAATATCATAATAATGGTAAATTGTGAAACTGAGAATAAAATGTACAACCACAGCACAGCTTGGAATGGCAATCACCTCTCTCTATCTCAAATTCATCGACTTTGAAAAGGCCTTTGACAGCGTCGATCGAGAGGTGATTTGGAAACTACTTCGCTACTACCAAGGGGTGCCACCGACAATTATACATCTCATCCAATAGCTGTACGACAATGCTGCATGCCAAGTAATCCACAACGGGAAACTTACGGAACCCTTCGAAGTGACGACAGGCGTAGGACAAGGCTGGCTGCCTACTATCGCCAATGATTTTCCTGATTGCAGTAGACTGGATAATGTGACAAAAAGTGGGCAATGAGGAAACAGGCATAAAATGGACCCACACAAAATACTTGGAGGATATGGACTTCGCCGATGATATATGTCTGATTTCCCACAAACTGAAACATATGCAGGCGAAAAGCAACAAGTTGGCAGAAGAAGCATCCAGAGATGATAGGACTTCAGGTGAACATAGAGAAAACAGAGGTGATGAAGATTCCCGGGCAACACCACCAACAGCAACAACAACAGATAACAGTCAGCATAAATGGAAAGAACCTGAAAGAAACAACCTCTTTTACCTACCTGGGAAGCATCGTTTCAACTACAGGCCGACGGAACTGACGAGGATATCAAAGCAAGAATCGGAAAAGCAAGACAAGCCTTCATCACCCTCAAGTCTGTGTGGAGGTCAACAACACTCAGCATCAAAAATAAGATCCGGATTTTCAACTCCAATGTGAAGTCAGTCAGTGCTACTATACGGATCAGATTCTTGGCGTGTCATAAACAGTACCTCAAACAAACTACAGACCTTCATTAACAGTTGTCATCGCTCAATACTCAAGATCAAATGGCCAGCCGGCCAGGAAAGATCAGCAACAGAGATCTCTGGGAGTGAACCAACACAGCAGGAACCGATTGTGAAACCAATACGCAGGAAGAAATGAAGGTGGATTGGATTGGCCATACTATGAGGAAACCATCAAGTGACATCACTAGACAAGCCATTGCTCGAGTGGAACCCGAAAGGGCAGCGGCGAGTTGGTCGTCAGTGCAAGGGTGACTTGGAGGAGGTCATGTGAAGAGGAGATGAAAACATGTGTGGGCAGACTTGGAGCCAGGTGAAGACTCTAGTAGAGAACCGAACGCAATGGAGACGCACGGCTGAAGCCCTATTTTCCTCTAGGAATTAAACGAAACAATAATAATAGTAATACAGCACAGCATGATATTGATAATGTAGTTAGCACTGCAAATAAAATAAAACAATACGATAATATTTGCAGTTATCCGGTGTCATCGGGAGAGAACTATTTTAGGTTGGGGGAGGGAGGGCGAGAGACTGAACAAACGTCTTCTGAAGACACAGAGATTGGGTTAAAAAATCTTTATGGTAACTGTTTGAGCTATGTTTAGCACCTGAGGACTTACCAACCTAGGGAGCTGAGATGGAAGAGTTGTAAAAGCTGAAATTTTTGTCAGTCTTATACTGCGTATCCACTAGATGTGCCAGTATGGAACTTCTGATTAACTTTACGACTGCCTTACCCAACCACGGTGGACAATACTCCAGAAGGCGACGATGGGCTAACCGAGTCGTTCTACATCTATAAGTGCCTCCACAAGAACAGTGAAATTTATAAATGGACATTAAACTGGCCAAACTCAGTAGTTTATCCTTCAAATGCTTTGGAATTATACAGTGAGTGGTGAATTTTAAACATAGTGCTGCGGCAAAGAATGTTTTAGCTGAAGATTCGATGCGAGCAATTGAATTTCTGAGTCTTCTTCAAACGGTAAAGTCATATTTATACGTTTCTTCAGCATCGTTTCCAGGCATTTCTCTTAATCTGTTCTCATCTTGGAGACTTTAACAATTTTTTTCTGGATATCTCTTGTCATATAATAAATTTTCTGTTTTCTTTATTTCATCTTCTGGAGAGCCAGCTATGCAGATTTCACTAGCACAAAACATCAGAGTACTGATAAGATTTTTTTGTAAGCAAAAGGAAGCATTGACTTGAAGTGGGTGCATTGGTCAACCCATGACTTCTGCCAGAAAATACCCCATTAATTCGAATGCTTGTGACTAATATCTTGTTATGTAAATGTAAAACCTGATGAGAATTTACCGAAAAAAAGTATGTGTTTAAATCGTGTTCTATTGTTAAGTTTCCATGTTGATAAATCCGTGGAATTGTGTAAACTTAAAAGAACAATCAAATTCTTTTCGTTTGTCTTGTTGAATTTAATATCCATTGATGTTTATCACATCATTGCAGTTTAAAAGAAGAGAGACAAATCTTCCTGTGATAAATAACAACGCCTAAGATTCTAGGTTCCATGGTTCTGTAAGGGTTAGGCAGCTCTGGGGAAAGAAAATATACTAGAAAAACCAGACTAGCTTTAGGCCATAAGTTCTGTACAAAACCAGCTTCAGGTTCAAGGATAGAAAATGGAATTATTGAAGATATTTAACATTCCACCTGTTCGGGAATTTACAACACTATTAATAAGTTGATGGCTAATAAAATGCAAAGAAAGAGTTCGTTTGACAACGCGTAACTAGAGTCATTTTTAGAAAAGACTTTATATCCCGTAATACAAGTAAGGATGTATCGACATTGCAGCAATTCACGACATTATACCCTATGTTTGTGAGATACAATCATGGAAAGTGGAAGATACTGACTGATTAATTATTTTTGACACAGATCTCTACTTACAGTTCGATCCCCACCGGAGCCACCACGTGCGTCGGTGGCACAGCGGTAGAATGCTCGCCGATCACGCATGTGGTCCGGGGTTCGATCCCCGGCCGAAGACGCACTTCTTTACCTCGCTAAGCCAGTAATAAAGCTGGTAAAGAGGAAAGGTTAGGCATGGGGCTAGCAATCCCATCCTGTAAAAAATAATCACCACTGCTACAGAAACTTCAAGTTTCTAGCTTGTAGCCCTATGTTCCACTGGGAACGTGAAGGAATGAGGATGTTGCGTAGTGTAATATAATGACTAATAATAATGACAGGTAACCAGAGACAGTTAATCAATGACATTTTATAACCACGCTGATTAAAGTGACAACCACATATGTTGCGCATACTGAGTCATAACCCTTCCTGATGAGCAGTGGTAAGTGGAATGAGTCAAGACTGAAAAAGAGTTATTAGTGGTCAGACAAAAAGTGACACAAATCTATGAAGTCTTGGACGCCTATTGGTTTAAGCCACGCAGAAGAGGTGTATACTGCCTAGCTACAATCTTCAGGATCCTAAGAATTAATTTATGGAGACATGATAGAAAATGGAATCGACAGGGATGTATTCATTGGTTTTCATTATAAGTGTTCTAGCCCTATTCAGGTAGGTAGTTACCTGAGATTCTAGTGGGAAGTCGTGACCAGTAGGGTGCAGCATGTCGGGTATGAGGACAAATACTCGCCGAAAATATTGGCTAGCGGTTGCGCTATATCATGAATTAACAGAAGTTAAAATTCATGGGCCATTGGATCGGGTCCCAGTGGCTTAATGGTCTGCGAGCTGGCTCACCTTGTAACCAGAAGGTCCTGGGTTCGAATCCCGGAGGTGCGTACTGATGAAGAGTCCCAAACTAGGACGAAACAGCTGTCTAGGACTCCCAGGTTTTCCAATGGTTCTCTAACCAATGTCAGCTCATGATGAAATCCTGTAACCAATCAACCAAATCCCTACAAGCCAATACTTGAATTCTCACTAATCTTCATCCAATTAACTTTTCTGCTCTATATACTCGTTTATCGTAGTTTCATTGCATTTCTTCTCTCTGGGAATAATTCAGCTCTTTCAAACTTCGCTAGCTTGAACTTATGCACTGTTACTCAAAGTTCTACGATGACAAATTAATTCATTTTAGAATCATTAATAACTTGCCTAGGTTCTCCCGCAGATGGCGTTGTATGTCTACATTGTGCCAATGTCTACTAGATTATTACTGATCAATTGCGTTCAGTGATTTATGCCTTTTATGCATTGTGTTGAGTGCCAGTCAAGAACTTTTGTCAATCTGGACTTGATATTAAGTTAGATAGGAGATATTTTGATGTCTTGTTGTTATAACAGACACCGTTAAATTACGGGTAATTTTATGGCATTATTCCTTTCTTGAAGCGGTACCACCTACTTTATCCGTTTGGTGTTAGGGTGTTTCGGTGAATAGACTAAAATATACCAGCTAGATTTCATTTACTGCTTCGATTTAATCCATCACATTGAGCAGTTATCAATATCAAGTGACATTTTCTGATAGAAGTGCAGAAAATGTAACTCAGTTCAAGAATATAATGCTACCGATAATTAAAAAACAAAGTGAATGCAAAATTTTATTTAAAAAAGCTTATGAAAAGTATGAATTGTCATTCAGTTACCATGGCAATCGACTACGACGCTACTGTTAGCTGGGATACGCAGTAAAGCCACTTTTAAAGTATTAGAACCTACTTATGAAATCACCTGTAAGCTATGAGTGACCATCTGACGTACTATTCTGAATAAGGGATCTAGAAGACAAATTTCGTGAGATGATTTCATTTCATAGTTCCCCTATAATCGTTTTACAACTAACATGGTTCACAACAACAATTTAATAAAATGCATGACAATTACTCAGTTATGTAAAACAAAAGTACATACTAATGACCAGTCATATTTAATTAGGTCAAGTAGTTCATTGTAGGTGGAGGTTGAAGTCTACTGTTTTTTGTACACATACAGTTTAGGATGTTTGTGATTAATCCTCCAAAGTGCTTCTATCACCTTTAAATAACCAACCTTGAATTAGAGTTATATGATGAAATAATTATGAAACAGTCATTAATATTGATTTTGTGACCTGACATTAATAATAAGTGCTTTGCAATGGATGATGATGGATTTCTATTCAGATTGATTGCATTTGGATTTTCGATATGGTTTAGTAACCATTTTGGAACATGTTCTTTTCGACGACATTGGAACATTCTATTGGTTCTACCTATATAGGTGTCACCACAACTGCAGGTGAACTTGTAGATACAGTTTGAAGTAGAGTTTACAGAATTTCCTCCTTTAATAGTGGGTACAGGGATCGGAAATGTTCGATATATGAGGGAAAGAGATACGGTGTAGAATGTGCTTTTGATGGCTAACTTTTGTTTTATATAACTGAGTAATTGTCATGCATTTTATTTTTTTATTATTGTGAACCAGGCTAGTTGAAAAGCGATTGTAGAGAAACTACGAAATGACGACATTATCTCGCGAAATTTGTCTTCTAAATGCCTAATTCAAATTTATCAAAGGGACTAACTGTTTTAATTTTCTCAAAATATATTCTGTTTATCAAGTGATAAATACAAGTATATTTAGTTATCTTCTCTATACCTGTAAATTTCTAACTGTATTACACTTGAAAGAAAACATATTCACTCTGATTCACTTAAAAATAAATGACGAACACTTCTAAGCATGCAGTCAGACGTTCAGTTTATAAGGAGGTATAAAACTATGAGGTATTATAATAACACTGAATCACACAGTTGATGAAGTTTCCTGGTCAGCAGCGACAGCAACTACAACAGACAACAATCAGCCAGCATAAATGGGAGAAATCTGAAAGAAGCAACCTCCTTTACTTACCTACCTACCTATCTGGGAAGCATCGTTTCAATTACAGGTAGACGGAGCTGTTGAATATATCAAGACGATAATTGGGAAAGCAAGGCAAGCTTTCATTTCTCTCAAGTTTGTGTGGTGATCAACAGCACTCAGCATAAAAAATAAGATCCGGATTTTCAGTTCCAATGTGAAGTCAGTCAGTGCTACTCACTATACGGATCAGAGACTTGGCCGGCGCGTGACAAAGGGCACTTCGAATAAACTACAAATCTTCATCAAAGCTATCTTCGCTCAATACTACTCAAGATCAGATGGCCAGAAAAGACCAGCAACAGGGTGAGATCTCTGGGATTGAACCAAACAAGCAAGAAATGTTTGTGCAGCAAATATGCAAGAAGAAATGGAGGTGGATTGGATTGGCTATACTCTGAGAAAACAAACGATCAAGTGACATCGCGCGCCGGGCCATCACTCGAGAGGAACCCGAATGGGAAGCGGAGAGTTGGTCGTCAGTGTGAGGGTGACATGGAAGAGGACGTCATGTGAAGAGGAGATGAAGGTATGTGGGCAGACGTGGAGTCAGCTGAAAACGTTGGCAGAGAACCGAACGCAACGGGGACGTGAGGCTGAATCCCAAAGTTACTCCAGGAATTAAAGGAAACAATGATAGTAATATAATAATATTGGTTTCAACTTAGTGATTAGATCATAATTAGTACAAATCATCACAATGTGCCTCAGTATATTATTTTTGCATTTGGTCTAGGGTTCTTACAAGTAATACTTTCAAAACCGAGTAAAGCTCTCATCTATTGATTTATAGCCATCCTGCTGCCAGTATCAATCCACAATAAAAAGAAAAGTAGCTACTACAGTCGTCCTGCAACTGACTAAAACCGGAAGAACTCATGAGATCGCTTAGTTGGCAGTCCTCAGAATTCCGTTTGAATGCAGGGATGCATTTCTATAGAAAATTTACTCTGTAGATTTCAAACATAACTGGAAGCCTAAACTTCAGCTAGAACAAAATGATAACTTGTGTCAGTTCTGACTAGCTTTCCAAGTTCAGCTCATTGGTCACTGACTGTGAACCGATTTTATTTAACTTCACTTTGAAAATTGTTTACAAACAACACGTAATTCTCAGTGCAACTTCGTGCATATTATTTACTCTTAGAGAGTATGTTTGTAAGGATTTGATTTGCTTTTCAAGTATGACCACAGAATGATATCATTTAGAGAACGATCGATAACTGGCAGGAAGTACTGGATAGCTATTTCGTCCCAGTTTGGGGTTCATCGGCAGCATAAACCCACTGAGATCAAATCCTTACAGACAAACGCTTGAAAGTTAACCTAGTGCTCGCTACTGACTGGTCACTGAACAAAGTTGCCTGGAGTTCTTTTAGTGAGAAGTCGTGACCATTGGGATACATCCGGTCGGTAGTGAGTACAAATACTCGCCAGTGACACTGGTCGGTGCCAGTCGCGCTAAAATCGCGGATTAGTAGAAGTGAGACTTCATGGGCTAGCTATTGAGTCGGGTCCCAGTTACTGAATAGTCCACGAACTTATCTCGTAAATGGAAGATGGTGAGTGAGTGCAAGTGATAAGTCCAAAACCAGGACGAAACAGCTTTTGCAGTAAGCGGTGATTTAATATTTGCTTAGCTCATAGAATGTTTTCAAAAAGTAAGTGTATTTTTTCGATTGCTAGATGAACTTGCACACATCTTTAGTCTGCTATAACGCAAAGCACTTTTAAACAGAAACGAGGAAAATATGTCGTAGAGATTTTGATATAGTTTCGGATGGAACAACACAGCGTCACACGAAGTACTTCTGAATACCATTTTACTCGAAGATCCTGTACAAAGAGCAGACGGGTACACTAAAAATTGTGTAGAATGTGTTAAGATGTTGTCTAGAATAAAGCTGTTGTTATTATTATTACTATGATTAGTTTATATATCAAGCTTTTATTTACCATAATTAACTAACCCTCAAATTTATTTTATTACATTGTTAATTTTTAGATTTTGTATGAAGTTGTCTCAAATTCTACTATATGTTTGATGACACATGAAAGACGACAAACTTTATGCTTAATACAGATGTTTCTACGAGATGTCATTGAAGAAGACCAAGAACAACAACAACAACAACAGCAACTGCGTCAACAACAAAACCAACAAAAACAAGACAATAATAAACAATCGATTGTACATTTACAAGAATTTTCATCAAATGATTGGGCATTGGATAAGGTGAGTTCTTCATTCTTCTTATTCGTCTTCACTGCTTCTATACCCGCAAATCTTCGTTTTTGATAACAGAGTTGTTTATTAGTTTATTTGACGTAAGACTATAGTTATTGTCCTGAGGATTCGATCTATTAATTTTCAATACCAAACTGTACTACTGATAACCATTTTAAGTAACTAAAAATATTTTAGATAAGTTTCAATGGTGATATTATTATTAATTACTTAGATTCCTAGTGGAACATATAGCGTCAGCAGCACACCTCCATTTAATCCTGCTCTCTGCAGTTCAATTTACCTGACCCAACGACTGCGTATAGGCTATAAACCCCCCCTTCAAAATATCTATTCTATGTTACAGTTGGACTCACACCCAACTCGTCATTTCTCACTCAAATTCCACTCACGCTCTGGCATGGTAAGTGATATCATCCAGCGGTCTCCTCAGTGTGTGTCCAGTTCATTTCCATCTTCTCCAAAATATTTTTGAGCAATAGGTTGCTGGTTGATTAGTTACCAGAGTTTCTCGTTGCGCATTCTTTCTAACCAGCTATCTGATCTTCAGTGTGGGACCAGCGAAGGCGGAGATTGTTTTCGTGATGCGAGCGCCAAGTTTGTGATCCAGTGAAATCTCATTGAGTCTTGCTATTTATGTTTAATGCCTGAGATTTTGCAGACTGACTTCAGAGTGAGAAAGGTTTGTCTTGCCTTTCCAATTCCTTAACCTGAACTCCAAATTTCAAGAAGGCTCATAAATTGATATTTCTAATGTGCATTTCCAAATGAGCGAATGAGATGTTATGTAATTAAAAATATGTAATTACAATAGTCATACAAAAAAGTAGCACAGACTAGTTATGCATTACAGTATTGGGCCACTTAGTGAGGAGCTATTATCATGGTGAAATCTGATTGGTTTTTTAGTATGATTGATTCTATAAGCAACCAATATTTGAACAATTTGAATTCTGACCGACAGACTATCCAGTCAGTCTGTAGTTGTACATAATAACTAGTTTATTGATTCGAATTTCACACATCTTCAAAATGCCCATAAGATCTTCAGCCAAAGGTAGAGATGATGCTGTAGAAAGTTAAAGATGATTCGTAGAATTTTTGCATTTCCTGAAACACGAATTATATTATTGATTGGGGTTTGGAATTTATTGGACCTCTTTAAAATCCTTAAAGGAGCTCATTCATCCCTGAGATTTCGACTTTTATGCAAGCTAAGATTATTCAGTTTATAACTATGAGATCAACGTGATACCATGAATAGAAATCAAGCATAAACTCATCACTTTATACAGTCATTTATTGTGTTAAACAGACCACCACATATTGTAATCTAAATGATTTTGGTTTTCTAAAGTTACCTCTGGTGAAACTTCACCTCCTCGGACTGTAGAAAAATCGTGAATTAATCAGCAAAATTGAGAATTTGATTCACACTGCATAACCATGCTAATGTGAGCTTGACCCTATACAAGCGAAACAGCGACTAAGTGTTTAAATCACTGCGACCTGGTTAGCAAGCAAACACTACAGGTTGATATGAATTCTGTCCAACTACTCAAATGAATGAATCAGTAGTATGTAGTGCACCATGTAATATCTATATAATCAGGCAATTTGTATATATATCAGTCAGTATATATATGTCAGCTGAATAGTTTAGTTGTCAAGCTTCCACATTGTCTTACTGGACAACATCCTCAGTGCATACTTCTAAATTGAAGCTGTAAATTGTCTCCATGTTATTGAAATCTTGTATTCATGTGTATAATAATAATAATGATAATTTGCTTTATTCCAGAAACAGTACTAGTGGTACAGTGTGGAATTTTCAGCACATATCCACAATATTTGCTTTTAATTTTTATCAAACATTTAAAAGGAGTATTTCAAAAAAATAAATATAAAGGCAACAACAACAAAAACGAACACAAAAATACTAAAAAAACATGCGAAAAAAATACCAAGAAGTAGAAAAGAAAATAAATAAATAATATCTCAGTATTGGGTTGTGGAAGCTGTGATATGATTATGCATGGTGACAGTTAAGCTATAGTCATACATTAAGTTTTGAAATGATATTTAAGAATGTTTATAGCCAAGAAGATCAGTTAATTTTGTTGAAACAACACTAAACAATCATAAAATAACATCTCAGGTTTTTTTTATTGTCAGGTCTAATGTGGTGTTTGTAGTGGTAGTGTGAGTAATCCTGAATAATACAAAATTTTTTAAGGTGGTGACTATGGCATTCACAACCAATGATTGTCAGTTTAATATTGCCGAAAAGTATAGAAAATAAGAAAAAACAACCACAAAACTAATAATTACATGATGATTAATGACAGGAAAATTTTGTACTACTCATAGTGCTCATATAGTCAGAACCAATAGATACACAAAAGAAGGAATAGAATAAAGTACAAAAAAGTAAGCCAATGTTAATAATTTAGATAGCTAAGTATGTTTAAGAAGGAGTTCACTATAGAATACAAAATAAGAGAGAAATGAAAGAGCCTAAAATTATGTTGTTAATAACAAAGCAAGTCATAGGTTTCGCGCTTAACATTGTCTCTGTGACTTAGAATACGGGCCAAGTATGGTATCGTTGAGTTCCTGTACTTGGTTGTACGAGCATAGATTATTTTATACTGATTTCTGGTTGTACTTGGAACCTGGAACGATATCTTCTATTCTAACATATCATTGTAATCAACTGTCGCTGTTTAAGTGCTAATACTGAATTCATACAAATAAACTGGCGTCTGATTTACTAATTTTTTGAATTGAAATAACTTAACACTTGTTATTTTGTTTGTTTTTGTGTTTGTTTGTTCAACTTTCAAGGTGTTCTACGGTACTAACTACTTTCCGAGACAAATGTATCAAGTTGCTGATAAATCCAATAAATTATCCAATTCTGATGAAAAGTGTGAAAAAACTATAAAATCTGACAAGCCAGTCACATCAACTTCAAAGACAACTGGATTAAAAGTGAAACTGCAAAGAGTCCAAGAAGAAGAACATGACAAAGACAACAATGATGATGACAATAATAATAATGGTGAAGAAAGTGATGAACAGACAGATAAAATGAATACCGCTCATAAAGATAATGGCGATCCAACTGAAAATAATAATGTAATCATAAATTCAACTGACCAGGTAGATAATGAGAATAAAGACGATGATAATGATGATGGCGTTGATGGCGTCGATGATGATGATGATGATAATGACGATGACGATGATGGAAGCCATTCTGCATCAGTTGACAGTTTATCAAAGAATTCATCATCAGAGTGTACATGTCATCTTCACTATCCATTATTGCATCGCTATCCTCCTTATTATTACCATCATCACTATCACTATCATCATCTTCTGAGTCATCATTTACACCAACACCAACAACAACAACAGTATAATCGTCATCATTGTTGTCACCATTATCCCCACCAGCATTTAATTCATCCTCTTCCTCTGCCTCCTCCACCTCCGCACCATCATCATCCAGTCTATAATGGCGACATGTATTACTATCCTCAACTAGTCACTTATTTCCCCGCTAATGATTATCTCCTTTCACCATCTATGATTAAAAATCAAGCCTACTATTCACTTCCTTACGATACTACCATTTACAGTAACCATACTGATAATAATAACGACAGTAACGATTCAGCTCATCTCCTGCCCAACAGTCTTCCACATTATCATGCGAAAATTATACTACCACAAGAGACCAAATCGCAGGAGAGAAGATGTCTTGATAATAATAATAATAATGATATGCGACATTATGTCGGTGTACCATGCACTTATCCATCATCATCATCATCAATGATTTATCCGAAATTCCAAACAGACACCACCACGGCTACTGCTACGGCTACGCCTACTGCTACTACTGATAATGGTAATAGTAGTTGTAGTAATAGTAGTAGTGATACTCAAATGATACAAACTTATTGTGAACCGCTTATTTTTTATTCACCAACAGATCAAAATTATTATCTCTGTCCTACAACATCTTTGCATGAAGTCCAAGAAAGTCTACCAGTGGTGTATAATTATACTCCAATATAAAAAAAATAAAGATTTATTTTGATATTTCAAGATCGTATTGTCAAGGTGACTTCTTTATCTCATCCTTTCTTTTTTTCTTGTTCAGTTTTTTTCTTTTTTTGATAGTGGTTAAACATTTGTCAACAGGCAGCATGTGTTGTGGAGGTTCTATTATCTGTTAAAAAGCTTGGTCGTCTTCTTATGCTCACACGTTCATTCAATGTAATCACTGTGATTCACTCACGAAAGCTGTCATACATGTGTTCATTGTATATATATGAGCTGCAAATTTAACTCTCTGCGTGTCAGTGTGTTTTTGGTATTCTCTGCTCTCCTTCGAATACTTGAATTATTCCCATTCAACTAGTCAGCTTAAATCATCGTATAAATTTTTTGTTATTCCATTAGTCAACCTATCCACGATGATTCTGTATACTAGTCATACGGTATCATGTCATTTCCGTGTGTGTTGTTGTTGTTGTTTTGTTTCCGTCGCATTCGAAGAAAACTCTCTCTGTCTTTATGATACTATTCTTCAAAATTGTTTATCTATTTAAAAGTGTAGAAGATTGTTGTTACTGACACGGTATGTATTCATCTGATCATCTGAAGCAGAGTTCATGTGTACCTCCTTTTACTGTTCCGCGTATATTCAATAAATCATCGCTGTTGTGAAATGTGTTCACGTATATGACTTTCAGTATTATCGTTATCATTGTTATCAATTAATTAATCAATTAATTCTGTGATAAATTTGTCCTTGTTGAGGTAAACAATATTTGATTTTGTGCATCTGTGTATATTGTTCTAGTGCTGTTCATTTTTGTCTTGATGTGTCAGAAAAAATATACAAATAAATAAACTATAAAAATACGCTATTGAGAATTTATAAGTCTTTGTTGACATGTCGGCTGCTTGTGCGGACGCTTTGGTGATGTTTTCGGATTGGTGGTAACTAGTAGAGAAATCCAGGATGCATATATTGTCCTATTTGCGGATTCACAGCTATATATGACTTCATTCCTAATGAGTGATAGTTTTACCACTGAGAGTCGAACACCACAGACTTCGTTTCAACAGAGGTTGAGCCTAAAAATAATTAATCAATAACTGATACCTATTGCACAAGTGATGGCTGTCGTGGTCCCCATGGCTCAGTGAATAATGCTTTAGAGTTTGAAACGATGAGTACATGGTTCGAGTTTCGATTGGAATACCATCAGTCATTAAGAATGCAGGTATATACAGATGAAGAGTCCCAAATTTGATGAAATGCACATCTTGGACTCCACTGTTAGTCACCACCAGTCAAAATAAGTTTCTGATGACGGTGGATTACAAGAACGGAGCGATTCCTCTCTTTTTAGTTTATACTTATAACATGACGGCACTGGACTCCAGTGGTTGTGAGATTTCGAGAATAAATTGATGAAGAATCCCAAAAGTAGGTAGAAAGAGCTGTGTAGACAACGCCGGTGTTTCGTTCTTGCGAACATCTACTCTAGAGGATAAATTTTTCACTGCACAGAGTTCTAAAAACAACTTGTAGAGTTATTCTTAAAAGTCGTTGTTAGTTCCACTTGTATGTCAAAAGCTGTTACGGTAACAAAGCTATTAAAACATGTGACAACCAAATCTGATAATGATAATATTCGATAGTTGGAGGCAATCGGTTGGCAGGAAGCCTTGGACCTAGGTTTCGTGCTAGTTGGCACTCACTAGTCAGCAAAGTGTATCTACAACCTTGAAGGAACTCATGTCCTTTCTGAGATTCGAACCCACGTCACCCAGTGCCGCCTGAAGTCAGAGACGTTGCCATTGAGCTATTCGGGCTCGCGATTGACGTCCTGTAGGACTGTAGTAGGTAGTTTAATTGGACACTAGTAACTAGTGTGACGTGTCTAGTTCTTTCTTTGGTGCAGACTGAATTCTATCAGTCAGGTTTGCAATGTGGCCACCATTCTAGGTAGCTCGCCATCACGATGATAATATTCTCTATCATTGCTTTATTTTGTACACTGATGAGTTAGATTTGGTTAGACATTTCATGGAGTTCTTGGCATGCACAGTCAGATAAAATTAACGCAGTAAGGAATTTTTCAGAAGAATTAGAATGATCAAGCAATATGCTTGTTGTAATGAGGCGGCAAGAGAAGTAAAAATGAGAAGTCTAGTGCAAAATGAGGTTTAAAACAGTTTTCTGAATTTTCACTGCTTATTCTTGTACCATAGTCTATAATACCATGGTCAAGTAACCTGGAGACCACTGGTTTTAATCTTTCTATTTCCATGTCAACTCCAGACATCATTACATCACATGTAATATCAGTTTTCAAGTCTAAAGCAACGTTGGATGTTGTCAAGGATTTTGGAGACCAAAACAGTCTTCTGATAATTTCATATACAAATCTAATCCTTAGAAACCAAATATTGAAAATTAATCTTATACTCGCCAGTGACTTGCTACAAGACGGAGTTTTCTGGAGTTCTGGTGAGAAGTCGTGACCAGTGAGGTCCATCCAGTTGGGAGTGAGGATGGATGTCCCGCCGATGACAGAGGCTGATGGTCGCGCTAAAATCCTGAATTGGTAGAAGTTAGAATTCATGGGCTGGCCATTGAATCGGTCTCAGTGGCTGGATGATATACGAGCTTACCTTGTATTTGGAAGGTCCTGGGTTGGAACCCCGGTGGGTGCATACTACCAATTAATCCCAAATCAGGATGAAACAGCTCTCCAGTACTCCGTGCTGGTTTTCAATAATTCTCTAACTGATATCAGTCAGTGATCAACTCGTAAAATGATTTCATATACCTTATTGTATTGATGAAGTTCATTCCTATATTACTATTCCCTAATGTTCCTAGTGAGATATAGGGCTTAGGAAGAACATTTCTATTTTACTGTCTTCTCTGCAGTCTATAACGGAAAGGCTGCTTGGAGAATTCCTCTTGAACTATCTAATCACAGTAGTTATACTTATTTGAGTGTTCTAATTAACTTCATAATTCGCACCATGTTTAAACCAGCGAATCTAGTTAAAGATAAAACAAATTAACTAAAAGATTCAATAAAAATGAGGGATAAAATTAGAAATGTAATTTACAAAATAATTTGTGTCCGACTAAATATATAGGTCAAACATCGAGATCACTTAAAATGAGAGCGAATGAACATAAGCGCCTAACTAAAGGTCATTCCACAGGAACTTAAGCTTACAACAATTTATAAAATAAATTCATTTATAGCTGTACATGCATTCGACAAAAGCTACATTGATTGAGACAACATTTGTATTCTGAAATCTAATATGAACAAATGGAAAGAGAGATTAATAACCTGAACGGGAAGTGGCGAGTTGGTCGTCAGTGCGAGGGTGACATGGAGGTGGTCATGTGAAGAGGAGATGATGAAAACATGTGAGCAAACGTGGATCCAAGTGAAAACGTTGGTAGAGAACTGAACGCAATGGAGGCGTGCGGCTGAAGCCCTGTTTTCCTCTAGGAACGAGAGGAAACAGTAATAATAATAATATGCATTACCTCCCGTAGCCAGTCCTAACTCCGACATAGAGGGAATGTTAGGCGTGAGGTTAGCAGAAAACCACCCCGTGAAAAATAACACCACTAACACTGAAACTTCAAACCTCAAGTTTGAGGTACTATGTTCTACTGGGAACGCAAAAGGAATATATTGAATTAATTAAGAAAATAATAAATGAAATATTCTATATTTCATCTGTTTAAGCATAGTACTCAATAAATTATAAGTAGTCAGTGATACAGTTTTTTTCACAGTTCTTTTTATCGCATAAATTTTTAGTAATGAATAACTTTTTTTACAGCTTCTAAACATCGTAACTTGTCTGGTATGTAGAATTGTTCAAAGATATGCGGGAATGGTGTATCCATGCCGGTGATACGTTGTACTGGTGCTTCTAGATACAGAAAACAATTATCCTAAGGGAGAATAAAAATATAAGAAAAGAGCCAGTGCAATCACACTATTTCATACACAAATTTCCTTCAAAGTAATTTGAATAAAAGCACTAGTGAAAAACATGGAGCCATATAAAACACGTTTATTGTATTTTGTCAGTAACTTGTTAATTGCTTACAACCTGGACACTAAATTTAATTCAGTTTTAGAATTTCCCGTCGATTGATTGGACCAAAGTGCTCTGTCTCAGGTTGACTTTTCGGCTTCTTGTGCAGATACTTCGACGATGTCTGGGTATGTAATAAGAAGTTAATTGATGGATGGTGACTAGCAGTAGAATCCGAGGTGCGTGCTTTGCCCTATTTGGGACTCGTTAGCTGGATGTGACTGCACAAGAGGTGGCTCTCACGGCCCAGGCGGTCTAGTGGATAACGCTTTGGCGTTTGAGCCTCAGTGGTAACATTATGACGCACTGAGTAAAGCAGGTATATCCAGTGACGAGTCCCAAGTAGGATGAAATGCGCCTTATCCTGGATTCCACTGCCAGTCACCATCCACCAATCAACTAGACACTGAATGTTTACTGGAGAAATAAAATATTAGGCAAAAGTAAAGAATAGTCATAGTATATAGTTGAATTAAGTGTTAAGTTGATAATATACAACGAATTGCCTCAACTTTATATAAGTAGTGCAGTCAAATTCAAGCGTAATAACTAAATACTGAGAGGTACAAATTATGAGACCACGAGAGTTATTAGAAGTCGTCCATATACAAATTAAGCAATATATATACATGTAGGATACATGAAGTGCAGATTTTAATAAGGGATAACGTATCCTGTAGTAAAATATGATTTGATCAGTTAAAGGTCATGAAACAGTTTACCCAGGTAGTGAGGGACTTACTACGCCTTCTTTTTGAACGCAAAAGTTAGGCTCTAGTCACTTGTAAGTAATAGTCTGTATGAAAGGTTGAAAGGTTTGAGGTTGCTTATTTATTAATTATCTCCAAAGAATTTAAACTGTTCAGCTGATACTTAGTGTCAATCAAACGTTGAGTGATCTCACTGCTCAAAGTTATACTTACTCCCTCTCAATGTTAAACTTTATAGCACTTTGTTTCTTCTATGAAATAAAGTATGTGAAAAATTGTACTAAAGTTATGAACTTTAATTGTCCTAGAGAGAATAAAAGTTGCACTGGATACACAATTCTTCCGTCCCGGAACAAGGTGGATTCAGGAGAAGCAAATCATGTACGAATCAAATCGGAAATCTACGCATCATCGAGAAGAGTATAGAATGGTAGTCAAACCTGCAGCTCAGTTCCATCGACTTCGAAAAGGCATTCGACAGCGTTGAATGCCAAGTAATTTGGAAATTATTTCAACACTACAGGGTGTAGTCTTCCAAATCTTTATCAACTTCATTTAACAGCTATATAATAGTGTTATATGTCAGGTGATTCAAAATGAAAAACTCAGCTGGGCATCTGAAGTGAATAGGGAAGTAAGACAGGGCTGCCTATTGTAACCAGGGATGTTCTTAACTGTGGTAGACTGGACTATGAGGAAGAATATGGGTTGGTAGAATACAAAAACACTCTGGACAGATAAGAAAACTTTAGAATATCTGGATTCGTGGTGAAAACCAACAAACTGGTAGAGGAGGCGGGCAGCAAAGACGGGACTTCAGGTGAACATGAAAAAGACGGAGGTGATGAAGTTAACCAGCCAACAGAAGGAACAAACAGCACCAATCACTATCGATGGAATAAATGTCAAAGAGGTCATTTCCTTCGTTCACTTATCTAGGAAGTATTGATTCAACTACAGGTGACAGCACGCATGAGGATGTCAAAACCAGTCAGAATCGGAGGGGCGAAGTAGACCTTCATCACTACTGATATTGTAGGAACTGATGGAATAGGAAAAATGTTTAGTGAAAAATACAACTTATCCTGTATTAATCTTTAAACACAGATTTATGATGCTGGAGGCAGCGGTATCTAGTGTAATCAAAAGTTAGTGAAATGAAAGTTTGTAATCACATAAAAGTCACAGAAGTACAGCAGTTCACATTGCCATAATCCACGTAGTACACAGAGGAAAAATTCAAAAGAACTCAAATGAGCAGAAATTTACGTGAGAAATGATCACACGGAATAACATGAGAGCTTAGTGGATGATTGAGATTACAAAAAGTGGATGCATCTGTGGCAATGATATCTATTTTGAGCCATATCACCAATAGTTTCGCGCTAGTGATTCTTAGTATTCCCAGGACTTCAACCAGACATTACAAGTGTGACATTAACCACTAAAGTTTAGGAGAAATATTCTCGAAAACTTCACTTATTTGACATAAAAATATGAAATATAATAAATCTACCTGTTTGCTAGCTCTTCAATTCTAAGATCTGTTTATCAGTATGATCCTTTAAACAATTCCATCGAGTCTGTTATACACACGGGATATGAACCATTTTTAATGTGTAGAGAAATCAAATTAACACGGACTGACATCATTTGAAGAAGCACTGGAAATCAGGCAGTACAATGAATTTGTTCTGATTATAGCTTGATTCCACACTGTATTTTCGGTACAAGTATGGAATTTTCAGCATGCGATATCGGTAGCCCAAATTTGCAAGCTAACCATTGGTATCAGGTGTGCGTCGGCAGGGGATCGAACCCCGGACCATGTGCATGGTCGACGAGGGTCCAAACTGCTGTGCCTCCTCATAGTTATGGAACTACATTGAGACTAGTCGGAACTTTACAAACCGCTACTTGAAAATCTAACTAACCCAACTCATAACAAAGTTAACCACTAAATCTAGTTACTCCTTATAACTATGTTTCATTCTTTTATGTTACAAGTGTACCCTAGGGCTTTAACTTTGAAGTTACATAGCTGTGAGGTCATTAGCCTCACACACAGCCTTCCCACATTCCTACGCTTACAATCGGCTAGTGAATCAAGTAAGCTTTAACAGTGCACAGACCAGGAATCGTAGCGAAACTTCTTTTAACTACTTACAAAGAATTCTAACATTTAAAATAGTATAAAAACTCAATACATAATGAATTAATTTATTAATTAATTACCTGTATAGAAGCAGCTAATTCAGCGCCAAAGCCGCAAGTCAATGGAGCTTCATGCGTTATTACACAACGACCTGTCTTACGCACTGACTGTGTTTTTTTCATAAAAACAAAGATTCATGTTAAACAGGATAGGAAAACACAATAAACAAGAAGAATTTTCGGGGTTTGATTATACAACATGAAAATGTGCCTCTCAGATCTATTCATTTAAACCAAATAAACAAGAGCATTTCAGTTCAAACATTTAACTGACTGAACCAACTACAAAATAAAAGTAATCATAGTTATTGGTTCGACAATGACTTGTGAACAAATCGTGAGACTCATCACATGCATTTATATTACTTCCGATGAAATGCAGACCTAGCACTTCTTGTTTTGAAGTCACACAGATTAGCTATATCAAAGTGCTCACTTTAGAAGTGACAAGGTTGACGACATTTGTATCCTATGTCTGTGCTGCGATCACTTCATCACCTAGTGCATTATATTATATAGTGCAATTCTCCAAATGAGTGGAGATCAACACATTCAGTCATTTCACTGCATATCCTCAAACTAGGATTCCCTGGAGATAAATCTTGTGGAGTCATAGTATATTTGACAAAAAGGGAACTGCATGCATACTTCAGAGTGGAATAACTTGGTTAGGAATTACATAATTTCTCAGCATTTATTTCACAGTTACTTATTGAAACAGAATGCTACTCTTAAATGAACAAAACTGTCAAATGGTAGACGCTGATATCTGTTTCAGAACCTGTCAAAGGGTGTTCGCTTGATCAATAAACCTTCGATCATACGTGAAACCTGTGTAGTTTCCTGAGTCTTAGTCTTCGTATAACCATGAACTATCGAATCATAGATACGGCATTATTAACAAGGATTCATCGTGGTTATCACAATGGCATATAAAGATAAAACTTGGGGACTGAGTTAGAGAATTATTCCATTATGGATAAAATTTCGTTTTGGCAAAGTCACACATTGTTAAAATGATGACGTTTCGAGCACAATTTATTCCCGCTCATAATCATATCAAGGTACTGTCACACAATTTTCTTGCTTCATTTATATACATGAGTAAAACTGATTAGACATTTGAATAAAATCAGTATAAGATAAAATATTTTCGAAAATAATATTAGTGTTATCAATAAAATACAATCAGATGGGAAATAAGATGCTTTTTACAGTAAAAATAAATAACTTGTTAGACTGCTATAATGTCAATTGAATACATGTTAACATTACTCATAATCTTCTGATTTAACTGGTAATAATATCTTCCATATCTCTGGTATTTGCATTGAGCTACTTCTGTTAGATATGTTGGGTGCAGACTCAATGAAGCAGGATTCAGTAATCAAACTCTCTTTCCACCTACCTATGCCACTTTTCAGAGTTTTGACTCTGTCCCATCTTATTGTGTGGTGGTGTGTTAGTGCAAGCAGTGCGATTGCTGATTTTTTTCTATACTACTGATCTTCTTGGGACATCTGAGACCCTCCCTACTTAGGATTCTCAATAAAGCAGGAATTAGGGAGGCATTTAAACCTACAAACTCACTCAGGCAGCGACAAACTCTGTAAGTTAGAGGACCCACTGGACTCATTTAAACAAAATGATGCAATTTACAAAATACCCTGCAATGACTATGAGTTAATTCAACTATATAGGTCAAACTAGTAGGTCAGGGGTAGTCAGATTGTCTATGAGAACATTAGAATTTAGCTAAGGTAAGAATGGCTGAGTTGACCCCGAGAAGATAAGTAATTTAAAAAAAGCTCAGTGACTGCATTGCATGCATTAACACACAAGCACACAATAGCATGGTGAGTGGGAGAGGGTTAAAATTCTAAGCAGTAATATATGTAGGTGAAGAGCGAGAGAGGTTGATTACTGAATCCTTGTTTATCGAATCTACACCCAACACATGCAATAGGAATCAGTCACCACCTATACCAGAAAAATGGAAAATACTACTACCAATCAAGACAAGAGATGAAAAATAATGGAATTATATAAGTGAAGTCTGAAAGTTATGTAAGTACCTTGATATGACTGTTAGCAGTGACAAATTGTGGTCGAAACGTGGTCATCAGTAAACATTGCTATGTAAAAATGTGTGACTTTATCAAATAGAATTTTATCTATAATGGAAGTATCACAAAGGGATTTGTCTCCAATGCTTATACACCGATTGAATAACTTAACTATGTATATCTGATGCATTGCATTGCAGGAAAATTTGATCATTTTTGCTGATCATAGTATATTGCATCTGCTTACTAGTAAAATTTTGTACGTGTTATGATATTATGGTTAGTTCACTGATAAATAAACCCTGTGATTGAGTGCAGAGTACAGTTTCTGTATAGAAGGATGTAGGTGGGGCATGAACTGGTTTATGCATTCGTTTTTTTCTTCTTTTCTGTTTACTTTATTTGGATGCATTACTAATGATAACATTTTGAATGAAGATAAAATTGATGTTCAGAAAAATTACTGCTCGAATCAGGACAAAATGCTACCTTCATATGAATGTTGTATTCTATGAGTGAAAAGATTTAGCTAATAAAATTCCGTAATGAAGAAGTCATTGACCAAGCAGAATTATCATTGAAGAAACATGTAGACAGACAGAGAGAATCGTTTTGTGAGATGTTATATGCTTCAGAGATTTTAGAATTATAACTCAGTGCAAATGTGCTTACTCAGTATTCAGAATACAGGATTTGTAGAGACTTTGGACTAATTACAATTGTTAGATTTTAGTCAAGAACCAGAAAACTTGGGAGTCATAGACAGCTGTTTCGTCCAATTACACAACTCTTCATCATTGCACACCCACGACCCTATCACGGATTAAACTTGGGACCTACAGAACACTAGACTAAGCTCACTGACAATTCAGTCACCTGGGCTGGAATTCAATGACTTATGAATTCTTACTCTGCCAGTCTGATATAGTGGACCGTGATGGTTATGACTTCCAACTTCATTTTCAGGAAATCTGTCAGGTAGCCATCAGTGAGCTAGTCAACTGGTATTCAAACTAAACGATTTGTGGTATTTTTGAACTGATTAAAACTCTTAGATTTTCGTCACAAACCAACATTGAAATTCCCACAAATTCTATGATCACTACCTCATTGGTAGCTACTAGATGGATTTCCTGAAGATGCATGTCGTAGTCATGACCAATAGAGTTCACCATGTCAGGCTGAAGTGGTTGCTTAACAAGGGGATTAGTGAGGACAGCACTATATCATGAGTTGAAAAAGTTAGAATTCACCGATCAATGAATTCCAGTCAAAGTAGCTGAATGGTCAAAAAAGCTTGATCTCGTGATCTGAAGGTCCCGAGTTCGATCCTTGATAGGGTCATTGGATGTACACTGATGAAGAGTCGCAGAATTGGATGAAACGGCCTATCTAGCACTCCCTAGATGTCACTAATTTCTCTAACTGATGCTGGTTCGTGACAAAAATCTAACGATTGTAGTTTAGTCAATAATTAATAATTTCATGGACTGCTTCTATGCTTTGATTTGGTTGTCTCAATTCTTTTTTAAGTCATTCTTTAGTAGTCAGTAATTTGAAACTTACAATCTGTAGAAGTAACCTGAAATCATTTGTAGGTTATCTTGGTTCTTGGCTTTACATCAATTAAATAGTTATTAAAGAACATTCTTGGTTAATTGTCTACAATTTTCTCATAATATTCACAAATCGACTAGTATATTTCATAACTGTTAGTAAAACGAGCAAAGTAACTCCTTTCTTAGGTAAAAATACAATTATACATTAGCTGTTTTAAAGCTGGCAATTTGTAGATATGACCTGTATCTCTACATGAATGACCTCCACATTTTGTGTGTCTATCGTTTGAATCAATAGAAAATGAAGGTAAACTTTGCGGCGAAACTATACAATTATGAGAAGCATTGAAAACTTGGAAGAATTAGGCAACTGCTTCATTGTAGTTTGGAATTCATCCACAGGGCCTATCTGTATCCTTATTGGAAGTCGAATCCAGAACGTCCAAGTCATAAGTCAGTTTATCATTGCATAGCTATGAAGTTTAATTCTTGTCCCAAACGGCTATCTAATGCTACCTGGTTTCAATAGTTCCTTAGATGATGTCGGTTTGTGACGAAAACCAACTTGGAACCAGATAAACTTTCATACATTTAACGTCTTCATTAGTAACATTCTCGTTAAACATCAAGTTAAACTGTGTCAACTGACGACCATTACACGTCTTTAACCCACTGTTAATACCTCAGACTGTTTACCAACTAATCGAGTGAATCGTCAAGCGTTGGTTTGATCGGTTACAGGCCTGATCACCAGTTGGTATCAGTTAGAGAAACACTAGCAAACCTGGGAGTACTGGATAGTTGCTTCGTCTTAGTTCGGGACCCTTCATCTGTACGCACCCAGTGTGGTTTGAACCTAGGACCTTCCGGTTACATGGAAAAATCGTAGAACATTTAGCCAAAGAGACCCTACCCAATGGTCCATCAATTATAGCCTCTGTCATTTTGTGATATATATTTAACGCAACCAGCAGCTAGTGTCAGGGACGAGTAACTGTCTTCTGCCTGAACTGGTGAACTTGGTCGATTAAAGCTGTAGTTATTAGTTTTCATGATTAATAGATGATACGGTACACCTTAGCTGTATACTCATCAAAATTCCAACTGTATAAATAATGTCATTTTAAGAAACTAACTACATGAACTAAAAAAATATTTACCAGTGTATGAGTGATTAACGATCAACCCCTGACTATTTCAGTATGACTAAATAGAATTCATAACTTTTAAAAGTCATTCATTTTATTGAACTAGTTATGCAAAAATCATTAAGTTTGTTCTAAAAATCCTGCTTACGATATTCTAATTAACTAGTTATATTTAGACGTTAGTTACGTGGAAGAAAATCCCCTATGTATCAAGCTATAAGCCATATTCACTTATCATTTGAAGGCTGGTCGTATAAGCTAATGGCTTAGATGTGCATCGGTGGTTCAACGGTAGAACTCTCACTAACCACGCCAAAGGACCGGAGTTAGATTCCCGGCCGACGACGCACTCCTAAAACCTTTCTAAGCCGGTAGTAAGGCTGGTAAGGATGTAAGGTTGAGTGTTAGGGTAGCAACTTCACCGCGTAAAAATAAAATCGGCGCTACCTAAAATTTATTGCTCTAACTTGAAGCTCTATATTCTACTCTAGATGCAAATAAATAAAATAATGAAACTAAGGATAAATAATCGTTAAAACTGCAATAGATGGAGCTGGATTTGAATCAGTGACTCATTCAGTGGTTAAGAATTCACTTTTTAAACTGATGAACTACATTATAATGAAGGTTTTTTGAATGAAAAACTGACGTTTCGCTATTTAGCGCTAATAGCTTTATCAAAGTATTATTAAACCAGAATTTACAAAATCCACTCAGCTTATATACAGTCACTTTATCATTCTTCTGCAATGTGAGGTAATTTTTATGTTGCCGTCAAGTTGGCCAATTGGTAAAGATAACAAAACCAGGTGTAAATTGCTGGACTCGATAAGTGTAGAAAGTTATAAAAGCAGCGTGTGTTTACATAACGAAACTGCTTATCACATTCGTGTTGATTTTTTCATTTCATGGGGGAAGGGGAGGGGTGTTGTACCCAGGTCAAATTCTGTTTTAGTCCATCATTCCTATTCAGTTCAGACAATTTGGATTCCATTTGATGTGAAGTGCTTCTGATGATATCAGACGTGTTTTGTGATTTCTGGATTGTTCCCTGGATTCTTTCAGTATTGTCAAAATCAATTTTGTGGCCTGATTCTATAGTGTGTATACCACCTATGGCTGATGACTCTTCAAGCTTTTCTAGTTCAAATGGATTTCTCAGTGGTCGAACAGAGGCGGCTCTACGGTGCTCATTTCTTCTGATTTTGATTCCTTTCTGGCGATGTTTGTCCGATGTATATCACATCACCTTCCAAGCACTTTATTTTGTAGACACAATTAGATAGAGAATCATTAGAAATTTGTTCTTTTATATGGATAAGGTCGTTTCGCAGTGTGTCTGATGTTTCCAAGAAAACTCTGATGTCGTGCTTATTGAGAACTCTTCTGATAATATCGCCTGACATCTCTGATCTACATAGAATCACAACTGTTGAGGTCCATGTTTTCGGAATACATTTTCGACCATACTTAATGTCAGTGTTGATTTTGTTGACGAATTTCAATGCTGAAGGACGATGATTAAGTTTTCATATATAAGCTGAGTGGATTTTGTAAATTCTGGTTTATAATAATACTTCGATAAAACCATTAGCACTAAATAGCGAGACGTCAGTCAACCAAAAAATATCGTTTTGTTTTTCATTCATTGGGAAATACAAAAAAACACCTTTATTATAATGAATATCACATATACCCAATGCCCAAATTTTTTCAAACTGTTAATAGTGAACTTGGTTTGGATATATATAACTTAATGAACTACATGTGAATAAGTAATTTAATAGATGCAATAAACAATTAAGGTTTTGATTATAGCTTACTTGATAAATTGTCTCTTCATCCCATGGTAAAATTGTTCTAAGATCGATAACTTCACAGGATATATTCAATTTTTCTGCTGCTTCATTGGCTACATCTAATGCTACATGTACTTGTGTACCCCAAGCAATGAATGTTACATCTTTTCCTAAAAGAAAGAGTAATTCGTGATAAATTCGTAAAGGAATGATACTTGTTAGGTCAATTTATTTGCATAAAAATATATACTACTGATTGATTGGCATAAGTAGTTACACCAACCAGTAGTATTTCCTAGTCAGCCAGATCGAGGTGACCTAAACATCTTTCCAACTGTTTACATTGTTAATCGTTGAACTGCTGGAGGATTTTATCATGAGTTGACAGTAGTTAGAGAACCATTGGAAAATTCACCAGGGAGTACTGGACAGCTGTTTCCTCCATCCTAGTTTGGAACTCTTCAGCATAAGTAGAATTCATGGGTCATTGGATCGGGTCCCAGGAGCTTAATGGTCTGCGAGTTTGCCTTGTAACCAGCAGGTTCTGGCTTTGAACCCTGGCGGTGGGTACGTACAATCAAACAAACAATCCCTACAAAACCAATACTTGAAAATCTTTGACTAATTTGTAAGCTGTGATTATGATTTATGAGATCAACCTGGTTGTTAATTTGCAAGCAGATCTATGTATGGGCAATTCGGATAGTGACTGGAACAGATTTCAAACTAGTTATTATTATATTAATATTATTATTGTTTCCTTTAGTTCCTAGAGGAATATGGGGCTTTGGCCGCACGTCTCCATTGCGTTCGGTTCTCCGCCAACGTTTTCACCTGGCTCCATGTCTGCCCACACGTTTTCATCTCCTCTTCGCATCACCTCCTCCACTCCATGTCACACTCGCACTGACGACCAATTAGCCACTTCCCACTCGGGTTCCACTCGAGCGATGGCTTGTCTTGTGATGTCACTTCATGGTTTGTTTTCTTAGAGTATGGCCAATCCAATTCACCTTCATTTCTTCCTGCATATTTATTGCACAATTGGTTCCTGGTTGGTTTGCTCCCATAGATACCTCCCTGTTGCTGATCTTTTCTGGCCAGCCATCTGTTTTTGAGTAGTATTGAGCGAAGACAGCTGTTGATTAAAGTCTGTAGTTTGTTCGAAGTGGCCTTCTTGACGCGCCAATTCTCTGATGCGTATAGTCAGTAGCACTGACTTCACATTGGAGTTGAAAATCTGGATCTTATTTTTCATGCTGAGTGCTGTTGACCTCCACACAGACTTGAGAGTAGTGAAAGCTTGCCTCGTTTTCCCGATCCTCGTTTTGATATCCTCATCGGTTCCATTCGCCTGCAGTTGAAACCATGTTTCTCAGGTAGATGCAGGAGGTTGCTTCTTTCAGATTTCTCCCATTTATGCTAATTGTTGTTTGTTGTTGTTGTTGCTGTTGGTGGTGTTGCCCAGGAATCTTGATCACCTTTGTTTTCTCTATGTTCACCTGAAGGCCTATATTCGATGATTCTTCTGCCGACTTGTTGCTTTTCATTTGCATATTTTCCATTTTGTGTGAAATCAGATACACATCACAATGGGCGGAATCTAGATCCTCCTAATCCTCCTCAAACCAGGCAAACCTAATGCATTTTATCGACAGGATCTGAAGGTTATGAAATTATTCTTGTATTGTAGAATGTGTACTGCCAATCAGTTCGAGCAGTTTTCTGAATAACATTTTGGATAGTATGTAATGGCAACCTGCTCAAATCATTGGGTCATTTAAATTTGCATCCAACATAATTGCATAGACTACTATCTAATTCTTATTCTTTCAATCTTCTAATTATGTGTGTGTGGATCTCTGTACGAAGTCTGACACACTTCTAATTAGTTTGCAATGTGCTGTGCTGTGCAACTGTCGACAGATCTGTAGAGGAAAATTTGTAGAGGATTAGATCCTACCTCAGATGAAATAACACATGATACACTATCGGTTAATATTTCACTTGAACATCCTACACTAAGTGGAAATATTTCACGATTGAAAACGCTGATAATTCTGGACTACGTTTTAAAAAATTGTGTGGAATAGAAACTGTTATTAATAGCATAACTCATTACAGAATGAATATTGATTATATAAAGTAAAATGGGAGTTCGCTCTAAAAAAATTTTGAAAATACCCATTGAGTGAGTCATGAAGAAAATAAAAGACAATTCAGGGAAGAAAATTGCCTTCATCGACGAAATCATCTTCAGAAGTTGTACAATTAAATGTTTACTTATCGAAAACGTATAGTAGTCCATTAGTGAGTAACATAATTGAAATAATCATTCAGAAGTGGCCCGAAAATTAAGTTACTTAATACTTAACGGCGCAAAGAAAGAAAGGATCAGAAATCTAATGAGCTTAAAATTATTACTGAGTGTCCATTTATCAAGTATGGAGAGGATGAGAAAATACACAAAAGGAATATGTGAGAGCAATAATATTGAATTAATTATTAGAAATAAAGGCAAACTAATTATTAAAAAATTAAAAAATTACAGGTAACGATAAATGAAGAGGTTAAAACCATGGTAGAATAAGAGACTGGACAAACTTTTCCTGAATACAAAGTTCAAGGTTGTATTGACGAATCACCAGCGCTTCTGCCTTATCAAAAAAATGCTGAAATCTAACGCCGTATATGCCTGTAGATAATCTTAAAAGATGTCTGTGGTGGACCTGCGTGGCCTGAGTTCACCAAATGCTCGAGAATTGAGCTAACGATTGTCTTGAATTGTCCCCTTGTTAAACATTACGGATAATGTTTAGAGATGCGTTTGGAAAGTGTTAGCTTTGTGCAGCCAAAATAACTAACTCCACAGGAACAAGTGAATTTATGAACACCCATATTGAAGCGGCCCAAAGCTGTAGTTTATCCTTCACACATCCACTGATCACTTGTCGACTGCAGAAATTAATCCAAAGATCAGTTGAGAAGAAGGCTTTTCTCAGTGATCTTGATAGACCATTCTTCAGAACCTCAACTATACTGTCACCAACTATGTCACTCAATAATGAACTACTACACATGTTTTAGGCACATTTAAATACGATCATACAGCCTTTGAAGATGATTTCGTCAATAAAGAAAAAATTCTCCACGTTGAATTGTCTTTTGTTTCCAAAGAAAATTGTTTACCTTCTCTCACTACTTCAGCAGTCTCCAGAGGTATTAGGTAATGACCAGTTGGAACTTCTTCAACTGCAGAACGATATAATATTTTTGGTTCAAAAAATATACACGGATCTTCTTCTTCTATGCATGATAATAGTAAACCCTTCGCTTGAACAGGACCACGGGGAAATACAACCTTGTAAAGTGAGTAAATAAATATATGCTATATATATATATATATACAGATATAAAAGTTATATAACATAACTCCTAGGCATTAATAATATCATTTCTTTCGGAATGTTAGTGTCTTAGTATCGTTTATTTGTTCCGAGACATGACAGTTTAGTTACTTTAAAGGATTTAGAAACATTGACTAACTTCAGACCTTAGGCCTGTAACAGAAACACTGAAGAACAACAAGAAGAAAAGAAGAAGCAACATATAACTGTTCAGGTTTAGCTGTCAAATATGATATCTCGTGTGGAAGGATTTTGTGAACATAAGATTTCCTGATGACCAGGTTACTGTTTAGTCATTTAACACTTCTGAGTCATATTCAAGTATTAGGAAGTCGTGACCAGTAGGGTGCAGCAGTGTGAAAAGAAATACTCACCGAAGACATTGGCTAGCGGTCGCGCTATGTCGTGAATTGGCAGAAGTTAGATTTCATGGTCTGGCCATTGGATTGAGTCCCAGTGGCTTAATGGTCTACGAGCTGGCTCGCCTTGTAAACAGAATGTCCTGGGTTTGAGCCCTGCCGGTGGGTGCGTACTGATGAAGAGTCCCAAACTAGGCTGACGAAACAGCTGTCCAGTACTCCATGTAGGTTTTTCAGTGGCTCTCTAACCAATGTCAGCTCATTATGAAATCCTGTAACTTTTGAATCATGTTGTTTTCAATTTCTGCAACTTCTCCTTTGAGTAACTGTTGTCATATCCAGTGTGATGGACCACACAGAGTACTGATGTCGCAGATGCATATGAAACTAGAACGCAGCTCCAAAAACTTTGGAGCTGATTATGATCCATAATTAGAACAACGTTGATGTGAAAGATTTTATCACGACTCCAAAAATGTGACATGTCAGTCGGATGAAACTCTAAGTCAGTCTGTACAAGCACTTGTTTTTGATATTTCTTAATGGCAAATACTAGTCTATTCATGACACAAACTGTATCGAAAATCAAAACAAGTGATTCAGCGAAGAAACTGTTTTCATCGAATTTATTATCAAGCTGTAAAAACGTATAAAGTTCGTTCAAACCCCCTCCAACTTTCATGGTCTTAATCCCTGTATGCTAAAGTATGGTAATCCCTAATCACATTTTGGCTCTACCTATTTTTCGTCTTGTCTATTCAATTTGTATTCTCTTCCTTTATTACGTCAATTGTTACTAATACTATTCTCACTTTGAATTGTCCCCAGTATTATTTCATTCATTCCACTTGTCATTCTAAATCAGTTCTGTTTTGCAACGTTAAATTCTATGTTATCAAATTTCACACATTATTACGTAACTGTTATAACTTCGGTGAACTGAAATAACCCCGTCGCCAATTTGTTATAACTGCTGCTGAAATGGATTAGATCCGTAGTCACTTTGTTCTGTCTGCGTCAGCCTAATATGCCTATCCTCCTGTGGTACCTTCTGATTCACTGAGCCATGCAAATATCAAAAGACAAAGGCTGGTCTATGATTGTATATTGTAATCACAACAACAACAAAGACCATTAGGAAAACAACACATTTTCTTTGCAACAATAAAGTAGGCCTCACAGCTGCGAGAAATGATTGATCGCATAATTAATCACACCATGTTTGAGAAACGATGATATACTACTTGATGCGGGATCATATCAGTAACGTTTTTATTTTTATTCTATTTGCCTACTAATCCTAAATTGCACATCCATTTCCAACACATCATATGAATTATTTTATATCTATGACATTAATTGTTTTGTCACTTGACATTTAACTATGATTATAATCACAAACATTTTAATTGCATTTCATACTACTATTATTAATTTATGTATTCACACCTATGTATCAGTTCCCTCACAGCATATAATTTCTTGAGAAAGCTATATATATACGATTGTACAGCTTGATAATAAATTCGTTGAAAAGAGTCTTCGCTGAATCATTTGTTTTGATTTTATATATGTTACAATGGGAATTTTCCATGAATTGAAAACTGTATCGAAAGGATAACACCACACTGAGTTTAACAGTTATAATGTCTTCCTCCTTTTTGATAAATTTCAATTAGCTATGCCCGCTAAAGTAAAATATTACTTCCTGTCAAGTCTTACATTACCCCTATGTATATACTCGCAAAAGGAAATGGAGACGGACTGGACATACACCCTGAGGAGATTGCTGAGTGATTTCATGCGCCATGCCCTATAGCCGGAACCCTATTGGTAAACAATGAGTTAGGCGTCCGAAGGTGTCATAGAGGAGATCGACTGAGTAGGAGATGAAAATATATGGGCATTCGTAAAGGACTGAAGAAAACAGGATGAAGCCTTATGTTCCACTTGGAACCCAAGAGGATATTAATAATAATAATGAAATAATGACACTTAAGTACAGGTGGTTGCATAATGACAAGGAAGAAACAATTATCAAACAAAATGACAGTTGGACAAGATGACAATAACAACTATCACATTCATCAAAGTAATCATTTAGATAATTACTCACGTTGTATACAGTTAATGAAAGCCATATGAAATATAATGAATTCAATTTATTCTGCTTAAGCTATTTTCATCAGATTATGAATTTAACTGACTGTTCATCTCACAGTATTGAAATATCAAGGAAATTAACAGGCTCTAAATCATCGCCTTCATTGGACAACAGCTGCAAAGCTGAACTCCACAAGTTACAATTTCCTTCAGTTTTTAATAATGTGTTCAAATTATAATCAGTCTAGAAGATATATACCTTCCCTCTTTACCAGTCTTATTACTGGCTTAGCGAAGTAAAGGAGTGTGTTATCGGCCGGTGATCAAACCCCTGGCCATGTGCATGGTTGGCGAGTGTCCTAACTACTGTACTGCACTAAAGTTTAGCAGTTCCTAAAGTACAGAATAAAGCAGAATATGAGAAATGTGAAGAAACTTTAATAACACAAAATTTACGTGAAAGAGAATAACGGTATAAAGAATAACGAAGATTTGGTAGATTTAAGGAGTGAGAATGCAACTATTTTGGACCATTTCACCAACAATCTTCAGCCATTTGTACTTTATGTCAAGAGGACTACAGGCAGATAGTCTGCACCTCCTTGTGTGACCCAAATAAACAGTCAGAAACTACATGGATTGGTGTTGTGGTTTAACCTGAACACTCCTAATTCTTTACTAGTCTAATTTTTACATTTCCAAATGTTGTAATATTTATCGAGGTCAGAGGGACCCAGCTTTCGAAGAAGAATCCGTACTTTCTATGAATCATCTTGGCCAGAAAAATCCACTTTGAAGTGATCTTCATCGCACCTGAATCAAGCATCGACGATCACATCAGCATCAGGGTATTACTGTGATATTCAATGATACTACTGGCAATTGCATCAAATGAAGGAGCTGATAAAGTTAGAGAAGCGTGCGATGACTCAGAAGCTGGAATTTTAGAGTACGTGAGCGACTTAATAATCTTCATTTGTTGATCAAGAATTTCGTCCAACTTCTAAGAATCCAGCATCCCCATTGCCACTTTTATACTTCATGGAGTTTGGTTGAATTGACAGGGACTCACAGGCTAGTAAAAGACAAGGTAATCGCAAGTACCGCTTCCCAGCTGCCAACGTTTAAAATGGCTATTTGATTTCTCAACCCTCTGTTTGATTGAGAACACACAACGGGGTTAGCGGGACGAGTACATTTACACAGGGAAGTGATGAATACTGTGTACGCTGGCCAATGACATAGGTGTTATAAAGGATGAATCCATTAGTTATATGTCTGTCTACCTATGAGACAACTCTGATTGGTCCATTTTCTGGACAAGATATCGATCCACACATCACTAATCCTATGTCAGCTAACATAGTTCACTGAGGGAAGCAATGGATCAGAATGGGTTACACATGTCCTAGATATATCAATCAATGCAAATTTTCAATCTCATCAACTTATAATACTGTAAAACACAATTGTTTGAGTACTTTATCATCAAACGTCATATAAATGTTAGTCTGTACAAGTTCATTACTGATAAATAGCATTACCTCACCTTTATACCTGTAATATGACCAAAAAACCCCTCGGGACTTTGTGAATGATATAAACCACCGTGTCCAACAGCACCGCATGGTGTTCTTATTGTCAACGCTCCACAATTAAACATATTACCCGAACGATAACGAAATTTCGCTGCTTCATTACAAATTTGATCAAAAGCTGGATAAATATAATCGGCAAATTGTATCTCTGCTATCGCTGTTGTTCCCATAGCTGCTAAACCAATGCCGAAACCGATGATTGCTTGTTCACTTAACGGTGTATTAAATACACGAGAATTGCCTAATGATTATAAGACAAAGAATGAATACGTCTCATTTTTTTAAACTAACCAAACTTTTCTTGAAGTCCAAGTGAACATCGAAATACTCCACCGAAACCAACATCTTCACCGAATAGTACAGAATTTGGTTTATTAGTTAGTGTCAGCTCAATAGCATTCCCGACGGATTGAAATAGATTCATTGATTTTGTCTCACCGCTGTTCGCTGGCGCTTCACATGGATGATATGTGAAATGCTGTTTTGACATGCCTCTTTTATTCATCTTGTGAATGGCATGGAAAGGTAAAGGGAGTTTCTTGAAGTAGGTGACATTCTGTGCAAAATTCATTCTGTTAAACAGATAAAGTTTGTTTTAATTGTTGTGTATAATTGAAAGAAATGATTATGTGAATTCATCAACGACAATTTGGATAATTAATTATCAATTTCTATATGACTAGAAGTCATTACAATAGATTATATACTCATAGAATCAAGCACGAAAACTCGAAGATACCCTATTTGACCAGCGTTCTATATGGCAGAAATAGTGTTACGAGTGAAACCTACAACTTTCTAGGGAATCAGCAAATTAATTGGCTCTTCTCTTTAATCTCCTACTATTTGTCACAGTATTTCAGTAATCTCATGATTTTAGCTATTAACCTTGTAACAATAAAAGGTAAGACAAGGGAGCAAAGGTATACTTTCAAGTGATCAAAGCGCTATTTATGTAAATACATTTTTATATTTTCTGTTCAAATAGATGTATCGTATTCTTTTGCTGATACCTTGGCTTAGTTCTTTCCTCTGACCTTTCACGGTCATCCCACATCTTATCAATCTCTAAGAATATGTTTCGTCTTACCTTCTTGATTAAAAAACTAAGACAATCAGGTATCAACCAACCTTTAGTTCTGTAATTTTTAAACCCTTGTATTTTACCTATTGTACTCTATTTCTCTTCATTAATCTTTCCTGGGCTTCTCAAAAAAGACTATATCATATTACGAAGGGTATTAAATGCTGTGAGTAGGGTTTGTGGTTTGCCACTGCGTGAGCTCGCCAATACTATGGTCTAGAGACACATAAATTCCTGTACAAAATGGGCAAAGGCCGTATTGCCAGACCCTCTGCACCCCCTTTATTCACAACTACCCCTTTGTATCTCATCAGGTAGGACGAGAAGTCAATATAAGAAGTTATATGCTCGAACCACTAAGTACAGAAATTCTACAATACCGTATTTAGCCCTTATTTTATGTGATGAAGACTCTGTTAGACGTGAAACATATAAGTTACTATGTAATTAGCAAAGTGAATCGACCCTTTCATTGTTCATCTTTCTGTAATTTTATGGTACCACCCTTTCTATCGTTTGATTATAACTTTGCTATTCTTAATTTAGTTGTTATTACTATTATTACTATAATTTTATACCTTATGCATATTTTTCTCCGAATTGCATATAGTAGTTTGCTACATAACTGCTATAACAACGTTTTGTTACTATTATTATGTAATGTTTATGTTTTACTTTGTTTTTTGTCTTTTTTTTGAGTAAATTATCTGCAATATTGTACTGAATTCTGAAAATTCCTTGCTGTATCATTAGTACTGTCTTCGGAATAAAGCAAAAATTATTTTAAAAAATTATTAATGCTTTATTGAACCATGGGAATATGTGAGAATAATATTCCGTTGGAACACCATGTCTCTATCACACCACCACGCTCTTCCCCCCATCAAAAACTTTCGGCTTAATTCTGTCCGATCGTCTTGTGCTGGTAGCTTTGTTAGTTTGTCTTGCTGTATCGAGTTCCGGAGTTCGCTGACGTTTACCTGCTCCTCTTTGTTTGCATTTTCGATCGTATATACGTGACCCCGTCTCACGGTGACCATGTATAATCCTTCCCACTTTGGAAGCATTTTGCATAACCGTGGCTCATGTTCGCCGGTGTTTCGCCTCACAATATCATGTGCTGCAGTCGCCCAGCCTTCCAGCAGCGTTTCAACTGACAACCTCATCGTTGACGAATCTTGAACGCCACTCAACTGTGCAACACTCTCGAAGTCCTGCCAGAAGATCCATATGTCTTCTTCTTCAAAAACTACACGGCATAGGCTTTCCATTTGTCGGCAGGCGGTGACACCAAATGTAACAACAGAAGGCAAGACCAGGAAACCAAGGTATATTTTCAAGTGATCAAAGCGCTATTTATATGGATACAGTTTAATATTCTTTAACCAATTATTGAACTGTATTGAACCGTAGGAATATGTCAGGATATCATTCCGATGGAACACACTGTCTGTATCACACCAACACAACCTCATTATCAATATTTTGCACTTTTAAGACACATTTTCGTCTTTATTGTCATTGTTAATACTAAAAAGTTGCAATTATCAATTTTGGTCACGTATACCCTGTAATAATATTTTTTTTCATTTATGTTTCTGCTAATGTTTAGTAGACTAGATACAATATTGTACTAAATGCTGAGAATTCCACACTGCATCACAAGTTCTGTTTTTTGGGATGGAGGGGGGAATAAAGCTAATCATTATTATTACTAATATTCAACAGCTATATGATAATGTCATATGTCAACGTGATTCACATAGGAAAACTCAGCAGGGTCTTTGATGTAAAGACAGGAGTTTAATGTGCGTCGGTGGCACAGTGGTTAGAACGCTCGTCGGCCATGCACATGGTCCGGGTTTCGATCCTCTGCCGACGCACATTTGAAATCAATGGTCGGCCTGCAAAATTTGGGCTACCGATATAACATTCTGGAAATTCCATACGTGTACCGAAAATAAGGTGTGGAATCAAGCCATACTCGAAACAAAAATAAAAAACTTACAGATTAACAAGTGAAAACCAACAAACTGTCAGAAGAAGCAGAAAAGGAAATACTTCAGCTGATGAACATAGAGAAGATGGAGATGATGAAGATGACCAAAAACAACAACAACATCAACACGGAGAAGCACAATCCCTATCAAAGGAAGTAATTTGAAAGAGGTCACTCCCTTCGCTTTTATCTGTTTAGGAGGCATGATTTCAATAACCAGTGACATAGATGAGAATGCAAAAGCCAGCAAAAATCGGAAAGACCAGACAGATAATAATATAACAATAACAGCTTTATTCCAAACAGTATTTTTGGTACAAATATGGAATCTTCACCATGTAGTAGAGTATTGCATCTAATATTCTCATTACAGGGGTAATAATTAAAACAGGGCACTTAAACTGATAATATTTTTCAATATGAATATAAACACAAAATTGGGATAAGAGAAAATATTTAACGCAGTATAATAATGAAAAATAATAAATAGGGCCTTTCATTTAGAGTTCAGAAGTAATTTGATACTTTCCTGCCTTGAACTTTTCTCATCACATAAAATATGTTCCAAATAAGGTAGTGTGGAGATTTTATACTAAGTCGTCCAAGCACACAGTCTTTTAAAGTTGCTCCTATAGTTCCACCAGATGAGATGCAAGGGGAGAGTTGTGTATAGAGAGGACGCTCAGAGTCCGACAGGATAATATTCGTCAATTTCTTGCATCAGTCCTAGTGTCTATCTGTCTATAGTACTAACGAGTTGGTTTAGTGACATCCCGCTTGCCCTAATGACAGCCTATAATGCTCTCCACAGTGTAACAAAATCTTTGTTAATTAGCCCAGAAAAGAGTAAGGGCTAGGAAGTAATAAGGAAGAACAGGTAGAATACATGAAGTAACAATCTGTAAAAGTAGAGACTGAGTGCTACCAGACTGTCTTAACCTCCTTAAACAGAACGTCAACCGAAATATCTTTCCGGAAGCTAAAACGAAAGGATCAGCGGAAATACATGATCCAAAGTATTTAACATTCAATTTAATTGCAGCTTCTGTGCCATCTATAATGGTGGAACCGTGCGAACTAACCAGTTCGTGTAAGTCGCACTTGTGTCTGAAAGTGAAATTAACAACCTGACGATTGGAGAGATTTAGCCTAAGATCATTTGACGGGAACCACAGACTAAATTCTGATAAAAAGTTATTCATTTTGCAACAGTGTGACTGAGAAGTGATAGGCATAGAAACAGTCAAATCATTGGCATACTCAAAAAATTGTCTTCATCAGAATGAAGTAAGTCATGTAAGAAAAAAGAAGACAGGAAAGGAGAAAGGACAGCTCCCTAAGGAACACCAGCTATGGTATGTGAAGCAGTGGAGGATTTCACATTGTAAACACTGTATCACGTCCTATCAGAAAACTAGGAATGCAACCACTTATTAGTCCAGCAACCTGTTTGTGTCACAGCGAGCTCGTCTAAAAAAATAGACCTAGGCACTGAGTCAAATTCAGATGTGTGATGTAGGAAGGAACACAGAACATATTTGGCATTTCTGTTCAAGTTAGAGGCAATACTGTGATGTAAGACAGCGGTGGCATCCAAAGTACGCCTACTATGTTTACAAGATAATTGTTTAGGGACATCAAAAGCCTTCAGTGAAGGTTCAAAGTCAGATAAAAACAGTTTTTCCAGTATTTTGAAAAGGGTGAAGTGATGGCAATGGACCTAGACTTAGCAATTGAACCACTTGGTGATTTAGACACAGGAACAATTTTAATATCCTTCCACGTGGCAGGCACAATCTTAACGGGAAAGGATTTATTGAAATACCAGTTAGAGTATAACATAAAATGTCCCAATATTTCCTAAGGAGGGTAGTGGACACACTACTTGGATCAAGGGACTGTGTAGATTTCACGGATTTAAGACACTCCAAGACTTCATTTGCATTAAAACCATAAAAGCAGTCACTCTTTACACGTATAACACTTTGAATCATAGCATCTGCAGGACGACATATGAAAGACTACTTAAGCGTACTAGCGTGGAGAAGGATCACTAATTATTTGCTTAGCGCCTGAGGTTCTGCAGGACAAGAACTTTTGATTAATATGAAATAAATCCGGAAATCTAATCCACCTATCATAAAGAAAAAGATTCTGATTTAATCACCAATGTCATGTCATTTATTTTATATGGTTCATACACTTGGTGCGTCACCAAAAGCAAACTTTCGTCAACAGCTACCTTCACTCCATACTAAATATCAGATGTCTAGAAAGGATTACCAACAAGAAACTCTGAAAAAGAACCAAACAAAAAGCAATTGGCGAAAAAATGAGTCGAAAAGTGGAAGTGGACTGGAAACACGCTGAGGAGACCATTAAGTGACATCAAGCGCCAGACCCACAAGTGGAGCCCTGTTGGGAAACGATAATTTGTGTGTACGTAAGAGTGTGACTTGGAGATCATTTGATGAAGAAACGGAAGCTTGTGGCCAATCGTGAAGTCAGATGAAGAGGATTGCATAAAGAGAGTGAAATGGAGATATGCTGCTGAAGCCCTGTTTTCAACTCGAAAACCAAGGGAATGGCAAAAATAATGAAGTGTACCTTCTCTTTTTTCTACCTGGAGCAAACTGACAATACACTATAAACTGCAAACTGGTTTCTTTTCTTTTAAAATAGTAAAAAGCATGACGCTGTAATGCAACTTTAAGATTACTCATCAGAAAAGAGAACAGTCCGAACCAATCTCTTGACAGTAACCAAGAATGAATATATTCACTTAATAAAAATTTGCTTCAATCAATACCTAACTCATAGAATGGTCATCGATTTTACTAATACAAGTGTAGAAGTTGGACAAGTGCAATTTTGTATTAGTTTGTTTACTTGAGATAGCATAATATGGTGAAGTTTCGAATGTAATTCAATTCTTCACCTGTAAACTGCATAGTTAGAGGTGAAAATTCATCACAGGTTGTTTTCAAGTCCCAAAATATTCTTTCTGTCTGTTAGTCTGAATACTTTCACTAATTATATCTATTATTATTATTATCTCTTTTCTATTGACGACGATACCGAAGGACCAGCTGGTGAAAGGATCAACTCCACTCACAGTAGTAACAGTCTTAACACACCTCATTCTACAAACCATATACAATTAATCCCTGGACTACTGCTTTTGGAGTCAACCACGACAGTCGAGTGGCGGAACGAGCTACGCAGACGTTTACCGAAGATCAGGAACCTCTACCTCACAATCAAGAGGCGAGCACAAAGAAATCAAATTGGTTTATACTAGCTCGTAAAAACGCTATTGGATATAGGAGATAGGGTTGATATAATAAGCAGCACCAAACACATTAACTGAAACTTCAAGACGTTAGTACTTCTGATTAATATGAATAACTGAAAGTAAATCAAGTCAACCACTTATACTCACTGGCCAAATAGAGCTAATCTTAGGCACTGGGAGGTCCCGCTCCCTGTTTAGTTCATGAACTCTATCTGGCTAATAGGGACAGCTGCTGGGAATGTGAGGTTTCCAACTACTAATGTCAGTCATTCGCACATGACATCTCGCCACATTGTTCTTTAAGTGATGATTAACACTCCTAGTGCATACCACATATCAAGCAGATGAAAAATTTTGGTCTCCGAAAGAAATGATGATGGATTTTCTGTGTCATTAGCAAGTACAGAATTCAATTGTCCATATTGTTAACTGACGTCAGCAGCTATCCACATTTGGGTGGCTTGAACTTAAATGTATACATATTGCCTCCTGTAGCTCTCAGAGTTATCTGATAGTGGATAAGTGATAGAGAATTTCTCAATGAATTCATTAATATTAATCTTATTCCAATTAAAATAACAGAAAAAATAGAACGCCTGATGCCGTATGCTATCAGCTTTATAAATACCTGATAGTACAGCAGTGTTAATAATGTTTCGGTAGGGATATCGGTTTTAATGCAATCAAGAGTTCCGGGATAATAGCTGAGGAATGAACTATTGCAAGCACTTGAGTTTATGTAAAAACTGCTACTTATCCAGTATTCAGGTGAATCTTGAAACCACTGATGGTGAAAAGATATAAATACTACAATACTTTGGCATTTCTCTGCTGGTTATGCAATTACAGCTTAGTTACCTAAATCGGTTTATGTGTTTACGCGCAGCGAACACTTTTGAATTTACGCGAATATTTTGTGTGCATAATTGAATTCACTTCACTGTCACTCTGAGCAATTGCTTTGGTTGGACTGTTTCTGTGGTGTTACAATTTTTTGGTCCTATTCAACGAGTCCGTGAAGAGCTGGAAAGTTAGGGGAGTATATAAGTTGTCGTAGGAACAAATAGCCTTCTATTCGTATCCTCTCCCTTGAATGGATAGAACTGAAGCTGTCAAATAAGATTTGAATCTGGTCATGTATTTCGTTTTGTGTTATATTGTATTACGTGTTAAAGGCGATTCTGTAATTATATCGAATAGCTATCGCTTCGGCAATAAAACAGTTCAAACCAGACTTATGCATACAGAAAGAGATTACGATTAACCTTTCACTCCCTTGGAAACTGAACTTTGATTTTGATTACATCCATTAGTCATCTTATTCAGTGATCTAAAAGCAGTGAACAAATCCTTATCTTACAAACTGCAGCCGCTTTTGTTTTTTGAGTTGCAATGTCAGCCTAAAAGCTAACACTATTTGTTAATTCGTTCTGTTTTCTGTCCTCCCCCTCCCCCAGCTTTCTGCTTTCAAAGCGTATGGATTGATGATGCAAACTTAAACTAAGAAACTGTAATGTTTACATTTTGGATGCGCCAATTTTATAGTATTTTAATAATAATAATATATATATCTATGTAGGACACACCAGTTGTACAGGCATGGATAAGTATTATTTAAATTACATGAATTTGATTTATAGTGAAATTACATGTTTGCTCTCCTCTCTGACATCAGTTAGTGAGTTAGTCGTTCAATGGAGCACACAAAGAAATATAGAAATATTGTCTTCGCATTAACAAAAAAACTTAAGTATGTGTCGGATAAATTACAAATATTTGGGAAAAATAAAGCTTGAAGTCAATTCCTCCATATAACTTTGTTGTGTGCGGCATCGTATCTTGTTTTATGTTCAAATTGGGTATTAATTTAAAATGAGTGATTTATTTTTATGATTTTGATACCATTTTTATTGCAAGTAATACCAGATGTGAATTCAACTGAATGCAGATTAATATTGGTCATTGTCAAGTAGATTTGTTTTACTGCACCCAAGTCACCCAGAGCCCGCCATTTGTCACTGCATGGTTGTTCCGTACGAGTAAGTTGATAAACACGTAGAAAGCTATATGTAAGCCATTTTAGATCGTTGACAGTGCTTGTATAAGATGCTGTACAGCGTCTTGTTATGGTGACAGTGGATTTCATCAAGGATGCTGAGCCATTACTAGTCAAACCTTGAGGGATGATATATGAGTAAGTGACTTCAATTGTTTCTCAGCTTCAGTCGGAATGTAGATCAATACAACTTCTACTGCCACTTAAACTTTAAACCATGTTATTATCATCCACATAACCATTGTAATTTCAGGTAGTCTGCAGCTGAAATAGAAACGATATCGTTTAATTCTGCAAATTTCGTCTTCTTTTCTTTATAGAAATTTTTATCTTTTATACACAACTGAAATATATACCGTGGCGTTTGCTATAATGTCCGTGGAAAAATTGTGATTCCTTTTGTCTTCTTTCGAAAGGTAGTTCATTGGTTTTCGGGATCTGAGATGCTACGAGGTCTCTCAGTCAATAAATGAGCACATCAGAGTCAGATAGACAATAATTAAAGTAGGAGTGCTTATGTAGTTAGTGCAACTCCTGTAAACTTGGAAACTGGAAAGATTCAGGCTGAAGCATCAGGTCTCATGGAAACACTGTGGATACTAGGCTTCGATTACATATCACAGCGTATGTACACATGTGTTGGTGGGGCTATTAGTTGTCAAGGCTATGGTAAAGTACTGCATATCCATAAAGCTAGAAAAATAAGTTGGTGAAGAATATAATAGCGCTAACAGTACCAACTAAGAAATTAATATGGGCGTCCATGCATCTGTATCTGTGCTACAACGGATGGGCAATTGTGAATGTACTGCTTTCACACAAACGCAGAGGAGCTCATAGCTGCCAGTTAACCGAACAGCAATGACAGCAAACTGCAGTCTATTACACCCATATGTGCTTTAGCATAAGTGCGTTTTTGCATATGAATTGTGTTTATCATGTTCATTGATGGACTAGATCCATCTGCCCTTGTGGTAGGAACGAATTATCAGTCGCGGTTTGTAACCCAAGTGCTTGTGTTGAATAAATCTGTTTTCAGCATGACAGAAACGGTTATTAACGTCTACCCACATAGTATTGTCTAAATTTACTTAGGCTTTCTGAAGTAACTTACAGTATCAGCAGAAAGCACTAGGGTGGTTTAGCGGCTAACTGCATGAATAGAAGAGTGATAACACCTCTTTTGGTTCTTCTACAAAGTGATAAACCAGTGAGGATGCCAAAGTCACAGCTGGGGTTTGTCATGATAATCTAAGAAGGTTAACACCAATAACTAACTTAAATGAGATGGCCTAGTAGGCTGAATGCTGAGAGGAAAATTTCCCTCAACGAAATGCGGTAATGGATTTTGGCTTGCTGTTCCTTTCTTCCGTAGTAGATGCGGTAGTGTGGATTCAACCTGAAGAAGATGTATTAGATGGTAACAGCCTTAATACAACATAGTTTTCCAAACTGCCTGGAGCAGATCATTATTGACTCAGTGGTCAGTTTTTGGGGTTTCCAAATGCTTTGATTAAGAAATATTTAGAACGGCCCACACTCTGAATACTCATTAAGACGATCAATTCTTGCTCTGTCAAACAGATAGATATGATGAACTTTGTACAGGCTGCAAGTACCAAGTTACTGACGAAATTTTTATCCCCCTGACGATAAGTGGGAAGAAAACTTTGGATTCTTCTCATTATATTATATTTTTTTATGTGCTCCATTGAACGACCAGCTATCAGATTGTACTGACTAACTAATTTCAGAGAAGACCGCAGCCATGTAATTTCACCATAAATCAAATTCATGTAATGTAAATAATACTTATCCATGCCTGTACAACTGGTGTGTCCTACATAGATAGGAATAAAATATATGTATTATCATGTGACAGGTAGATAGTTAACCTCAATCTTATGTATCACACCTTAAGCAACGAGTTTAGTGTGGATTAGTTTAGTTTCGCCACTTCTTTTATGATGACGTCATATGGCCCCAAAGACTCCCCGTTATCATGACTCAACTTATTCTTGGAAGACCCTCTCCCCCAAAGTTATGAAATCCTTGAACAACTTCTCACCCCTCGGACCTATGTGAAGTGGAGTGATTCGGGGTAGTGCACCTAGTTTGTTTCTTTTCCAAGTTTAAATTAACCATATCTGCAGTTCGATCAGGCACAGCACACCATACCTCTTTGCTGAAGGCTTGAAGATTTTTTGCAGCTTTACTTACTTGACCCTGAAAGAAGGATACGCACACATTCAAGACGACCTAAATAGGTAATGTAACCAGAGCAGCGGCTAGTAACTGCCATTTACCTCCGATAAGTGTGTAAGTGTGTGCACTGAAGACTCACAGGCTTGTTACATCAAAAACTATGCAAAGCTAAGCAAAAGTCCTCTTGTACAAGGTCATGGTGCACATTGCATGCGAGTAGTGCACAATTATTTTCGATTTTGTGCATGGATATGATAAGTTTCAGAGAAGCTTTACACGGCGCCTACTAAACACTCATGATTCCCTAATGTATTAGGACATGCGCAGGAAATATGGAGTTGAGTCCCTCTGGTTAAGACTCAACCTAGCCTTTCTCTTCCATCTGCTACACAGCTATATTAAAAGCAGCAATCCAGTAGCTTTCATTAATGCATCTACGTGTACTCTGCGGATTCGTGTACACACCCTATCCACAGCCCAATATCGGACAAGAATGCATTGAAGGTCCTTCAAAACATAGCGTAGCGCCTTGTGGAATGAACTTTAACTTGAGTTACTTGGTTACCAGCCTCCCGCTGAATTTCAACTCCTTCTGGGTGAGTTCGTTTCAACAAGTATTCTTCAGCCTACTTACCCGTACTTCCCCTACATAGGCCGCTTAACTAACAGTGGTGCTACAGGCTATGGTACGATACCCAGACCTGAGAAAATTCATCTCCTCTAGATGTCGTTGCACACATAAAGACGCGAGACAAGCCTCTTCCTATTATTCCCTCATTACTTATCCCCAGACGCAGTTATTTTGCTTATCTGAAATTCTATCAATAAGTGAATAACCAGTTTTCTAGCGACATAAGACTACTTGTAATTATCTAATACGCATACTTTGAAACTGATTCGTAATATTTTTTCCCATAAAATAAGTGAACGGGTACTTTGCAATATCTGGCAAACACCATATAAAAGATGGCCATGAAAATTTGATATAATAAGCCCACACATTCGGCTGTTCTCCTCAGGGTTGTTCTGCCCACCTTTATTAACAACTGTTTGGCCATCCGTTTCAGTCCGCCCGATACACTATGACCTAATTTACTCTGGCATCGAACACTTCTATATCTTACACTTTTTAAAACTTTAGTTTCCTATACTTCTGCAATAAATTGTATATACGTGTAATATCATTTCAGGGATTCTATGGCTCCTTCTCGTATGTATCTTGTAAATTTACTTTCTGTGATACATTATCCATAACTATATTTATTGCCATTTTGGAGTCTCTCAGAACGTTCCTCTCCTCCTGAAGTAGATTTTAAACACGCGGCTTTTAATCATGTAAACCTACACGCGCAGAGAAAATATAAATTATTACTACATAGAACAACACCAAGGATTACATGAATAAAACTAGACCCATTGAATTCAGAGCTACGTAGATCCGTTGCAAGTTCAAATTCGTAGCAACATTACCTAGGAAATCACCTTGACATTTTATTATATTTATCAAGTGTTTATTTATTTATTGTATAGGTGGTGAAGCACTTTTCAGGCAATGGCGAAATTGTCCGATTCTTTGAATACTGCATTTCTTCTTTGTACATACTGCAGGGTTCATCACATGGGAATGAGAAAACATTCGGCTGTCAGAGCCAGGTAATATCCCACATCACCGATGCGGAGTTTGGAATCCGCTCACGGAAGTAATGCGATTGTACTTAACCTAAAGCTACCAAGTATTGATCGCTGCATTCGTTTGATAAAATTGCATAGCAACGTCTTTGCCATAGCTTTAGACCATGAATAAGTCTATAAGGGTAGATGAACTTTTTGTGGACCTGATTAGGCGTCAATTTGTCAAGGTCATGCCCCACGCTCGCAGGCGTTGACTTTGTTGTGTAACACACCCCCAGGCAAACTGTTTGCGAGAACGTTGTAGGAGGACATGGTTTGCTTAGTAACTTCGTTTGCTATAAAGCTTATCATACATTCAGACTTTATCAGACTATCCGGATTGGTAACGTGGGTTGGGTCAGAAAGAAGCAATGGAGGATTAATGACGCTTCAGTGAATCCCTTAGAGAAATGGGGTCCAGTTTGCTTTGGATACCTGCTTTGTTTGTCTCTGAGAGTGAGCCGGGCGCATTAATTTCTGTTGAACGGCGAAAGCCTTTCCGTGTGTTTGACTAGGTTCCCTGAGTCACTCGTCTACTGCCGCGCTTTTGAAAACACAGGTTTAAAAATGGAATCAGACTTTTACAATAACACAGGCTGTCCGTCAGTAATTTGAATGAATATTTTGACGGAGAAGCCGATTTGTAACCCCCACTAACTCCGTATTTTTAATTATACACCATTGATAGAGCACTTTATTCAGGTTATCTGAGGAGCTGACTTTTATGACAATCAGCCGCCCAAGGCTAATTGGCGTCAGCTGGGTGAAGCGAAGCCTCATGCAGATAGATGTGTGGCTGACCTAAGACTTAGCTAGCTTAGTATCCCGGATTAGAATAGAAATAAAAAATACGAAATCCTCAAAGTTACTGGAAGATTAAATTAAAATTTGTTTCTAGGGTGATTACAAGGTCCAAAATCCACAATTAACCTAACAGACTCCAGAAGTACTGTAAGAAGACTGCTCCAGTTTTAATTCTCCAATGCTGATATTGCCAGAGGTCGACCAAGGTAACGTAGGGAGGAATTACGGTGTCCCTGCGAAATTTCGCAATGTAAACATCACTCGCCACTAGCACCGCAACACTTGTGAAGTCATCAGCATAGGAGCCAGAAACTGTGGTCGCTTCGGTTCTGTAGAGTTGTGCTGCTAGCCGGGTTTCCTGGGATGTCTCAGTTGTTGACCTACTGCTTGAGACTAGCTGTCAGCAAAACATGCTTCGTCTAGATATTTTCAGTTGCCTTTGCCAATACGCTTACAGCCTTTGTGGTGTAACAATGAGTGGACTCAGGTTCATCCTATAGAGGGGATACACGCCGTAAAACTGAGAGCATGGGTGGTTCTGTATAAATTCGCAGCACGATTTTAACACCCCACTGCCTCATCGGCATTGGGCCTACCGGTTGTGGTAGTTGCATCCAGAAGAGATATCGTCTTCACTGACAATGGCCGGCATAATCCTGCGATAGACGGATATAGTCAGTAGTGAATTGTTTCCCACGGGTGAAGATTATGTCATACTAATGGGGAATGGGATATTTGTTAGAGTCTAAAAGCGGTCTCTTTGCAACTGTCAATTTTTAGATATTATTACCATTTCTTAGTTGCAGCTTCGGTCAGAAGAGAACTTCATGTAGAGATGCATTCATCTTTTTGATATGAATCATATCAATGGGTGAAGGTATGGATGAACAAAAGCAGAAAAAGATGCTACATACGTAATATCGCCTCGTCGGACCAACGCTCATTACGATATCCAGATTAGGGAGGGGCTGATGAAAGAAATAGATATAACCTAGGTTAAGTCTATGATAGCTCAGTTGGTCGTCACAATTCAAACTATATTTGGTGTCGGCACTTTTTTCACTGAGTATTTTGATCATTTCTCATGGGTACGCCTGAGAGAGTACATATTCGGTTGCAGTTACGCCTTTTTTGAGGAATAAATTATGCATAATTTGTAATGGATCTTGGTTAGCCATGTTATTGTTCTGACTTCCATCGCGACTACGTATTTCTTGTTGGTATACTGTGTTCAGATTGGTGTTCGTGGCTTGGTAGTTTGGACTTGTATCTGGCAGAAGCAGCTAACCGGGGTGTGTGTTCCTATACCCTAGGGATATTATAGCGATGTTGCGCTGAAACGTCAGGCAGTCACTTCAACCCCCGTGGCTTAATTTGACTGGAAAAATAAGGCGGTGATAGACTGAAACCTGCCAGCTATTTCGAAAATTACTTCTTCTATAAGTAGCCTCCCTCCTTCGTGTGGCTCCGCAATGATGCAAAGGGAGAACGTATGTCATCAACTGTTTATATATCAGCGTGGGACGGTTAACCAATCATGGAACCTTTTTGGGGGATCTGTTTCGCACCACTGGAATGGTTGGGATGATTCAAAATGTCGTCAGAACTGAAAATTTTTGACCAGCGACCATTTACTATTTGGAAAAGTCCATTTAGATGATGGAGACGACTCTATGATGACGCTGGATCACAAAATAGGTGACTTCACCAAGTGGAACACCTCCCAACTTTGTACTGAATTACAGAGCAAAAGTACAAATGCTCCGTTCTTAACAATCTCACAGACTAATGAAACGCGAACAAGTGAAGTCCATGATTCTCAAAGAAATCCAGCCATCTGATTCAAATAGGTGTAATCCGTTTGACTGAGGTCCCTCATGTTACCAGCCTTATTACACTGGAGACTTAGAGTAGTAAGCCACCTAATCCCCAGTTTCTGTGGGTAGATATTGGTGAAACACAGATCTGCGCCATTACTGCTGGTATTGACAAAAATAGCCGTAAAACTGACCAGTAACTATATCACAGACCGCAATGATTAGAATAACACACTGTATGAAGAACCGTACCGTTCCAGGAGTGCTAGGAACTGTGCAACACATCTACTGTCAGCATGGAATGACTTGGCATGAAACTTGAAAATGGATGTCCCAATTATTGTGGTCTTTCTTAGTGGAGTTTGAGACTGTTCAAGATGATATCCACCCTCATCAACCAGGCTGCATAGCTTATGGAGCCTGACACCTCTTTAGGTTCGTGCATCCCCTCAATGGAAGGAATTAGTGCACAGGCAATCGTGTCCCAGCATCCGGACACAGCTGCGCTTCTGGAGTCTCATAGGATCTATTCTAGGACATTTGTTTTCATAATATTGATTATTGATCTAACCGTCATGAATCGAACTCAAGCAAATAAATTTGGTGTATACTAGTCCGAAAATGAATACTGGACATTGAATAATCTAAAATCGAGAACAATATATGGCTCGGATTTAAATTAATTTGCTATGTCAGACGTTTACTTGTATATTTATGATCTCTCTGGTGGATTAGCCAGGATTCTCAGTCCCCAGCTTCTCGGTATTTTTGCATTATACTCGTTCTCATTCCTAATACAGGAAAGCAAATAGAGGGTATATGGCACACTGCAGCCGTTCTATATAACAAGGAGTTTTTCTTCTGCCAATCGGGAATTCAATATTGTGAACCAGTGAGTTATTTATGCCTTATTGAACTGTAAGAAACATCCAGATTCACCAGATATTGTTTTAAATACAGGCTTACATGACTTTGTTGTTGAAAATTATGCTGGTTTAATCATTTGAAGATCTAGTATCAAAGTTTTTAGACTGTTATGGGTTGTCTACGGTAAATAAAAGATCAAGTAAACCCACATATCTATTTCACAATCTTTCAAGGGATTCATTTTCCTGCGTTATTTTTGTGACTGTGGTTAACAGAATTCTGTCTGACTTAAGTCGTCGTAGCAGATATCTATTAAAATCCAGCTAACATATGTCAGTTGAATTATATGTTGATTAACTTAACAGTTTATTGCTGTGTAAAACGAATAAATATTTTGACAGCAAAAACTCAGAAAGCGAATCCAGTGTCTAAGGAGTTTGGAAACCTCTATTGACTGGGCTGACTTCTGTGTACGTAAAAAGACGGGTTGAATCATGTGGTTCCGTTGAATCACTCATACCCGTTTTAACACCTGAAAGCAAAAAACTTAAATGCGGAGTATAAATGGCTCAGTGTTCTCACTCCTTCCAAGTTTGTATAGAGGAATATATGTATGATTGTAAATGAAATAGTGGTTTATTTTCTCTTTTTTGTAAGGTTGATATCGCCTGTTAAATGTGGCGAATGTAGACGTTGACGAAATGTTTCAGTGGGGGAATTTCGGTATTTATATATTAACCACAAAGATTTACCTAAATAGTCGCCTCTAATCTTTGCATCAATGTTTCTACTTTTAGCCTGAATGTTGTCGTTTACATGTTTTGCCTGTTTTGATATTGTATTGAAAATATGCGGTAGAGTTGTAATTCTTGTTCGGCTGTTCCTTTAGCTAAAAAGTGTTACAATATCTGTGGACAGTTTTGGCTAACGTAAAGTTCATGTTGTTGTTTGTGAAGATGAAGGAGACATTCGCTTCGGCCACTATAGTCATCTTATCGGGAACAATTATTTCACATATGGTGTTTGTCTTCTTTCGATGTTGTGTCTGGTCTATATATTTTGTCGTTGAGCGATTTGGTCAATTTGTGGGCAGTTACTATTCCAAAAGGTTTTGGTAGCTTGGTGTTGATCTCAGAAACCTTCTTTATATATTGTAGGACTACTTTTGTTGTACTTCCATTGCATAGTTTCGAGTTGGTGGGTTGAGTTGAAAATGAGCGCCTTCTGATAAAGTTTCGTGGATATTCACTTTCTTTAAAAGCTTATTCTCTACTCTTCACTATTCTGTGGTGTTTCCTGGCTCTTTTGAATAGTCTTTGTATACAACGTTTTTGCACTGCTTGGTTTTTGCTGTTGCACTTAAGTATTTGGTCTGTATGGGTTCTTTGTTTATACTTGAATTTCCGATATCATTTTGCTCGCTTACTTGAGTAGGGCATCCGGATAACGGAATTTCTTTCTTTGATCTCCGTTCTCTAGCAAATGCGGTGTCTCAGACTTTGGTCAGGTCATCCTTTCTGATTATTATTAGTGTGTAGTCCAGTCAAGATATCCAGAGTTTTGGTTAGATTAGTGGTAAATCTACACTTTATGTTCGTTTCAAAACAACTCCATCGAACAGTCTTTCTATAGATGATCCTATGAATATTCCTTTTATTTGTTTTTATGTATATATTATTGGTTTCTCGTTTATTAAAAGAATCAATGACATGCGAAACTCGCATAATTCAACACCTGTTGAAAATATATAATGAAATAATGAGCAATAAATTATGCTCGAACTGTTATACAGTCAGCAGTATGGTATGATTGCTCATCATATTGATTGAGAAAACTGTCAAGGTCCTTAGATTATCTCCATAAGTCAACATCCAAATAAATAAATTTTTGTAAGCCGAATTCACAGTATCCCTTTATGTGGTTATGTTTATACCGTATTTGACATATAGATATTAAATGCATTCTTGAGCAGTGCAGGATTTTATCTAAAGAATATCAATAATGATTTAATTGTATTCATTAGCTCGTGTTTACTTGATATCTCATTATGTAGTATGAGAAACTCGTTCAAGTTACTCGTAAATTGATCACGAAACCTTACTCGCCTATTATAATGAACAGTAATAAACATATATTTGAAAATGAGTTCCATTACAACAGTAAAAAGTGCAGTAATGTCAACCTGATCAGTTTTAGGAAAAATAAAACCCTAGTTATACTACTAGTTCCTATGAATATCTACGAGAAGGTCCCACTTTCCGAATCTGTTAATTTAAACAAGCATTTTTTTGCTAAGCAAATTAGTTGTTTTTTCTATTTCGTTTTACTCTGGTATGCATGCTCTTATTATTTAGTGAATTCTTCCTCTACATACATCTTTACATTTCTTTTCAGTGCACTACTACTTTGGGTAGTCCACTGGAGAAAAGGTTTATGGGGAGAACTCATCTGACGGAATCAGAGATTTTCAGATATTTGGAACAGTTATCTGGCACATTGTTCAAGTAAGTTGCACATATTTTTTTAACTTCATTATGTATATATTTATATAAGCTACGTGAAAAGTGTGGAGATGTGTCTCATTAGCTTCACTACTTAGTTCACAGCTAATGGGTCATGGTTTCGAGTCGGTGGCATAGCGGTTAGGACGCACGCCGACCATGCACATGGTCCGGGGTTCGATCCCCGGCCACCGACGCACTCCTTTACCTCACTAAGCCAGAAATAAAACAACTGGTAAAGAGGAAAGGTTGGGCATGAGGCTAGCAACCCCATCCTGTGAAAATATACACTGCTACAGAAACTTCAAGCTTCTAGCTTGAAGCCCTGTGTTCCACTGGGAACGTGAAGGAATAAAAAAAATGGGTCACGCTTTCGAGTGCCCCTCCATCTAATTCAACCTGGGCAACTGGGTATTATTGTCACCTCCCTCACACGATGTGTGACCTCAGACCTGGTACATGAAAAATCTGTCCCAGGTGATTAAGTCCAAATAAAAAAAAACATGACAATTTCACTTTCTTCATAGGCAACTTCTAAACTTTCTTTTCATTGTTCACTTCTTTTTGTTTTTTTTCTTCCAGACCTGGGGATTATAACCTTTTTGAACACAATTGTAACACATTCAGCAATCACTTTATCAATCATTTAACTTCAACAAATATTCCATCTTATATACTAAATTTACCTCGAGAGGTTTTATCTACCCCATTTGGAGCATCTATAGGCTCAGCTATGAATAGCCTGTCAGTTGGAATCAATTCAAAATCATCGATACAAAGTATTCAACAGTCTGCAAGTATGTTAAACAACAAAATATTGTTATATTGTGATAAATTATTTCTTTTCCTTTTTTTTCTTTTTTAACAGATAGTAAAAATCGCCACTCATATAATTATATTCGTAAGCATTTTCGACCAATATTTTTTGATGTAAGTATTTTGCTTACTGTGCTTTTTATAATCTATCGTAATGATTTCTCCGGTAAAAATGTTGAATGTATACATGGTGCTATTGTTTTTACTGTTCATCAGTCATTTTTTTTCATGATTTCATTTTCGTGTGAAATAACCTAAACACATGGGTCACACTTTAACCTATGTGTATCTGCCTAAAATACCTGTCATTTCATTGCGTTGTCAATACAAAAGAATCTGCAATTTAAACAAAATGGATAAAGTTTTAATTTGGTCGGTTTTGTTTCGTTTAAGGAATTATGGACATCTCTAGGGGTTAGAGTCTATATAATAAAGAATGTTAATTTTTGGTTATTTGGTCAAAAAAAATCAATTGATTATTCTACAAATGTAGCCACACCTTATCGATGTGTGATTATCAAATATCTTATCATCCCGTTCATCCTATTGATTTTTCAAATCTTTTGTTTTATTGTCCAATTATTTTTTTTAGTTAATAATGATGTAATCTTTACTCCTTCGTATTTTTCCCTTCGTAATTTTTCCTTCTGTATTGATGTTAAGGGAAACATTTTCACTGATTGGAGGATTTCATCAAGAGCGGAGCGACTGGCCCTATTCAGGCAGTGACCTGAGGTTCCAGTGGGAAGCCGTGATCAGTAGGGTACAGCAGGTTGAAGGTGAGAACAGATATTCATCTAAGAAGACATTGCGAAGTGGTCGCGCTATGTCATGAATTGGTAGAAATTAGAATTCATGGGCTGGCCATTGGATCGGGTCCCAGTGGCTTGATGGTCTACAAGCTCGCCTTGTAATCAGAAGGTCCTGGGTTCGAAGCCTAGCAGTGGGTGCGTGATGCTGAAGAGTCCCAAACTAGGACGCAGTACTAGTCTAGTAGGCTTTCCCGTGGTTCTCTACTGGTGTCAGCTCATGATGAAGACCTCCAACCATAAATAATTGTTCATAATCATATCAATTTATTCACACGTTTTCATAACTTGTCTTGTATATATTTTCTCTTTTCCTGTCTCTCCAACTTCCTTTTGTTGTTTGTTGTCACTTTCCATATCTTCGGTGTAGGAGCCGTTGCGTCATTTGGATTGCACATGTGCGGTGTTGAATCGATAAACAAAGCTTCAGTGATTAAACTCGCTTATGATTGACCCAGCTAAGTTAAATAACCTAGAAGAAAGCTCGGTCATCGCATTGCACTGCATTCACTTGCATGCAATCATAATATAAGGTGGTGAGTATTAAAATGTAATATAGTTAGGTGGAGAGACAGAGAGGTGAATCACTGAAGCTTTGTTTATAGATTCAACACCGCACACGTGCAATCTGAATGACGCAACGACTCCTATACCGAAGATATGGAAAGTGGCAACAAACAACAAAGGGAAGTTGGAGAGAGACAGAAGCAGAGAAAATATATTTAACACAAATTGTGAAAACGTGTTACTAAGATGATATGATTATGAGCAGTAATTTGTGCTTGAAGCATCATCCAGTTATAATACTGCACCATCACTGTAAGATAATTAAAGTAAACTTATCTAATATGGAATTGTTTTCTTAAAAAAAACTTTTCTGTGCATTAATAAACTCCTTACGTTTTTACATAAATAGTTTTCGTTATCGAGTATAGAAGTCTTAGCTTTACTTAATGATGTTTTCATCTCATAATTATCCAGTGCTCATTTCGAATTGTTTCTTGTATTATCTATCAGTATGACGTCTACTGCTGTTGTCACAGAACTTTTTGTTGATGAAGTCTAAAGGTGGAAGAGGTTGTAAGCCTTAAGTGTGTAGGCGGAATAACTTTCAGACAAAGTGATACAACGTTTCAAACCTGAAAGTGTAATTTTAACCTCTAGGTTTTTCTTAAACACAAAAATAACAAGTTTATCTTACTGATGAGAAAATAATTTCATGCCAGTTCGTTTATTTGATGTGTAGTTACACCGTAATACAGTCTTATTTAATAGGTGACTTTTCTAGCTCTATTCATTTGTCCATAATCCTATCATATTGTCTCAGTGTGTGGTATCTCAAAATAACAATCTAACATAGAGTTGCACTGTACTGCACTACTCCATTTATATTCACAAATTATAAGAAAGTATTTGGAAGAAATGCTACCGTAATACATATTTCAGTGTTTTCTGCTGTTGACGCTTTCTGTGGAACAGTGTTAACTACCAGTCTAGGTGAAGTGTATCTTTTCTTGCTAACTTGTAAGTTGAATAACATTTCAACATTACTAAGGATTTCTATGTTCATGTAGTGGATGTGGGCATTAATCATTGCATATCTACGAAGAGCAAATCATTCTTACTTCTTTTACAAGACAACGATTCAAATCATATAGGACCTTCCTAATATTTGTTGGTTTATGATGTTAAATATGTATCCTGGTTTTTTTTAAAAATTCCTTTACGTTCCCAGTGGAGCATAGGACTTGAAGCTAAAGGCTTGAAGTTTCGGTAGCAGTGGTGTTTATTTTTACAGGGATGGGGTTGCTAGCCTTGTGTCCAATCGTTCCTCATTACCAGTCTTATTACTGGCTTAGTGAGGTAAAGGAGTGCATCGTCGGCCGGGAATCGAAACCCGGACCACATGCGTGGTGGCGTGTGCCAATTCACGATATAGCGCGACCCCTAGCCAATGTCTTCGGCATACTGCTGAAGAGTCCCAAAATGGGACGAAACAGTCGTCCAGTACTCCCAGGTTTTCCAATGGTTCTCTAACTAATATCAGCTCATGATGAAAATCCTGTAACCAATCAAATCCCTACAAACCAACACTTGAATATCAATGAGATGCTCACTAGCGACTTGCCCTATTCATGTAGGTAGTTACCTGGAGTTCTAGTGAGAATTCGTGACCAGTAGGGTGCAGCAGGTCGGGTGTGAGGACAAATACTCGCCGAAGACATTGGCTAGGGTTCGCGCTATATCGTGAATTAGCAGAAGTTAGAATTCATGGGCCATTGAACGGGTCCCAGTGGTTAATGGTATACGAGCTCGCCTTGTAATCAGAAGTTCTTGGGCTTGAACCCTGGCGGTGGGTGCATACTGTGAAGAGTCCCGAATTAGGACGAAACGGATGTCCAGTACTCCCTTCAGGTTTTCCAATGGTTCTCTAACTAATGTCAGCTCATGATGAAAATCCTGTCAGTAATCAAATCCCTACAAACCAACACTTAAAGATTTGATTACTGTTATATATTCATGTGCCTATTTCAGTATAAATTTACTCATTATTTTAGCCTTTAAAAAATTATGCCTGAAATCATCATTTGTCTGTTAACAAGGTTTAATCAAGCCGATAGAAGGTATTGCCGATATCTGTTGTTTAACTTTTCAATAGTAGTTTCTGTGTAGGTGATAATATTAGTAGTCTGTACTAGATGAGATAAAAAGACGACGTTATTGATTCTGACATTTATTGTATCTATTTATGTATACATTTTTTTTATCCTCTGGTGTAGTTAAGAAAACTTTTAAAATGTAGGAAAATGCGATTTTTAACTTTTTCTAAAGGATGTCTCATTTCTTTTTTTTCTGTCGTTTCATGCATAGCTGAACAAATAGCAATCATGTTTTTTTTTTATTTTGTGTATTTATCACGCTACACAAGAATGTTTGTCTTACAATCCAATTTTATAAAACTTTGTTTTAGAGTAAGGACCTATGGCTCATTAGATTAGGCTTGCCGGCTTCGAATCCCACTTCACCTTCTGATGTTTTGGACAGTCAAGCAAGTAGTGTCACAAATTTTGACACAATAGGTGGTGGTGTATGAGTGGAAATGCAAGTGATTGTTGAGTAACATTTAATTTTATTTATTTTTCCTTTTAAGTGAGGACATCTTATGCGGGAGTTTATATCGGTGGTTTAGTGTTAGAATGCTCGCTAACCATGTACGTGGTCCAAGGTTCGATTCCCGGCCGACGCATCTCTAAACCTTGCTTGGCAGGCAGTAGGCCGCCTGGCTGGCTGGCTGGATTCAACATAGAACTTGGCACTGAAGTGCAACAGTTCGAGTTGCCACGTTCCAAATAGCACACAAAGGTAGACAAGATGAGTGAAGTGAATCAACACAGTTTTGACAAGTATAAGAGTGAAACAGAATGAGTAATGGTAGAAAGGAATATGAAAGATTACAGAGACTGAATGCACCTGCGTAAGCCATTGACAACGATTTTGAGCCATGTCACCTATTGTCTTCAGCCATTGATTCTTAGAGTCCCGGGGGCCCCAACCCGGAAGTCTGCATCTCCCTCCCTACCTGACTCAGTTTAACTGTCAGGGATTTCATGGATTGATGCCATGTTTTTCTTTGGTCACCACTTACTCTTTTCCAACCTGCACCTATATCAGCTAGCAATGCCCGTCCGTCGGAGGAGGCGATGGTTAGGTAAGCGCAGCACGTGACCTAGCCATCTCAATCTATGTAACTTTATAGCCTCGTCGATTGATTTTCCCTCTTTGCCCAACACTCTCTGCCTAACGTCAACATTACTTACCTCATTATGCCACCTAACGTGAGAAAGAGATCGTAGACATCTATGATCAAAAACAGTCAACCTTTTCATGTCTTCAACTCATATCGGCCATGTTTCAGAGCCATAGAGAAGGACGGAGCGAACTGCTGAGCAGTACACACGTCCCTTGGCTGATAGCCGGATGTCACGCCTGCGTCAGAGATGGTGTAAGTTAGCGAAAGCAGCCCGAGCTTTTTGGATCCGTGCTGAGATTTCGTCATGAATCAATCCGTTGGTGCTGATACAACTTCCGAAATAGGTGAAGTGGTCAACATGTTCTATCACTTCACTCCCTATCAGTAGGTCGCCTGACAAAGAAGGATAGTTGGGTGTGAGGCTAGCAACCCCGCACAGCTTCTGAGGTCCTACATCCCATCGGGAATGCAAAGAAATAAATACAGAAGATGGGATGCACACGAATACTGTCAACGTAGAATGTGTAGTAATAGCACTGTTCAACTGTCCAAGTTGCTACAGCTTACTCCTATACACCATTTGAAAGATAAATATGAGGGTAGGACGCAAGCTATGTAAATAAGATAAGGAACTCCTGAAACAAGCCAACCGAGAATCTTTTGCTCAACACATATACAGAAGAAAATGGAAATGGATGGGACAAATGCTGAGGAAACCGTCGGTTGACATCACGCACCAGGTCATTACTAAGATGGAAGCCGAATGGAAAGCGACAAGTTGGGTGTATGGAGATCGTGTAAGGAGAAGATGAGAACCTATGGTGAATCATGGACCAACTAAAGAGACCGCAAAGAATGGGACGAAGTGGAGATTTGTTGTTGAAGCACTGTGTTCCACTCGGAACCCAAGGGAAGAGTAATATAATGATGATATAAAACAGAAAAATAAAGTGTGAATACATTTCTACTGTTGTTTTCCACTCCACCCTGTTTTATTTTTGGATTTCTGAAGATAATGCATATTCTTCTCCCTTCTGATTCGATTGTCCTCTATCAGGAAAGTGTGGTAAATAACTCGTATTGATAACTAGGTCAAGCAGAATCACATTGAATGATAAGGGAGGCTTGAAAGTTAAACATCCTAATATAGTGATGCTTTCATTTGAGAGAAATCGTTTAATATTACACAGAATCAGGCATAGTATCCGCTAGATGTTAAAAATGCTCAAATTAATTTTTACACATTTACCATAGAGTAAAAGACAGTTTGTGCGTCGGTGTCACAGCGGTTAGGACGCTCGCCGACCATGCACATGGTCCGGGATTCGATCCCCGGCCGACGCACTCCTTTACCTCGCTAAGCCAGAAATAAAAAAGCTGGTAAAGAAGAAAAGTTGGACATGAGGCTAGCAACCCCATCCTGTAAAATAAACACTGCTACAGAAACTTCAAGCCACTAGCTTGAAGCCCTATGTTCCAGTGGGGAACGTGAAGGAAGAAAAAAGACAGTTTACTATCACCAACAGACAGAATCACCGCTTACACAAAATAATCAATATACTGTCAAGGAAATAATAAATACAAGAAGGGAAATAAAATCACATGTAAGCAACTTATAGATGAATCAGAGTACAGAAGTTAACAGAACAAGAGTCACATTATATATATAAGTGTGAGTATACGTTATGAGATTCGTTTAGGAAGTCAGCATACTATTTTGATATTTGTTGTATGCTCTTTTGAATTGTGGCAATTTGAATTCATCCCTTTGTATGCAGAGTTGTTTTTTTTTTTTAACGTTAATTAGCCTGCTTGTGTTTGATTAAAGATAAAGGATGAAGTTAAAGAATGCCGACTTGAAAAGAAAGCTAACATACGATTGACTTAGAATAATAAATTAGAACAGATGCGTATTGAAGGTATTATAAAGTTCAAAGTTTAACAGTGGATTGTTATCAGTTACGATGAAGTTGCCTGGAGTTCTAGATACTCGCTAATGACATTGGGGGAAGTTAGAATTCATGGGTTGGCCATTGACTCAGGTCCCAGTAGCTATTGAGACTGGAGGACATGAAAAGGCTGTTTTTGATCATAGTTGCCTGCGTTCTATCTCCCGTGTGAAGTGGTATAGTAGGGTAAGCAATATTGAGGTTAGGCGTCGAGTGCTAGGTAAAGAGGGGAAATCGATCGATGAGGCAATGAAGCTACATCGACTGAGATGGTTAGAACATGTGTTACGTATGCCTGGTCATCGCCTTCATCGACGGGTAATGTTAGATGATATAGGATCAGGCTGGTAAAGAGCTAGCGGCGGTCAAATCAAAACATGGCACCAGTCAATGAAATCCACAACAGTTAGTTTAAGCCAGCCACGTAGGAAGGTGTAGACTTCCTGGTTGGGGTCCTCAGGACAGTAAAAACCAATGGTTGGAAACAATAGGTGACATGGCTCAAAATAGTTCTCAATGGCTGGCACAGATGCATTCACTCTTTGTGACTTATAACTTCCAATGAAACTATATTGTTCTCCGTTATTACTATTCCTTTTGTTTCATATCCCTGTTTACTGTCTCTATTTTGCATTTCTTCTACTTTCTTCTCTTGCTTTGTGTGCTACATGGAGGGAGTGTGGCGACTTGAACTGCTGCACATCGGTGCGAAGTTCTATGTTGAAAATAAACAGACAGACAGGTCCCAGTGGCTGAGTAATAATCTACAAGCTTACCTTGTAGCCGGAAGGCCTTGGTTCGAGCCTCAGTGGGTGCGTACTGGTGATAACTCCCAAATTAGGACGAAACAACTGTCCAGTGTTCCCTAGTGGTTTTCTAACAGATATCAATCCGTGGTCAGATTCGAAAGACAAATCAAATCCCTACAAACCAGCTCTTGAATGCTATAAATTTATTGGTTTATACTCTAAATAGGGGTTGGGGATAGTATATCGTGTTTAGAAATCAGGTTAGTTGTCGTATGAAAGTTTGGACACAAAGTGTATATGGATATAAGTATTCTCAAGTTTTGTTGGTGAGTACAGAATACGTACAACACAGTGGCACAGTGCCTTTTCGATAAACTCCTTACATATAACCTTAGATTTATATGTATAATGGTAATAATGGATGAAAGGTAAGAAAGAAAACTTATAAATATATTTGTGTTTATTAACTGTGGTGTAAGACCATACTAGTGCGTCGATGGCTGAGTAGTAGAATGCTCGCCAATGATGCATGTGGTCCGAGGCTCAATTCCCACCCGATATACTCCTTAACCCCACCTAACTGGTTGTAAGGCAGATAAGAGAAAGAGAGAGTAGCTTGGGTGTGTAGATCTAGCAACTCTATCCCGTAAAATCAATACTACCGCTCCTGAAACTTGAGAACTCAAGCCTGAAGACTTATCTCGCTAAAACCTACATTCACTATATAAATATAGAAGTAATTATGTCAGGCGTGCTGATATATGTTCATCACCCTGAATTCCACTTAGAAATCTTCTCCATTGAGTATAAACAATGGAATTCGGATTTTTAACACCAGTGTTAATTCACTTCTTCTCTATGGGTCAGAAACGGCGTGCCCGTCACGAAAAGCATTTCCCTAGCAGGCTACCTCAGAATTTTATCAACATCTGCCTTTGCTGGCTCCCTACTGAAGATCTGATGGAAGGGGAGGAAGAATTGTCAACAAGAAACTCTGGGAACGTGCCAACCTATTGCTTCACAAATACGTAAACGAAAAGGGATCGGGCACACGCTAAGGAGACCGTTGAATGACACCAGGTGCCAGGAAGAGCCTCGAATGGAACCCGATTGGGAAACGACGAGTTGGCCGGAGGCCTGAGGTCAACATGGAGCAGATCATGTGATGAGGATATGCGAGTTTATGGGCAATTGTGCGGCCGGCTAAGGAGGACTGCAGAGGATAGGACGAGATGGACATGTGCTGTTGTGAAGCCCTGTGTTCCGCTCGGAACCCAAGGGAACAATAATTATCATATCATAATTATGATATATTTCGCAAATGCTTTGTCATTTTCTTTTCATCGTATTAAGTGATTCTAAGGGTTAGAACGTTATTGTGAAGTCAAAAAAAGCAATTATTCGAGGTTTTTTGTTTGACAGCAATTCGAAATTAAACACATAACATTTCGGTGATAATGCAGCATACTTCATCAATGGATTTCGATTAAAACTAGACGGTCACATTGGATAATTTATCAGAAGACCAGTTCACACTACTCCAGTATCCTATACAATTATTAATTCGATTGGGTTTAATTAAGAAAGAAAAAAGAGGCGGTTATTTATGCATAAAGTTGTATGGATAAATGTTGCCCATGTTTGGGGAGTATAAATGATGACAGCAATTGTGATATGTCTACTTATTTTCTTCCTACAATGCATGTTTCAGGAACCTGTTTCCTCGGAACTTCTTCCACATCGTCTTTACTTATTATGGCCAGCTGACGATAATTCAGTTTTAGCTACTTTGGCTGCAAAATTATCTGAAGCACTTCAGAAAGAGAAATCAGAAATACAATGTGCTCAAGAATGTTCAGTTCTACTTGGTATATTTATTTATTTATTTTATTTATTTAAATTTATTTGTTTCTAAATGCTTGTCTTGTATTGTGCATTTGTTAATATATCAATTTTGAATGAGTATAGAATCTTAATAAAAGTATGTGATATAGGTAGCTAATTATTCATCGCTATTCAGATGGATGAAAAACTTCGACCGGAACAGGCTGGATTCAGGAGAAACAAGTCATGCATTGATCAGATCGCCAAATTAAGGATCATCATTGAACAAAGCTTGAAATGGCAGTCACCTCCCTATCTCAACTTCACCGACTTTGAAAAGGCCTTCGACAGCGTCGATTGAGAGGTTCTTTGGCAACTACTTCGCTACTACCAAGGGGTGCCACCGACAATTATACATCTCATCCAACAGCTGTACGACAATGCTGCATGCCAAGTCATCCACAACGGGAAACTCACGGAATCCTTCGAAGTGAGGACAGGAGTAAGACAAGCTGACTGCCTACTATCGCCAATGATTTTCCTGACTGCAGTAGATTGGATAATGCGACAAACAGCGGGAAATGAGGAAACAGGCATAAAATGGACTCACACAAAAAACTTGGAGGATCTGGACTTCGCCGATGATATATGTCTGATTTCCCACAAACCGGAAGATATGCAAGTGAAAAGCAACAAGTTGGCAGAAGAAGCCTCAAAGATGGGACTTCAGGTGAACATAGAGAAAACAGAGATAATGTAGATTCCTGGGCAACACCACCAGCAACAACAACAGACAACGATAAGCATAAATGGAAGGAACCTGAAAGAAACAACCTCCTTTACCTACCCTGCCTGAGAAGCATCGTTTCAACTACAGGCGGACGGAACTGACGAGGATATCAAAGCAAGAACCGGAGGAGCAAGACAAGCTTTCACTACTCTCAAGTCTGTGTGGAGGTCAACAGCACTCAGTATCAAAAATAAGATCTGGATTTTCAACTCCAATGTGAAGTCAGTGCTACTCGCTATACGGATCAGAGACTTGCACTGCGCGTCATAAAGAGCATCTCAAACAAACCACAGACCTTCATTAACAGTTGTCTTCGCTCAATACTACTCAAGATCAGATGGCCGGCCAGAAAAGATCAGCAACAGAGATCTCTGGCAATGAACGAACCAACCCAGCAGGAACCGATTGTGAAACAAATAGGTAGGAAGAAATGGAGATGGATTGGCCATACTCTGAGGAAACCATCAAGTGACATCACACGCCAAGCCACTGCTCGAGTGGAACCCGAAAGGGAAGCGGCAAGTTGGTCGTCAGTACAAGGGTGACTTGGAGGAGGTTATGTGAAGAGGAGATGAAAACGTGTGGACAGACTTGGAGCCAGGTAAAACTCAAGTCGAGAAGCGAAAGCAATGGAGATGCACGGTTGAAGCCCTATGTTCCTCTAGGAATTAAAGGAAACAACAATAATAATTCAGATGTGGAGACATGACTCATTCGTTTAAGAGTGTGACTTTCACCCAGTGGGTACCGGGTTCGACTCTTGTTGCACTTAGTTCATGCTGAACAACTGGGTAATGTCATTGCCCTTAAAAAGTAAGCATAGCTCATCACCTAGTAAACGAAATATCTGTTCCAGTCATCTGAGCTCAAAAATTCTTACGTGAACGCAACTCAACAACTGCATGTGAATCCGTATCTCAGAATATAAACTAACTTTATATTTATGTGACATTGCCCAGTCTTTAACTTTTAGATAGGCAAAATGCATTTCAAACGTGTTATCTCATCGAAGAAAATTGATGGATGGTGCATTTCGTCCTACCTGGGACTCGTCAACCGGATGTGCCTGTTATCTTATCATTGAAAGTCACAGTAAAATTCAATCTAATTTACATGCAACTACCTCATTCATTTTCCAGGGAATATTGGTTTTTAGGCATACAGCTACTTAATTTACTATTAATTACCTTGGTATGAGCCAGAAAAGCTATGGAACTATGTCAGCAATATGTACTAGTTAGCCAGCCAGCCGGAAATAGGGTGATTTGAACTGATTGGGTTCTCTGAGCTAAGTCGAGTCGAGTACATCGTTGGCTGATAGACTGCACCACTAACTAGTGAAACAGCCATCCATTTGTTCATATCAATTCGCTATGCCTAACTAGATAGCACTACTTCCAACTACTCATATCGGCTAATAGGTAGTAGTGCATACCATCATAGAATTATGCTTGTTCTCTTCGTCATCTGTTATGGTATCAAGCGAATCACACTTCAAATTGTGTAATTTACAAATTGCAAGTCTGATTCCGCATAGTGCTTAACACCACTAACTTATCTATGCGGAGATGTGAAAGTTGTACGTATAAATCTACTATTGAAACATTTCAAAGTTCATTTCACTAACAACATAAAGTTTTATATTGTTAAACTGTGTAGACAGATAACACAACATGTATAAATGCATAAAATACTATTGGCTCACTAATTAAAATTTAATCACTCCTATCTGACTGGCTAACAAATACTACTGGTTGGTTTGTGAGTAATATGCAACAGTAGTATATGGTAAAATGTGAACACTTCAATGAATCAAAAGAAAAAAAAACAATTCATTTGGAAAAATGAAATTAAACCAGTGATTTTTTTCATAAATAGCCAGACCATAGGTGCTGGAAATTTCTTGGAAGAATTTGAGCACAAAACCCATATTGAATCATTGCAAAAATTACTTAAAATAGTCCTAGTGTGTTTAAGAAAAACTCAAAACAAGATTTTTTTTGAACGTTTCGCTGTATAAGCCACAGCTTCTTTAGCTGAATTATTCGGTTTATTCTACATAATTTTACAAATGCTCTCTTCCTCATAAAACCTACAAATTTGTTTGAATACATATGCGTGTTTCAGGATTTCGTCATGAGTTGACATCGGTTAGAGAAACACTGGAAAACTGGAGAGTACTGACCAATTGTTTCGTCCGGGTTTGGGACTCCTCATCAGTATGCATCCACCGCCAGGGTTCGAACCCAGGGCCTTCCGGTTACAAGGCGAAGTCGTAGACCACTACTCTTAGGTGGTTTTCCAATGGTTCTTTAACCGATGTCAGATCATGATAAAATCCTGAAACCAATTAGTCAAATCCTTGCAAACCAACCTTGAATATATGTGTATCTATTTTATTGTGTTAGACGTAAGGCGAAATAGCTTCACTTGTATACAGACACTACTTCTTTCATACCATATTTATTATTAATATTATTATTATTATTGTTAATATCACCATTATTGCCTTCAGCATTAGATCAGTTAACTACAGGAGATCAATGTCGAGCAGCCTGTGAACTATTTCGACTAGCTGTATGGAAAGATCCAAACATATTAATGAATTTGTTAACTGATCCAAGAAGATATTTGCACAAATTGAGTGCAGTTCAAATCCCGTTTGTAAAAACGAATGAATTTTATGATATTGAAGCATCACGTGCTAAACTGGTACGTTTATATATCTAATATATATAAAAAAAATATATATATATACGTTTCATTAATATGTTAGTATCATTAGTTTTCACCTATTATTAGCACTACTTGTCGCCAAGTTTGCAAAATAATCTGTAATTAGATATTTTCTGTCGTATGGAGTTGCGGATTATCGGTCTAGGTGCTCAGTTCTGTGCTAAAAATGGGTGATGGGCTCGGAGCCTGTTCCGCCTACTGAGGTTTTCACGGCCAGATAGTAACTTTCTTTTTCTGTGGTTAGATTACATTAAACTATTCTTTGGTTTTAGTTTAGGATATTTTGTGTACTGAAGTTTCTCTAGCTGATTTGTTTACATGGTGGGGTTGCTAGCATCGCGCCTGAGAAGGGGATTGTTACATTAAAATATAGTTTAGAGAGAAGCGACCTTGTGGGTTGCTCCCCTTAAAACTAGGAAAACAAGGAATAGAACAATCAGAACAACACCAGCTCAGGAAAATAATTCACAACAAAGAGGGTAACAAGCGACAACAACAATAATAATATCACAGTCAATTACAGTTAACCAAAATGATACCAAAATCATAGACTAAGCATAAATGGAAGGAACCTGAAAGAAACAAACTCTTTTACCTACCTGAGAAGCATCGTTTCAAATACAGGCGGAACTGATGAGGATATCAAAGCAAGACAAGCTTTCACTACTCTCAAGTCTGTGTGATCAAAAATAAGATGTGGATTTTCAACTCCAATGTGAAGTCAGTGCCACTAACTATACGTATCAGAGACTTGGCGCGTCATTAGGAGCATCTCAAACAAACTACAGACCTTCATTAGCAGTTGTCTTCGCTCAATACTCAAGATCAGATGGCCGGCCAGAAAAGATCAGCAATAGCGATCTCTGGCGATGAGCGAACCAGCCACGAACCGATTGTGAAACAAATAGACCGGAAAAAATGGAGATGGATTGGCCATACTCTGAGGAAACTATCAAGTGACATCACTGAACAAGCCATGGCTCGAGGGGAACCCGAAAGGAAAGCGGCGAGTTGGTCGTCAGTGCGAGGGTGACTTGGAGGAGGTCATGTGAAGAGGAGATGAAAGCATGTGGGCAAACTTGGAGCCAGGTGAAGACTCTAGCAGAGAACCGAACGCAATGGAGACGCACGGCTGAAGCTTTATGTTCCTCTAGGAATTAAAGGTTACAATAATAATAATATATTTTACGAGTTGATCACGGACTGATATCAGTTAGAGAACCATTGGAAACCAGGGAGTACTGGACAGCTGCTGTTTCATCCTAGTTTGGGAATCATCGGCAGTACGCACCCACTGGGATTCGAACCCAGGACCTTCCGGTTACAAGACAAGCTAGCTCGCATACCATTCAGCCACTGGGACCCGATTCAATGGCTCATGAATTCTAACTTCTACCAATTCGAATCCCAGTGGGTGCGTACTGCCGATGATTCCCAAACTAGGATGAAACAGCAGCTGTCCAGTACTCCCTGGTTTTCAATGGTTCTCTAACTGATATCAGTCCGTGATCAACTCGTAAAACATAACTAATCCTTACAAACCAAACTTTAGAAAATAATATAATAATTTTGTGTACTAAACACTTTTAAAAGTCATTACCACCCCACGTCTGGTGTGAAGTACTCAGTCTTTATCCCCGCTTTCTGTCAATATTCTTTTTAAATTTGACAAAAAATCGCGAATCGACAGAAGATAGAATTCATATGCCAGTCACTGGATGTCTGTCCTAGTGAATAAATGGTTAACAGAATCACCTGAAGGTCCTAGATTCAATCCCCGTTTTTGTTATAAGTACTTACTGCTGGATGAGGAGTCTCAGACTAGGACGAAACAGCTATCCAGTGCTCCTTAGTTAGTTTAATGGTCTTGTAAATGCTCCCAATCCGTGATCAACAATCTATTTCTTTCTTTCTTTCTATTTTAGTTGTGTAATTGTCTTGGTCTGTCAGCCGACTGGGCTATCATGAAAGATGATGATGTGAAATTGGATATCAGTAGTATCATAGAAATTAGTTTAACTCTATTGAATGATGATATCGGAGACTGTTTAACCGATGCGTCATCACGTAGATCGTCAATAGCATCAATATCCTCGGTGAATAATTACTGTACACGGAATTTATTATTGTCAGAGCATAAATTAGTTGGTTTAGCACTAGCTCATAATATTTCACTATATCCATCGGTAAGTCCATGGTTTTCTGTTTTTGTTTGTTTGTTTGTTCGCTTGTTTGTTTATCTTCGTTTTGTTTTCTTCACATTTATGCTTGATGTAAGTCTGTATAACTCAATTGTGTGATTTTTAAGTCCATTAAAGATCACAAACGCCGACTGTCAACAGTTCACCTTGTAATGGAAGAAGTGTTTGGGAAATCGTTCCTGAATGATCTAATCACAATATTTATACTTACTTGGATATTCCAGTTAACCAAACTGCAGTAAACCAGATCGCATATCATGTGTTGACTTGGTCCTTACTCTTTTCGATAACTTCATCATCAGGCTCTACAATTATATATACATTATAGTGAATGAATGAATTAGTGTTACGAACGACATTAATGTTGTTTAAATAACATCGAATCAATAATATCGATAGACTACAGCTCAATAGCATCAACATAAAATAAGCTGAATGTCAGAAGAATTAGGAAGGGTTATATTACAAACTCATGAGTTTATAGTTTCTACTGAGGGCCGGTTAAGGCAGTAGTAGTGGCTGGCTGGACTTGTTTCTTTTGAACACAGAGCACTGGTTGTTTGAGGCAAATCGCAATAGCCTCTGCTGTTTGGAGCATGCGGTGCTTCGATGATTTTGGCAATTTATTAGGCACCCGATATGTTATAGAGAAGGATTCTTCTACGCTGGTTGGCTTTGTGGCCAGTTTGCACCAGACGGTATAATATCGAGCTGTTAATAGTTTTAACTACACCTTTAATTAGCCATAGTGGGAGATGTTCTCGAGTCAGCACGAAAAATCAAGTTCCTAGAGCAACGGCCAATATAACTCGCTCCACAAGCACAGTTGCAGTTGTATTGATAGATACAATTTGAAGTGGCTAGTCTATGTACTTTTTTTTATTACAGCTTGATGCCACACCGTATTTTCAGTACAAGTATGGCATTTTCAGCATGGATATCGGTAGCCCAAATTCAGGCTGACCATAGATATCGGGTGTGCGTCGGCAGGGGATCGAACCCCGGACCATGTGCATGTTCGGCGAGAGTCCTAGCCACTGTGCCACCGACGCACTTCATCTTTCAGTCGAGGTAGCACCATCGGTCGTGTAGAGAATAATACGTGTAGTTCGTCAGCATTAAAAGTTATTTCAACTGGTTTTCTTAATTTCTTCGTAATTATCTCGTTTGGTATATCGCCCATGAATTGAAGTCGTATATAAAGTGGCTTCTTGTTTACAGGCAGTGAGTAGTCCTTTTCCGCTTTCTTTGTCATGTTTTTCTTGATAAATTTATCAGGATAACCATTTTCGATTAAAGTATCATATACAATGCTTAATTCATCTTCAACTACTTCCTCTGAGCATATACCTTTAACTCTGTGTGGCTGAGGGTCTTCACTAAATTTCTTTTGTAATTGTCTTTGTCCCTATTTAATCTCTGATTTTAATGCTTCTCTTTGTGGTTGTGCAATACACTAACAATGTGTTGTTATAAGATGTGATTTGGTTTGAGGGAATGGAGATGACTCTGACCTTGAAGTGTCTGTGGAAAGCATTAGTGTGTGACTCTTCTGAACAGAGTTTTTGATTCTACCTTGTTAGAAATATTCAGTATGATTCTAAGCTCTTGTTTTGTGCTTTAAGATCCCACATTGCCCTTTTAGCTAGCTGCTTAACGGTACTGTTGAGAATCATACATAGATTCTTTGGAGCGCTTTCTGACTGTGCATTTCTCAAAGAAGTTTCGGAAAGCCATACAGTAGAGCAGCCAAGGATTGCTTCTATGTGGGTTTTAGACGATAACGAGTCGGTTTTGGTCGCCATATACACTTTCATGACCCCACGATGGCTGGAACCCTAGGATTTTCAGACTGCAAACCAAGCCTATCATTGCAACAGAATCCAATCGCGCATGTGTTATAAAGCGTCACTATCAGTCAGTGTTATCAGCGAGTGTTTATCCTCATACATCTGACCCCACTGGTAACGACTTTACACTAGAACTCTTGGCAACTCTATCCTGTAAAATTAGTCAGTTACTAGTGATAATTCGATTTTGTATCTCTCTTTCTCTGGCTTCCATGTTTTGTTTAAAATTATTTACAATTTGAACAAAGCAAGAACTACAGTTTTATTTTATTTATTTTTTATTTATTTATTTTGATTTACAGCTTGATGCCACACCGTATTTTCAGTACAAGTGTGGAATTTTCAGCATGGATATCGGTAGCCCAAATTCAGGCTGACCATAGATATCGGGTGTGCGCCGGCAGGGGATTGAACCCCGGACCATATGCACGGTCGGCGAGAGTCCTAGCCACTGTGCCACCGACGCATATATATATATATATATAATATTAAACACTATTCCGAACAATAATAATCATACACAATGAAAAATTTTCAGCATCTCGCATTACGATGAAAAATATCCAGTTATCAGGGCAAAGAAAGACTGAGAACTGCTTCTTTCAGGACGCATAAACCAGGTTTCAGGCGCTTGATAGAAATGGCTTCAGCAAACTTAAGGAGAATTAAGCTCTTTTGCCTGTTGATAATTTTGAACGACTTTTTGACGTCCACTTCATGACCCATGTCAAGGAGATGCCTAGCGATGGTAATGCTTAAAGCATTTGTTCCTTGTAGACGTAAGCTTTTTGGTACATTTTCAGAAAATCGTAGATATGCCCTTCTTTCTATCCTTCCAATGTAATACTGTCATTATGATAACTTTAATTGATTTGCTCTTCTGTGTAAAAAGAAATGTTATATCATGACCACATGTTCAATTAACACTATCAATTGAACAAGAAATAATCACATATTGTGACGTGTGCTATTGACAAGATTTATCAGTAGTATGCGCAGACACTGATTGACAGAAAGTAGCCAAAATTGAAAATAACATTTTAAGTCAATAACTGCAGAGGTAAAAGTGTTTACTCCTCAAATCTGAACCTAATAGTTTACGTTGTGGTCAGGAAACAATTTCATTGGACAACTTTTTGTCCAACCAATCAGAACAGTTGATTGTCCACTAACCTAGCCGACCTTCGGTTGAAAATTGTATAAATAAGGCGTGTTTTTCTCAAGTAAAAAAGTACGCTGCCAAGCGTCTTGTCTTCTCTCTTTACAGTATGAAAGCCAACAGAAAGAAAGGAGTGATTATTTGACTATGGCTGGATTGTGGTGTATTGTAGTAGCTTGAATCTGTGCCGCAATCAATCAGCAAACGACCTTGAACGGACCAGTCACATGAAAGAGGCGTTTATGATAATCGGAAACGTATATTTATAGAAAAATGCATAAAAAATGATAAAACGGTTACAATGGGTATTTTTCCCGAACATGGGAAAGAAACATTTCCCAATTCAGCATGGGACTGTCAATAGAGAAGTCGCACCACATTCTATACATATATTCATCTAAATGACTATAAATGAGATCCTTTTGAGATCCATTTATAGCCCTTATTCTATTTTTCAATCGACCCCAAAATCCTTCAATGGAATTTGTATGAGTCCCTGTAACTGGATCCACGAAATCACTGGAGTGGTTCACTCTGTGATGAATGTATCCCAGGGATGACAATGAATCATAGCCTTTCCACTCGTCGGTATGTACAATTGATCCTGGTTTCACAAGTCGCTTTATAATAGGTACCAGAGTAGTCGCCTTCCTGTCTGCTATTCCTTTAACAAGTCCTTTTCGGAGGGACGTGTCGTATAAACCTAAAACCCAAATGTTGTTCGCTCTCTGACGACAGCGGTTATATTTCTTCTTCACCAACACTGTCTCATCCACATGGACTACTATGTCGTCCCCGCCTAACAACGAAGTAATTCTGTCCATTTTCCATGCGGCGATGTCCCTGCAGTGCTGGTATACCAGTAGTATACCACTGAACTGTTGAGACGAGGCTGTTCTCCGTCTCGGCAGCAGCGGCTCTCACGGGCTGTTTCAGTACCCAGTAATTGCAAATGTACAAAATCTGGGTTAGGGAGACATGCGACCTAGCAAAAAAATTTCCTCTCTAATACTAACTCGCTTCCAGCATATTCCACAACGATGTACAAAACCATCAGTTGACCTAGTATAGCTTTTTAGAGTCATTACACCATCACATGAACTTCTCTCCTTTCGAAGCAAGCCCAAGTCCAGGCAATACTGAAAGACACTATCCCCTTCGAATTGCAAACGTAACCTTATAAGGGCACGCATTGAAATGAATCAAGCGCTATACAACATTGAACTACGTTTGTGAATCTCATTGGATAATTCGACGTCGTTCGCTGATTGGTAGTTATTGGTGTCTAAAGTTTAACTTGGCCCTGTCCGCTTTCAGCTCCAGTTCTGATCTTATATCTTATTTCAGTTTCTTTTTATTATTATAGCAATAATAATTTAAGGCTAATAATACAGCCATTTGTAGTAAACTTATCGATTTCTGTTCCCATATGGCCTGAATTGTGGATCAAGAGTTTGTATACTGGTTTATGCAAATATCGTGTGTTCAGTGTTTCAGAAAGTTAAAAAATGCCGAGAAAAAAAACCCAACAACATGCCTATCCGGTCAATGTTTTTTAAAATGCAGAATTTTCGCTTAACATTCTAGGGAATCCATGAATCGTCTTATATATAAGTTCAATGGTTGGTCTTGAGTATTTTTACCTACACAAAGTCAATCGTTTAACAAAAGCTCTGATGAATTAATTAAGACAATTGCAGCGAAGAAAATTTTCTTTTCGACGAAGTCATCATCTAGGCTGTACATTCGTGTATTTATATCAAATGGATAGGAAAGTTCCAGAATAATTCTGGTTAGGGGTCAAATTAATAAAAAATTACAATTAGGAATTAAAATGACATAACAAACAGGGGGGATGGGTAAAACTCAAACAAAGTAGCATAATAACTAAGAAGATTGACATTGTGCAATTGGGGGTTAGAAATGTAAAAATAACAAAATATACAGGATGTTTGGATAAAAAAACTAATATGATGAATAATTGTTTATGCAATCAGGGATTAAATATGTAGAAATAGTAAAATGACAAAATAAACAGGAAGAGTGGGTATGAAAATATGGTAGTGTAAACAGGGTTTAAGAAAACTTAAAATAACATAAATAAACAGGAAGTTTAGATAAGAAAGGTGATGAGATTGTCATTACTAAAAATTTTTTACCTGTTTTTGATGGCCATGGTAGGGAGAGGGGTTGGATGTAATTCTTTTGGATACAAAGTGTGGGTTTGAGCTTTTGGATAGCTAGCGCCTCAGCTATGCCCAGATGTCTTGATTTGATTCCCTTTGACAGGTTTGATTGAATTTTGTATATTACTTTGAAGGATTTTTCGAAAGGCGCTGAATGTCCTGAGTTGACCAGATGTTCTGTCACTGAACTGTATACACGTTTTCGGTCTCCTTTTACTAGCCAGGCTGGGTAGTGTTCGCGAGCGCGTTTTTCAAGTCGGCGCATGGTACGGCCGATGTACTCAGCTCCACAAGAGCAAGTAAACTGGTATATGCACGTTAAGGTGGCCCAATGCGACGGCTTGTCTTTCACGTTCTGGCTGAACAGTTTCTTGCAAGAAAACGTCAGTCGTAGGCTCGCGGCGAAGTATGTTTTCCTTAGGGATTTGCAGAGACGTTTGCGAAGGATTTCTGCTTCGATATCACCTTTGAATTCTAGATTAAGCAGAAGTGTTTTCTTTGGAACTGATTGGACTTGTTCTGAAGTCTTAGTCTTAGATTTGAGATTTCTGTCTATGAACCTGGGCGGGAAACCGTTTTCCATCAAGGTTTTCCGGAGATTACGCAGTTCTTCTTCAATCACTTCCTCGCTGCATATCTTCCGAATCCTCGAGGAAAGAGCGTATATCAGGTTCCTCTTTCTGCTTAGGGGCACGAAGCTTTGGAAGTTGATGAATTGTCCATTCCATGTAGGTTTTTTTTGTATATGGATCTTTTCAGAGAGTTGTCGGCGTTTCTTGTCAGCTGGACGTCAAGGAAGTGAAACATTCCGTTGGATTCAGTCTCAAGTGTGAAGTTGATGTTTGGGTGGGCGTTATTGAAGATTTGAAGTAGGTGTTTTAAATCACAATTCTCATCACAAATAATGAAAGTATCATCGATGTATCTCTTGTAGAGATGAAGGTCGTTGATAGTTGATGATAGGGGGTTGTTTTCTAAGCTAGCCAAAAAGCAGTCGGCTAATAGGGGTCCTAAGGGAGAACCCATTGCTACCCCATCTACTTGCCTGTATATTTCCTTGTTGAAACTAAAGTATACGTTGAAGGTGCGTCGTAGTAACAGTTCTTTCAGGTAATGGATTGGTATACCAATATCGATGCTATTGGATTGAATGTAGTCGCAAAGGAAACAAACGATTTCTGTGAATGGAACGTTGGTGAAGAGAGAGACAACATCCAGGGAGACCATTTTCTTTTCTGCCACATTGACATTCTTAATTGAATCAACAAAGTCGAATGTGTCACGGAGGCTGTGTCTTGAAAGCTTCTCTTTCACCGGCCCGAGAATCTCCACCAGCCATTTCGCGATTGTATGATATGGGGAGTCTATCATATCTAGTATTGGGCGGAGTGGGACGTCTTGTTTGTGCACTTTAGGTAAGCCGTACATGCGCGGTGTTGTAGAACCCGATGGGCGCAATTGTTCGTATAGTTTTGAACTGATAACTGATTCGTCTTTCATTTTCTTCAATATCTTTGTTAGCTGGAGCTCCGTCTGTTCGGTGGGATCTTTCTGTGGAGACTGTTTCTGAAACTTTTTCTCATCAGATAGTATCACCAAGAGTTTGTTTAAGTAGTCTGATTTGTTCATCAAGACGATTCCGGATCCTTTATCTGGTCGTGTGATGATCAAGTTTTCATTATCCTTCAATTCTTTCAGTTGCTTTCGATGTTCTTTGGAAAGTACGTTACGAAGGCTGGGTTTTTTGTTGATGTAATCGAGGCAGCAGAACAAACAGTTCAACAGAGAGTTTCAGTGGTAATAACTAAGTGGTAACGTCTCTGACTGTAGGCAGCACTGGGTGACTCGGGTTCGAATCTCGGAAGGGATATGAGTTCCTTCAAGCTAGTTGCAGATACACCTTGCTGACTGGTGGTGAGTGCCAACTAGCAAGAAACCTAGGTCCAGGCAAGGCTTCCTGCCTGCCGATTGCCTTCAACTATCTAATAGCATCAAATCAATGTGCACCGTGATGACGAGCTACCTAGTGGCATGGTGGCCACATTGCAAACCTGACTAACTGATAGAATTCAGTCTGCAGCAAAGGAAGGAGTAGACATGTCACACTAGTTACTGACTAGTGTCTAATCAAAAAGAGTTTCCTTTCTGCGAATTCATTCGCTACCTAGCTGTATAATCGTAGTGCGGACGCACCAATAACTCTGCATATATGCCATTCGTTAGGTCACAGAACCTACTTCGTATGTTTGGCATGCGATTCGCCCCTGTAAAATGTAAGATGCTGCCACAGGACTGGACTACGTCAACTCCTAGCTTAATGATAGGGAGTGAAGTGATAGAATATGTTGACCACTTCGCCTATTTGGGAAGTTGTATCAGCACCAACGGATTGATTCATGACGAAATCTCAGCACGGATCCAAAAAGCTCGGGCTGCTTTCGCTAACTTACACCATCTCTGACGCAGGCGTGACATCCGGCTATCAGCCAAGGGACGTGTGTACTGCTCAGCAGTTCGCTCCATCCTTTTCTATGGCTCTGAAACATGGCCAATACGAGTTGAAGACATGAAAAGGTTGACTGTTTTTGATCATAGATGTCTACGATCTCTTTCTCACGCTGGGCGGTATAATAAGGTGGGTAATGTTGACGTTAGGCAGAGAGTGTTGGGCAAAGAGGGAAAATCAATCGACGAGGCTATAAAGTTACATAGATTGAGATGGCTAGGTCACGTGCTGCTCATGCCTAACCATCGTTTCCCCCGACGGACGGGCATTACTAGCTGATACAGGTGCAGGTTGGAAAAGAGTAAGTGGTGGCCAAACAAAAACATGGTATCAATCCATGAAATCCTTGACAGTTAAACTGAGTCACGTAGGGAGATGCAGACTTCCGGGTTGGGGCCCACCCTCGGGACTCTAAGAATCAATGCCTGGAGACAATAGGTGACATGGCTCAAAATCGTTGTCAATGGCTTACGCAGATGTATTCAGTCTCTGTAATCTTTCATATTCCTTTCTACCACTACTCATTCTGTTTCACTCTTATGCTTGTCAAAACTCTATTGATTCTCTTCTCTCATTTTCCTGTCTACGTTTGTGTGCTATTTGGAACGTGGCAGGTCGAACTGCTGCACTTCAGTGCCAAGTTCTTTGTTGAATCCAGACAGACAGACAGACCCCAGTATGAATACTGCACGAATTTCACCCTGATCTCGTCTATGGCTGGCTGGATCTCGTCTATAAGTACTGTTAGCACAATGGGTTGATAGCACGTTAGGGTTACAGTTGTGCTTAGGATTAGTATTAGGGTTGAGGTGAAGATTAAGGTGTTTTATTATTAGTAGTAGTATTATTCATGGTCTGTATCCATTTTGTAAATAAAAAATGCGAGTAGAGGAGGTTGAATCTACATATTGAGGAAACCATTTTGGTAAATATGAGACTTGAAAAAACTAATACCCATCATTGTAATTTGGAAGTATTCTTGAGTTATGTCTGGGTAAAATATAGTCTTCAATGTGTTTCATTACTATTATTAGTATCTTGAATAATTAGTTTGTAGGGATTCTGTTTGTTACAGGTTACACTGTGGATTGATATCAGTTAAAGAACCATTAAAAGCCAGAGGGGGTCAATATACAGCTGTTTCATTCTAGTTTTGGACTCGTCAGCAGTACGCACCCACTGGGTTCGAACCTAGTGGGTTGAAACAGCTCTCCAGTACTCCAGTGCTGGTTTTCAATGGTTCGCTAACTGACATCAATCCGTGGGCCAACCTGAAACTATTATTATTGTTATTGTGTATTTTTTCGTAAATAAACGACTGTTTTATATAGAAAACACGTCAGGTTCTGTAATCCAACGAGTAAGATGCGTTCAAGGTCACTGGTGCGTTCGCACTTGGTGGTCATCATTCTTTACGTTTGCCATTATTCCTTTGTGTGTGTGTACGTACATTAGGTTTGTCAAACAAGAATACAAATTAATTTTGGGTCATTGTCTACGTCATCAAAATATGTCAAGACAAATATGATGAATGCCATATTAATTTGCAAGTATTGGTTTTGTAGGGATTTGGTTTGATTGCATGGAGGGTTTCATCATGGGCTGGCATCAGTTAGAGAACCACTGGAAAACCAGCTGGGAGTACTGGACAGCTGTTTCGTCCTAGTTTGGGACTCTTCAGCAGTACGCGCCCAACGGGATTCGAACCCAGGACCTTCTGGTTACGAGGCGAGCTCGTAGACCATTGAGCCACTGGGACCCGATCCAATGGTCCTTGAATTGTAACTTCTGCCAATTCACGACATAGCGCGACCATTTCGCAATGTCTTCTTCGTGAGTAACTGTCCTCATCTTCGACCTGCTGTACCCTACTGGTCACGGCTTCCCACTAGAATCCCAGGTTAACTGCCTGAATAGGGCCAGTCACTAGTGAGCATCAGATTAATTTGCAAGTATTGGTTTTGTAGGGATTTGGTTTGATTGCATGGAGGGTTTCATCATGGGCTGACATCAGTTAGAGAACCACTGGAAAACCAGCTGGGAGTACTGGACAGCTGTTTCGTCCTAGTTTGGGACTCTTCAGCAGTACGCACCCACAGCGTTCGCACTTGGTGGTCACTATTCTTCACGTTTGCCATTATTCCTTTGTGTGTATGTGTGCGTGTGCATACATTAGGTTTGTCAAACAACAAAACAAATTAATTTTGGGTCATTGTTTACGTCATGAAAATATTTCATGAAAAATATGATGAATGCCATATTAGTTTGTTTATTAGATGTGTATCACACAGTGAAACAGTATTATTAACACTGGATTAGGTGACGAGATTAAATGGAAGGTTAGATAAGAAAATACTGATAATAAATGTAATACGAAAAACATGCACAAAAAATAGTATTATTAGTAACAAAATATTGATAATATCTGAACTTGGAGTTATAAAATATACCCATGGTAGAATGAGGAGATGGAGAAGTTTCTTCCGTCTGCATAATATCATGCTTTATCCATGCGAATTTCTATTATTATTATTATTATTATTATTATTATTATTATTATTATTTCCTTTAGTTCCTAGAAGAACATAGAGCTTCAGCCGTGCGTCTTCATTGCGTTCGGTTCTCTGCTAGAGTCTGCCCACACGTTTTCATCTCCTCTTCACATGACCTCCTCCAAGTCACCCTTGCACCGAAGACCAACTCGCCGCTTCCCTTTCGGGTTCCACTCGAGCGATGGCTTGTCTAGTGATGTCACTTGATGGTTTCCTCAGAGTATGACCAGCCAATCCATCTCCAATTCTTCCTGCCTATTTGTTTCACAATCAGTTCCTGGTTGGTTCACTCTCAGAGATCTCTGTTGCTGATCTTTTCTGGCAGGCCATCTGATCTTGAGTATTGAGCGAAGACAACTGTTAATGAAGGTCTGTAGTTTGTTTGAGATGCTCTTTATGACGCGCAGTGCAAGTCTCTGATCCGTATAGTAGCACTGACTGACTTCACATTGGAGTTGAAAATCCGGATCTTATTTTTGATGCTGAGTGCTGTTGACCTCCACACAGACTTGAGAGTAGTGAAAGCTTGTCTTGCTTTCCCAATTCTTGCTTTGATATCCTCATCAGTTCCGCCTGTAGTTGAAACGTAGCTTCCCAGGTAGGTAAAAGATTTTGTTTCTTTCAGGTTCCTCCCATTTATGCTGATCGTTGTCTGTTGTTGTTATTGCTGCTGTTGCTGTTGGCCAAAAATCTTCATCACCTCTGTCTTCTCTATGTTCACCTGAAGTCCTATCTTTGATGCTTCTTCTACCAACTTGTTGCTTTCATTTGCATATCTTCCAGTTTGTGGGAAGTCAGACATTTATCATAGGCGATGTCCAGATCCTCCAAATTTTTTGTGTGAGTCCATTTTATGCCTGTTTCCTCATTGCCCACTGTTTGTCACATTATCCAATCTACTGCAATCAGGAAAATCATTGGCGATAGTAGGCAGCCAACTTGTCTTTCTCCTGTCCTCACTTCGAAGGATTCCGTAAGTTTCCCGTTGTGGATTACTTGGCATGCAGCATTGTCGTACATCTGTTGGATAAGATTAATAATTGTCGGTGGCACCCCTTGGTAGTAGCGAAGTAGTTGCTAAATCACCTCTCGATCGATGGTGTCGAATGCCTTTTCAAAGTCGATGAAGTTGAGATAGAGAGGTGACTGCCATTCCAAACTTTGTTCAATGATGATCCGTAATGTGGCGATTTGATTAATACATGACTTGTTTCTCCTGAATCCAGCCTGTTCCGGTCGAAGTTTTTCATCCATGGCATGTTTGATTCTCTCCGGAATGATGCGGCTTAGTACTTTGGATGGACAGGAGCATAATTACGCGCCAGTTCTTGCATTGACTTAAGTCTCCTTTCTTTGGTAGTTTGTCACTTGTACTCCCTGGTTTTCATTGGTTCTCTAACTGACATCAATCTGTGGTCCAACCTGAAACTATTATTATTATTATCATTGTGTATTTTTCGTGTAAATAAACAACCTTTTTACGAAGAATACACGTCAGGCTCTGCAATCCAACGAGTAAGATGCGTGCCAGGTCACTGGTGCGTTCGCACTTGGTGGTCACTATTCTTCACGTTTGCCATTATTCCTTTGTGTGTATGTGTGCGTGTGCATACATTAGGTTTGTCAAACAACAAAACAAATTAATTTTGGGTCATTGTTTACGTCATGAAAATATTTCATGAAAAATATAATGAATACCATATTAGTTTGTTTATTAGATGTGTATCACACAGTGAGTGAAACAGTATTATTAACTAACTGGATGACGTTTCATAATCATTTCATCAATTATAATCACATGACTTCGAAACTTATAGTTTTATAGGTTTCTTTGTTCTCCCCTATTCATCGTCGTAGGGGTAGTAGGATTTTCCTACACAAACTAGTATGGAAATACTTACTATCACAGTGCCTAAGTTTTACACACATATTAATATAAAAGAAAAGAAGGCGTTCAGCGAAGAGACTCTTTTCGGCGAATTCATTCACTGAGCTGTACAATTGATAAAACAGCTGACATATCAACAGAGGCCGAAAACTTCGGTTAAATCAATCAGCGGTAGAGTTCAAATTGAATTAAATAGTATGAAGTACTTGTTGGTTATTGGCATCATCTTATGAGTGAGGATATTATTTTATTCTAAGCGATTCTTCTTTCAGTCAACATACAAATCAATAGAATACACTGCATTTCAATTTTTATTTCATTCATATGTTGGCTTGTGGAGATTTGATTGGTTTTAGGATTTCAACATGAGCTGACATCGGTTAGAGAAGTATTGGGAAATCGGAGAGTACTGAACAGATGTTTTGTCTGAGTTCGGGACTCTGCATCAGCACGCGTCCACTTGGGTGCAGCAGGTTGCGTGGGAGGACAAATACTAGCTAGCGACGACATTCTCTATTGGTCACGCCATATCATTAACTGGCAGAAGTTATAATTCATGGGCTGGCCATTGAGTTGGGTCCCAGTGGCTGAATGATCCGCCAGCTTACCTTGTAACCAGAAGGTCCTGGGTTCGAACCCCTGCGGGTACGTACCTCTGAAGAGTCACAAACTAGGATGAGGCAGCCGTTCAGTACACCCAGGTTTTATTTCATTCCTTTGCGTTTCATGTGGAACACAAGATTTCGTGCTTGAGCTTCGAAATTTCAGTGATGGCGGTGTTGTGTTTTTACGCTCAATTTTCCTGCTCTTCCTGGCCTACTTATTCGTGGGTAGCCAAGGTTTAGGGGAGTGCGGGCGCTGAGCATTGGATATGGACCTCCTGCACGGGGCAGCTAGTATTCCACCACTGAATGGACCAGTGAGGCGCACATAGTGAAGGGATAAACTGTGTTGTGTAGCTTTGGTATTATCCTTTTTCTCTCTTTCTCTCTTTTCAGTCAATTAATCAGCTAGTGTTATTCTGATTGAATAATTTTTCCCACTTGAGTTTAACTATTGTTTCTTTCTATAGCTTACCGAAAATGATGCATTGACATTGGGAAGCTTTTTACTACATTTGGCTAGTACAAGGAAGAAATCGTATAAATATCCAATGGAAGGTAAACATTTTCTATTTGTTTGTTAGTTTGTTAGTTAATTTTACACTTCCCGTTGTCCTGGTTGCATTGGACTGTAATGCTTTGTCTCTCTCTCTCTCTATTGGCATATCGGCTACAAGTATTTACTCTCCGACGACATCTAAGCATCAATGTGGTGTTATTCCCCGCTTAACAGTGACTAGCAGGGGAATCAAGGATGCACTTTTCATCCCATTTAAAACTCTACGGTTGTATGTACCTGCATTCCCGGTGAATGATAGTGTTCCGAATGAGACTCGAACCCTGCACTCGACTGGCAATACAACATTATCCTGAAAACAAATAACTGGCGCCTGTCGCACAAAAAGTGGCCATCGTGGCCCCTCTGTCTTGGTGTATAATGCTTTAACGTTTGAAACGAAGGGTTCACTGGGGAATGCAGGTACATCCATCTGACGATACCTACTCCCAAATGGGATGAAATGTACACTTTGGATTCTACTGCTGGTCACCACTAACCGAAGTATAATATTTTTACTGTTTACAGTAAGTGACTTGTTGTAATCTCTTTTTCTCTTCTGTTTTGTTGTTTGACGAAAATTTCCACTACGAATCAGCACGAGTTGATTTCTAGAAGACATTTTGGTAGATCTCTCCACCACGTATTTGAAATATACAATATATGTATATATAATGTGTTACCCGAGCTAGTTAGTTTACTTGCGAAGCTTTCTCAGTCTTTCTAGATTACATCTTCAGTGCATACTTCAATTCGAAGTGAGCTTTTAGAATTCTCCATGAGTTTATTAGTCATCATCCCCGGTTACCTTGAACGTAATTGCTTGTGCTTGTGTATTTTTTCACCCTCTAGTCCACTTGTATTGGTATTAACTGTTTCCTTGATTTGAAAGTTGATGTTTTGTTCATTTGATTTTCTTCTTGTGAATTCGTAGATAAATCTTGTCTATATCCATGTGTCTGTTGATTACTGATTCACTTAAAACCAGGCTTATAGAAATTCTCTGGCATTTATGGTGTTTTCTCTGTCTAAGGTTTGAACATTATCTCAATCGAATTGGTGTCTGTGGTTGTCTGAATGCAATGGTAGCAGAGAGTGAATATGGTGTCTTTTTGACAGTCAGTTTGTGTTCATAGATACGAAGAAGACAAAGAGGGTGTCCACTTTAACCAATGTAATTATTTTTTCACAACAGTTGTAATATTTATCTTGTAGATGATGGTGGTTTTGTCGTCTTTTGCTGTCACAGAGTGAATTGGCAATCAATAGACACATTGATATAGACAAGATTTTCAAGAGTTTGGTGTGTAAGGATTAAATTTGTTTATACGAGTTCGACCGCGGATTGATATCAGTTAGAGAGCCATTGAAAACCAGCATTGGAGTAGTGGATAGCTGTTTCATCCAACTAGTTTAAGAATCATCGGCAATACGCACCACCCAAAAGGGTTCGAACCCAGGACCTTCCGGTTACAAGGAAAGCTCGTATACCATTTAGCCAATGGCACCCGACTCAATGTCCAGCCCATAAATTCTAAATTTTCAGTGGTTCTCTAACTGATATCAATCGGGGGTCAAACTCGTATAGACAAGGTTTACCAATCCACAAGAAGGAAATCACTTGAACAAAAGATCAACTTTGAAGTCAAGGAAACAATCGGCACTAATACAAGTGGACTAGAGGGTGAGAAAATACACTAGCACAACCAATCATGTTCAAGGTAACCAGGGGGGTAATGACCAATAAACCCGTGGAAAATTCTAAAAGCTCACTTCAAATTGAAGTCTGTGCTGAAAATGTCGTCTAGAAAGACTATGAAAGATACGCATGTCAGCCATCCAGCTCAGAGAGCACAGCTACACCAAAATCACCCACCTGAGCTGAATATCTTCTCCATTAACTCCTCCTCCTTTCTCTCATATATATGGAAGGGCTTCATTCTTGACGGGCATACCAATAATAATTTAAGTAGAGCTGCACACTGAAATAGAAATTAATCGGTAGACTTTCGTTGTTTCAATTGAATTACTGAAGGTTATAGTAAGAATTGTGCATAAATATATGGCAATAGGAGACTGAGAATGCCAATTTGTATTCCATTCATCATGTCAGTTGTAATTTGGACGTTAATCTCATACTTCTACATGCTATGCGAGTATCAAATGACTATACTGATGAAAATGTATACTTCTTTATTGTGTAAACAGGCTTCAAAATCTCAGTGCAGAGAAAGGGAGGGAGGCTGTGACTACGTTTGTTCTAAAGGACCAAACGGTCAGACTGATACATGCATCAGTCACTAAGCCAATAAGGTTACAGTAGGAGTGAATTAACGACATTTTTTTGGAAAATATTAAGACTTTTGTTATCTTTGTCAAATTGTCAAACAGATGAAAGTGATACAACTGGTCGCGAGTTAGTTGTTGGAAAGGGTTTACTTGGATATGACGTCATTCACGTAAATAATAGTGATAATCAGGTGAATTGCAAATTTGTGAAGTCGGGAGCAGTAAAAAAATAAACACCAACGTCAAACGACCTTGAACCAACCAATCAGATCTCAGCATTACAAATGGATGTCTTTCATAATCTTCTTTGTAAGTTTCATCCTGAATTAGGGTTAAAGCTAGAGTAGATTTAAGGTAGGGTTATGATTAAGCCGGGTGGGGTTAGAGTAAAACTACCAGCGAAGAATATGATCAAAAACATCCATTTGCAATACTGAGCGATCTGATTGATTGGTTGGTTCGGGGTCATTTGACTTTGGTGCCTATTCTTCCCTGGTGCCTGTTAAGTTAAATTAATGATTGGCAATTTATTTACATAGTTTGAGCAGGTGATTATTTCACCATAATTTCTTTTGGAAACCATGGTTATTCAAATCACAATATGTGATATGCTTGATGTCATAAATGACACGCAAGGAAGCAAGCATAAATGCCTGTTTCTAACAGAAATCGTGGTGGAATGTTATCTGAAACTGTATGGAACTGTAGGTTGTGAATCAATATACAAATCTGATTTAACTTACTTACCAGTTCGCCCAGTTAGCTGAGCTAGCCAGAATTTGCGCGGTTTGAAATGATTTAGCTCTCTACGTTGACTCAAATCGAGTGCACCGATGATAAATCCGGTGCCATACGAGTGAAACAGCTGTCTGGTGTTTAGGTCAGTTCTATCTGACTGACTGGCTGGCTAACCAGCATTACTGATTGATGTGAGTGGTATTCAACTACTCATCTCAGCCAGTCAGTAGTATGTGTAGCGTCATGCAGGTCGACTATGAAGTTATTGTTATTATTATTATTGGTGTATCACAGGGAGATAAATCTCAGTGTGATTAGTATAATTTTGATGATTAGAAACTTAGCGAAAAGGAATATATTTCTCGAATCACCATGTTTTCTTTTTTAAAATGTGTAAATGGAAATTTACAAATTACTGAAATTGCGGTGTGTTTGTTTTTGTACTGGATACGTGTGGTGTTCGAGTGAATTAATACGTTAGCATAAGGATTAGACAACCTGAATGAATACGAAATGTGACGGTTCTCCCTCGAATACCTTCTACTTCACTGAGGCATAGATTATCAGAAGATAAGAACCGACTTGTGTTTGTCAGAACAACTTTGTTAGATATAAAAGACGCCCTATATATGAAAATGCCACATGTCGAGTGATTCACAACGGGAAACTCAGCAAAGCCTTTCGAATGAAGACAAGAGTCACCCACGATGATATTCCTAATTGTGGTGGAATGGATCACATGCGGAACACTGTGCGTGGGAATTCATTGAACTGATAAGGAGATTCTAGAATACCTGGCCTTCGCGGATGATATATTTCGAATGGCATATAAATTTGAAGACTTAAGAGCAAAAACCATCAAATGAACAGAAGAGGTAGCCAGGGAAAACAGGAATTCAAGTAACACACAGAGAAGACGGAGGCGATGAAGATAACCAAAAACCAGCACCAGTCACTATCAAGGGGAGAAATTTGAAAGAGGTTACTTCCTTCGTGCACTTTCCGAGAAGCATCATTTCAACTACAGGTGACAGCACGGATGAGGATGTCAAAACCAGTCAGAATCGTATATGCGAAGCAGAACTTTAACACTCTGAAATCAGTTTGAAAATTTACTGTGCTCAACATAAAGAACAACATCCAGATTTTCAACACTAATTTTAAGTTGGGCGTTTTTTGTGGCTTAGAAACTTGGCCAACGCATCACAAAAAACATCTAACAGGCTACTGAAGATAAGGTGGTTGCACAGAAAGGATTATCAACAAGAACCTATTGCTCAACGAACATGCTGAAGAGACGGACTCTCAAATGACATTGCAAACCAGGCCATCATTCGAGTGGAAGCGGAGTAGCAAACAACGAGTTTGGCATTGGTCCGAGGTTGACATGGAGGAGATCGTGTGACTAGAAGGAGATGACGGCTTATGGACGATCGTGGGGCTAGCCATCTAAAGAAAATTGCAGAGAACAGGACAAGATGGAGATGTGGTATTATTAATTTGCTTAGATTTAAATTTACTCTTCTAAATATTTTCATAATTGCTTTACAAGGAATTGGGATTATATTCACTACGTATGAATACATATTCATAATCTAAAATTCAATGTAGACTTATTCATTCAGTCAGTGACACTCACTCACTTAATAACTAGTCGAGTTAAGGTTAGACCACGGATGGATATCAGTTAGAGAACCATTGAAAACCAGCAGGGAGTACTGGACATCTGTCTTATCCTAATTTGAGAATCATCGGCAGTACGCACCCACCGGGGTTCGAACCCAGGATCTTCTGGTTACAAGGCAAACTCGTGCACCATTGAGCAACTAATTCTTGAAAATTAATCTGATGCTTGCTGGTGACTGGCTACAGGAGAAATTCGCCTGGATTTCTAGCGAGAAGTCGTAACTATTGCGGTCCGTCCAGTCAGTAGTGAGGATGGAGTTCCCGCCTATGACATTAGTTGGTTGGTGGTTGCGCTTAAATGAAAAATTGGTCATTGAATCGGGTCCCAGTGGCTGAATAGCATACTAGCCTGCCTTGTAACCGAGCGGTCCTGGGTTCGAGCCCCAATGAGTGGCTACTGCAGATGAAACAGCTGTCCAGTACTCTTAGCTGTGGTTTTCAATGGTTCTCTAACTGATATCAATCCATGGTTTAACCTGAAACCACTACAATCCCTACAAACTAATCCTTGAAAATAATCAATGTTATTAAGATTATAGGTTTCCAGGCCGTAGGTGTTACGAACTTCCTGGAATAATTTGAGCGCCGAGTCAGATTGATCCATTATAAATTATTTAAATTAATCCCAGCGTGTTAAGAAAATCAGAACAAGATATGTTTTCTGAACGTTTCACTGTGTAACCCACAGCTTCTTCAGCAGATTTATTCGGATTTTTATTAATCATCAAAATATATAGTCAAAAATTTTTTGATATAAATTGAAGTCAGTTTATTTGAAGGTCATTTGTCTATGGACATTTTTACCAATAGAAAATATGTAAGTAGTCATCACATATATTTGTAATGACTAATGTCAAGTTGTTGTTGTGTTCACTCTTCTATAGTTGATCTGTACAGATTAGTTTTGTATGAGTGTGTGTGTGTGTGTGATGTATGTTATTTGTCATATGGGAAATACGTGAATTCATGTGTGATAAACATGATCCTACATGTTTTGAAAGATCATGGAGGCTCATAGAGTGCTGATTGATTTTTTCATCTGTCTTGCTTCATAAGAGTTTGCCATATATAGGTGATAAGTCTATCCCTTCTTTCCTATTCACTGCATTCGATGTGGTTAAAATGCGCAAGGCTTCAGAAGTCAATCTTTCTTTATGTGAATGAAATCCTCTTCCAAGAATTTCGACATTGTCGAAATCAATCTTATGTCCGTTGTCTATAGCATGCATTACTATAGCTGATCTTTTTTCTAGACTTTTTAGTTCTACTTCATTTCTAGTCGGACGTTACGTGCATAGTCTATGTTCATTCACTCTGACCTTCACCTGCCTACTGCTGTCCCCTATATAGCATGCATCACATTCTGAACACTTTATCCTGTAGACACAATTACTTTTGTGACATTTTGGGAACTATATCTTTGACATGCACCAACGCTTTCTCTAGAGAATTAGAAGGTTTGACATAGACTTTAATATTATGTGAGGCAAATGGTCTTTGAAGTTGTTCAATGTAATTAAGCCTCGTAAAAAAAAAACTAATGATAATGACGATAATGATGATGTGTAGCATTCATCTTAACACATTCATTTCTTAACTGAGTTGTAATCATTCTCTCTCATTTGCATGGTTATTGAAAATCTCAGTCATTTCCCCTTAATTTTTTTTGATTTCCCATCTAGGTATTTATTTAACTCGTACAATCTATTTTTTAGCTGTCAGATTTTCCTCGTTATCTGATTTAGCTAAATGCTGTGATATTCATCACTTTCTTCAAGACATTATGGATGAAAGTAATCGGTTGAATAGTTCAACAAGCACAACATCAACAACCACGACAGCCACAACCACGACAACAAAAACACCAACTTCATCAATGTCATCATCGTATCAGATTGTATCATCATCAACAGAGAAAATTCAACCGGGTGTTGAAGTTGATTCATTAACAAGTGTTGACTATTTAATTGCATCACAACTTTTAGACTTTTTATCAAATAATTATAAATCAGAAGATGTATAAATTAACTAAAGTGTAAATAAGAAGAAGTTAGAAGAAGAAGCACAAAGAGGTGAGGTGAGATGAGGTGAAGTTCATCAATTATTCATCAAAATAATCGAATTCTTTCATATATACACACAAAAAGAAAACAAGTCATTACTTTAATGTTCTTTCTTTTTAATAATAATATTCTTTCTTCATTTATTGTTGTCAGTCAATACCTTTCTCACAGTTGTCCTTAGATTTGTCTTGCATTTGTATTTTTGTTTTTACGACAATATTTAGCCTCATTATTGATTTCAGTAAATACCGGTTGCCTGTCAGTGTTGTCGTTGCTGTTGATGTTGTTGTTGATGTACCAGTTTCTGTGTACTCAAATTTCTTCCTTGTTTTTCTTTTCCTTTCATTTCATCATCATCATTATCATTATTTAAAGAGTATTTAGGCGTAAATGATCACATTATTATCATTATTTCTTCACTTTTGATATGTCTTCTTATTCTATTTCGACATCGTATAATATGAGTATATATTTTACAAAGTTTACCTTTAGGTATTGTGATATCTGCTTTCCTGCTTGTTGGTTTTCTCATTATTGTTGTTATTTATTTATTTTTTTTGAAAAGTTAAACGTTTCTCAGAATCCTGTTTAGGTAATTTAATGGAGTGAAATGTTTAGCTTGTCGATTACTACTCACTACTGAGTATCACTCACTATTACTACTAATACTGCTTGCCTTATACATATATATATACATACTTGTCTTTGAGTATAGATGATTTGTGGGGGAGATTCAGTCAACCAAAGAACTAACTAAGTGGCTGGTCATTGCAAGAAGACAGAACATAATTTTTATGTACTCATAAAATTTAAATTCTTTTATATAAATGCACTTGCTTTTGCTTTTACTCAGTCATATGATAAGCTGTTGTGGTTGTGGTTGCTGCTGTTGTTATTGAGGGGTAAGTGGAGGTGGGGGGAACCCTTGTCTGTCATCTCCCGCCCACCCTTGAGTACAATTTATACACATTGAAATGACTAATAACTCGTGTTGTTGTTGTTTTTTCATCGATAACCCGATCGAAAGCTGCTACCTTGAGGTCGCTTGAGGTCTTACCATGCCAGAAAGGTTGTTTGGACAGCGGTTAGACAAAAAGCAGTTACCCAAACCCAATGCTATAACTCAAAGTAAATCACAAAATATCATGCCGGATCGGTCGGGGTCCGGATTAACAACGACCGCACTTCCTGCTGCCGTGTCACAGGGCAGAAGTGATAAATATGCTACTGAGACACACCGAATGAAAAAGAACAAACAAAAACAGGCCGCGTGTGACCGGCCTCAAGCAGTTGTCCCCTGAGCTCTGCGGTCACTCAACCAACTTCCACGGTGTGGGCAGCCGGGAAGTAGCAATCGCCCTCACAATCCGAAATGCAAGCGAAACCTCTAATCACCTGGAAAATTGTTAGGAAGTGAATCAGAGAAAAATAATTTTTTTGTTTTCAAGTGTCGGTTTGTAGGGATTTTGTTTGATTGGTTGGAAGATTTCATCATGAGCTGACATCAGTTAGAGAACCAATGGAAGACCTGCAGGGAGTACTGAACAGCTGTTTCGTCAACCTAGTTTGCGACTTTTCAGCAGTACGCACCCACCACAGGAGGTTCGAACCCAGGACCTTCTGGTTACAAGGACAGTGAGCTCGTAGACCATTAAGACCATTTAGCTTCCATCTACTTCATGTACCTAAAGCCTCAGCAATTCTCAAGGGGAAACCTGAATTTTGTATTCGGAAACGCTTTGTCCAGCCTCTTTTACTACCATGGCCTTAGTGTTATTTTCTTTCCTTTTTCTAATTTTTTCTCTTTCTTGGTCTTCCTGAATAACTAACTGTATGATTAGCGCTATGTAGTCCGTCTTATTTATTTCTTTTTTCGTAACTCACTTTCAATCTTTTATTCTCTTGTATTTTATCGACTATTTCTAAATGATTACTCATCACTCAACTAATTAGTTGTCAACCCTCTTTATTGCTTAAGACTATTCCTAATTTTTCAAGAATACTCATTACTCAGTCACTCTGATTGGTTTTATTACTACCTGAAGATAACCTTTGACCTCTGATGTCAATGTACATTGCATCTATTTAACTTATAAACATATTTTAATAATTCCCATTGTAGCATTAAGAACACAATATTCAGCGAAGAGACTCTTTTCAACGAATTTATTATCAAGCTGTACAATCGTATATATATGGTATTTTTTATAAAAATTATATCCGGTGAGGGAATTAGGTCAAAAGTGTGAATACATGAAATAATAATAATAGTAGTATGAAATGCAATTAAAATATTTGTGATTATAATCATAGTTTAGTGTCAAGTGGCACAATAATTAATGTCGTATATAGAATAATACATAAGGTGTCTAGATTTTTTGGAAAGGGGTACATAATTATAAGATTAGTAGACGAACATAAAAGAAGTCTGTAACGAAGAAAACGAGGGAAGTTAGCATGGATTCTATATATGATCTTAAAATCATGGTCAGGGTTGACAGAGTGACAGAAGTCGATCAGGTGTTCCAGAATAGAGCTTCGCACACACTTCCTTTCACCCTTGTAAAACCATGCTGGAATATGTTCTCGTATCCGTGTGGAAAGCGTCCTCTGACTGCGGCCAATGTACTTTGCTCCTCAAGAGCAGGTGAAATGATAGATGCACATGGAGGCGGCCAGAAGGGGGAGCTTATCTTTTACAGTAGTTTTACAATATTGAATTCAATCTCATCAAATTTCACACCATATTATGTAACATGTCATATTCACCTACTAATTCTAAAATTGTGTACCCCTTTCCAAAAAATCTATACGCCTTATGTATTATTCTATATACGACATTAATTATTGTGCCACTTGACACTAAACTATGATTATAATCACAAATATTTTAATTGCATTTCATACTACTATTATTATTATTTCATGTATTCACACTTTTGACCTAATTCCCTCACCGGATATAATTTTTATAAAAAAGACCATATATATACGATTGTACAGCTTGATAATAAATTCGTTGAAAAGAGTCTCTTCGCTGAATATTGTGTTCTTAATGCTACAATGGGAATTATTAAAATATGTTTATAAGTTAAATAGATGCAATGTACATTGACATCAGAGGTCAAAGGTTATCTTCAGGTAGTAATAAAACCAATCAGAGTGACTGAGTAATGAGTATTCTTGAAAAATTAGGAATAGTCTTAAGCAATAAAGAGGGTTGACAACTAATTAGTTGAGTGATGAGTAATCATTTAGAAATAGTCGATAAAATACAAGAGAATAAAAGATTGAAAGTGAGTTACGAAAAAAGAAATAAATAAGACGGACTACATAGCGCTAATCATACAGTTAGTTATTCAGGAAGACCAAGAAAGAGAAAAAATTAGAAAAAGGAAAGAAAATAACACTAAGGCCATGGTAGTAAAAGAGGCTGGACAAAGCGTTTCCGAATACAAAATTCAGGTTTCCCCTTGAGAATTGCTGAGGCTTTAGGTACATGAAGAAGAACAAGTAGGCGAAATCCTTTGGAACGACTTGATCGTACTTTATATATATGACTTTAAAAGAAGTCTCTGCTGATACTGCATGTCCGGAAACGCTTCATCCAAAGTCTTTTGTTACCATTGGCCTTAGTAACATTGTTTTATCCCATCTTTGTCTATAATAAGCTCTATGCAGTTCTGCGCAATTTACTTTCAATCTTTTGTTCTCTTGTCTTATATCAACCATTTCCAAACTATTATTATTCATCACTGATATTAATTAGTTGACAACCCTTTTAACTACGTGATATGATTCCCAATTCTTCAAGCATGCTTATTACTCATCCGTTTCGATTTGTTTTATTACAAGCTGATGATAACCTTTGACCTCTGTTGTCCACCCACATTGCATATATAAACACCCAACATAACTGTATAGCTTTGAAGTGAAGTTACGAAAAGAGTGTATCCTTTTGTGGGTGAAACAATTAACTGGTAACTTGTTTCTGATTTCCATCATTATGCAATTCGGTGTAATATCCAGTTTGGTGTATAAACAGGATTTTATTTTATCAACCAAAGTGTGTGCTGGATAAGAAGCCAATGGATTTGTTGAGTGAGTGTAGTTTTCTAACTGAAAAACAAAATGGTGGATGATCTCTTCTTATAACCAGGAACAATAACGGCAAAATTATGAGAGCATCTTGGATATAAACCGTCATTCTATAAAAAAGTCAAGTAGACGGGGTAAGTGATCGGAATAAAAGTCACATCAGTGAATACTATCATAGGTTAATCTTCAAGAACAGTGACCACAATCTGACTGAGTTCCAACCTGGAACTTAGCACACAAGTCCAGCAATCCAAGTTGCCAGACTCAATATAGCACACGAAAGTAAAGAAATAAAAAGAAATGAATGGCGTGAAGAGTATTTACATGGAGAAACCTGAAGATTTAATGAATCTGAGGGAATTACAAAGAGTAGACATAGTCGACGCTATTGGGAACATTTTTGACCTGTGTCACCAACAGCCTCCAATCATCGGCTCTCAGTGTCTTGGGGACACCTCTCTACATGACTCAAATCAATTGTCAAATATTTCACGGAATGATGCCAAGTTTAGGTTTGACCATCCCTAACTTTTTTCCGACTCTAACCGGTGTCATTTAGCATAGCTTGGCATGCGCAATACATTTTTTAGCCATCTCAATCGATTTACCTTCACAGCCTCATCGGTCCACTAGCCCTCTGTACCTAACACTCCACCCCTACCCTCAGTGTTGCACTTAACACTGGAGTTAACGCAAGCATCTATGGTCAGATACAGCCAGCCTCTTTTGGTGTTCCACTGTTGATAGCCATGTCTCGCGGCCATAAGAAAGGACAGAGCGAACTTCTGTGTGATACAAAAGGCCTTTGATCGATAAGTGAATATCTCATCGACGTCATAGATGATGTAAGTAGACGAATAAAACACACACCTTTTGAGCTCGTGCTATTATTTCGTCACCAGTCAGTCCATTTGCTCAAGTAAGTGTAGAGGTCAACGCGATTAGCCAATTAATTCACTTCCTATGTTTAAACTAGGAGTCGGTGCAATCCAGTCTCAGTCTCACATTTGACAGGAGTGAATTACATGTCATACACTCGAGGATGACTGCTCAAAGTGTAAAGAAGACTCTAGATTTTGTCAGTTGCTCTATCTAAGGGAACAATATCATACGCATAATTTAAGTGAAGAAGACTGTTCCTGGTAACATGTCAATCCGTGAGCTGCTAAAATCAGTTAGTGTCAGTTCCATTAGTACATCTATGATAAAATTAAAAAGAAATGGTGACAGTGAGAATCTCTGACGGACGCCTCTGGTTGTCATCACTTCAGACGACAACTCTTCGTATGCTGTTACACTATTGCGTGAGTTCGGATAGGGTGCCTTGATTAGTGTAAGATACTTTCTCAGCATTTCCTTTACGGCGAAACAGTGTCACAGTACTCGTTAATCAAGGAAGTCGAATGCCGCCTCCAGGTCAAGAAATATGAATAAGTCCAATCCTAGCTGATTTTTTTCTCACTAAATTAGAGAATGGACCACTGAAAGGAGTAATTAATGACATGGATTTCTACTGTCGATATATGGATGATACATTTGTGGTTATGAAAGACGAGAATGATGCAATGAATATCCTTGACAAGTTTAATGATGCACATTCAACAATAAACTTTACCATAGAGAAAGAAAGTAATGACAGTATCTCATTCCTAGACGTCTTCATGGCAAGGAAAGATGATGGCACACTAAGAGGGAGTGTGTGATGTAAACACTAGGCGCTAAAACTGTCACTAAAATTGTCATAGTTGTCGTTTGGACTATGTTACTCGTAACATATTTTTAATGTTTACGGTTATGGAGATGATGAAAATAACCAACCACCCTCAACAGCAACAACAACAACCAGCACCAGTTGCCATCAGCGGGAGAGATTTGAAAGAGGTCATTCACTTCCTTCACTAATCTGGCTAGGATGCACTGTTTCAATCACAGGAGAGCGGGACGGATGAAGATGTCAAAGCCAGTCAGCCAACTAGCTAGAATCCTAAAGGCAAGATACACCTTCATCAACCTGAAACCAGTTTAGAAATCTTCTGCACTAACTCGACATAAACACAAATGTGAAGTCAGTCAGTTCTTGTATACGGGTGAGAAACTCGCACTGCGCGTCACGAAAAGCATTTCCAACAAGTTACAGAAATTTATCAACAGCTGCCTACTTTGCTGTCTCTTTACTGAAGATCATATGGCCGGTTGGTGGGCCAGAAAGAATTAACAACAAGAAAGTTATATATGTCCAAACCAAGTTCACTTTTAACGGTTTGAAAAAATTTGGGCATTGGGTATATGATATTCATTATAATAAAGGATTTTGTATTTCCCAATGAATGAAAAACAAAACGATATTGTTTTTACTGACGTTTCGCTATTTAATGCTAATAGCTTCATCAAAGTATTATTAAACCGGAATTTACAAAATCCACTTAGCTTATATATAACAAAGAGTTAGGGGGTGAGAAAATAGACATAGGTCAAGTTAAAGGGACATATAGATAGTTAAAATACCAATGAAGATCACTAAACTAAATAACAAAGGTAATAGTACATCTGTTATGGTATCAAAATAAAGATTACTAACTTGATCATCGTTCGTTAGTCTGGGGTCATTTTTCGTTGTCAGGTTGGTCAATTGGTAAAGATAACAAAACCGAGTGTTAATTGTTGGATTTGATCAGTGTTTAAAATTATGAAGGCAGTGTGTGTTTACATAGTGAACTTGCTTATCACATTCGTGTTGATATTGTCACTTCATGGGGGAGGGAGGTGTTGTAACCAGTTCAGATTCTGTTTTAGTCCATCATTCCTATTCAGGCAATTTGGATTCCACCCCTTAACTCTTTGTTATATATAAGCTAAGTGGATTTTGTAAATTCCGGTTTAATAATACTTTGATGAAGCTATTAGCATTAAATAGCGAAACGTCAGTAAAAACAATATCGTTTTGTTTTTCATTCCTTGGGAAATACAAAAACCTTTATTATAGCAACAAGAAACTCTGGCGGCCAACATACCCACCAAGAGCCTATTGCTCAACAAATTTGTCAGAGAAAATGGAGATGGATTAATCGGGTATACATTGAGGAGCCTATCGAAGCATATCGCGCACAATGTAGGCCATTGCTTGAATGCGTTGAAGTTTCTATAGCACTTTGATTGACTTGCTGACGTAGGGGAGCCAGGCCTACGCCCAACTATTCCACTTTCCTTGGGCTTGCGACCAGTTTGTCATAACTGAACTGAAGTGAATAAATCCGTTGCTAGTTTGTTCTGTCTGCGCCTGTTAATTACTAAAATGGTAATGAACTCGACTGGTACGCTAATACGTCTATCCGGCCATTGTATCTTCCGTTTCACTGAGTCACGCAAATATCAAAAGAAGAAGACTGGCCTGTGACTGTAAGATATTGTATTATTACTATATTATACTATGTAGTTTAAGCAACAACGCATGATATTTATGCATTTTCTATACCATAATAAAGTCGGCTAACAGACGTGAGAATGGATTGTTTTTTATCAGCTGGCAATGGCTATTCTCATTGGTTGGCAATCTTACAAAGACCAAGGTGAGACAAAAGATGATGAACTGATCACACACTAAATCACAATATGCGTGAGAAATGATACATTCACATAGTAACTCCATCACAAGAAAAATCACACGACTCGTGAGGAAGGATGATATATTATTTTATGCTGGGTCCTATCACAGCTAGAAAATTAGCCAGCTAGCAACCTAAGCGAGGACATTATTATTACTATTATTTCAAAATTCACAAGTTTGTGTAATTGGTGAAGTTAAACTATCATGTCCCGGGGGTGTAAGTGCTCCAATGACCTTGAACACATGCTAAACGTTGGATAATGAGACCTTTCATTAATATGGTGCTAATGTGAACGCCATTCCCCACTAAGGAGCGGATTCAGCCAAATCACGTTTTTAAGTACTCTTTGGACAATATGTTAATAGCACGTTAGGGTTACGATTGTGATTGAAGTTAGGATCAGGGTTATAATTAGGATTACGGTTAGGATAAGGGTTAAAGTATGTGTAGAACTTGAGCCCTGTGGTAGAATGTAATTCCATATGTGATAAGTTTATTTTAGAAATATCACATAGTGAGTGATGCAGTATAAACTACTGGATGACAATGTTTCAAGCACAAATTATTAACACTCATAACCGCATATCAATTTTAGTCACAAGGCTTCACAATATGTCTTATATTATTTTCTCTCTTTCTATCTCTCCAACTTCCCTTTAGTGTTTGTTCCCACTTTCAATATCTCCGGTATAGGCGTTGCTCCATTCCGATTTCACGTATGCGGTATTGAATCGATAAACAAAGCTTCAGTGATTAACCTCTCTCTATCTCCACCTAATTATATTACTTTTCAATATTCTCACTCTGTCCTTAACACCCTTCCCTGTGATCACACGTAAATAAATGCAGTGCAATGCGATGACTAAGCTCTTTTCTAGGTTATTTAACTTAACCGGGTCAATCATCATTCGGGGTCTAGCTAAATTTTTATGTTTCAATAATCTAGTTGACCGACCCTGATCTATTAGTTCGACCTGTGCTTTAATTGACCTCACTAACAGTCATTACATGGTATTTGGTAAGTTGTATTATTTTTCTTAATTGGATATATCGAGCAGGTCCTTAAACCGACAAAGTTTATCTCTGAGAGAGTTGGTTGGTTGGTTTAAATGCCACCCTAATTTCAGCCTCGCTGAGAATCCTACGTAATGCCTCTGACGTTCCTTCTTTACACGGCAGTGCTACAAACGCTTTAAATTCTATATTGTTATTATTATTATTATTATTATTATTATTATTATTATTATTATTATTATTATTATTATTATTATAATTAGGGTTGAGATTAGGGTTAGGGTTCTGATTAGGGATAGGTTAAGAGTTAGTATTATTTTTTAAAATTCGTTTTACTATCCAAATTTTTCCAGTAATTAATCGTCGTCGCACTTGCTGGAAACCATAGTAATTCAAACAAGAGCTTTTGGGAATACCGCAAAACAGGATAAGAGCGTCACAAAAAAAGCTCACGTTAAGTCATCTGGGTGAATATATGGTCTAACTTAAAAACTGATACTCCTCGTTATATCTGGAATTTAGTTTTAATTCATGTCCGAGAAGGATACCCTGTTTAATGTGTTTTTTCATGCATTTTCTTGAAAATAAACGTCTTTTTGTGTGTAAAAATGACCTGTTTCATGATTGATCATCTCAAGGTCATTTGAGCGTTTGCATCCCTTGGGGCGCGATAATTTAATTTTTTCTATGCAACTGATAAAAACGTGCAACAAATCAAAGACAAAACGTTAGTATTGGTGATAGTAATATGATAATAATAATGATCACAAGGAATAGTAGACAGTGAAGTAAATAAATAAACCAAAATGAAAATTGAAAAAAAAAACTTCGCAATTTATTCTTTCAGAAATAAAGAGGAATTAAAATTAAAATCAAATAAATTACAGTAAAATATATAAATATATTTGTGTAAAATAAAAAAATGTGTTTTTCAAAAATAATAGAATTACTCAGCAGAATTGAATTTTGAAATAACAACACTGAAATTATAAAACAATGGATGACCTTGATGCCTATATATACGTTTGAAATAATTGATGTAGATAAACAAAATATTCATTGAACACTTGAACATGAATAGTGAATGATTCACATTTACATCATCAAAAAAGAGCTGAATCAAAGAACAAACAAAAAATGAAAGACGGACTATTCACAACAAATATAATTAGTTGTAAATTAGATATCTCATGCATTGATTGTATGAGCGGTTGACGGTAGTCTATAATGACTTATTACATATTTTCATAGATAGGTATGACTGGATTCAATCAAAATGGTTGGTTAAAAAAGTGACAATGATGGGAAAGAAACATACTTATGCCTAAATGCAAACCCGCAAGTAACAAGTTCATTCATGAAAAGACATATTGGATAAATTTAAATGGTAATTTTTTTAAAACTAATTGCAACCACATCCTAAAACAATTATATTGTGCAATCTGTGCAGTTGTAATTCACGATTTGAGTCCAAGTAGAGAACAACCATACTAGCCAAATCTGTCGGATGACAACATGATTGTATTTCATCCGGTTGTATATTACCAAATTGTGATAAATTTTTGCGCAATATCATATCCATGACGTCATAATGTAAGCCTTTTGCTGACGTAACTGAAATTAATAAAAACAAACGACAAAGAGACATATATGTATATATACTGTTATCTAATACAAAACCAGAAGCAATTAAATGTGAAATTTAAAGATTATTCCAGTTTTAATCATGAAAGGAAGACGAAATTTGCAGTATAAAATGATGTCATCATTCTATTTCACAAGTTCTCATCAGCTGCAGACTACCTGAAATTACAATGTTAATATAGATGATAATAACATACTTTAATGTTTTAGTGGTAGTAGAGAAGAGATACTATAAGACTGACACATCCAAAATGAAAGCAACAACCTCAGAACCTTTATCAGGTCTTAAGGGGTTATTATAATGAACGAAGCTATTTATATACATAAAATGGTGACAATTCTAAACGACAAGGACAAATTCCAAGTAGATAGCAAAAAAGATGCCACAACGTCATTTGAAAATAAAGTAAATAAATGTCTCAAAGAACTTCTAATGAAGTAACTAATCAACAGCGAAACATAAAATAAACTGAAGTCAAAAGGTGGACGCCTGCCGTCTATGTACGACCTACCAAAAATCCATAAAGCAAATGTGCCTTTAAGACCAATCTTGTCACTGACTGACTCAACATGCCACAAGCTAGCTTGATGGTTAGCTGATTCTATAGAGCCAATTCGAATTAAATTTGCAACCCATAGCCTGAAGGATAGCTATCAATTTTCCAAGGAAGTTGACAATATTGACGTATCAGACAAACTCATGGTGTCGTATGATGTGACCTCCTTATTTATAAATGTACCACTGATGGAAACAATTGATATCGTTTGTAAAAAAAACAGATCTACTGCCATTACCGTTAACAGAGATAAGGCGACTACTGCTGCTTTGCACAAGAGAAATACAATTCAAATTCAACAATCAACTTTACCAACAAATTGATGGGGTCGCGATGGGTTCGCCTCTGGGACCTATTCTGGCTGGTATCTTCAAGGGCTACCTTGAACAGATACAAATGAGTTCTGCTATCAATGGAACAACCTACCATCACCGATATTTTGATGACAAATTTGTTGTTTGCAATGACATGGATCACGTATCGGTATTATATGATTGCCTAAATGAGATCCATCCAAACATCAAATTCACCATGGAATATGAACATATAAATGAGTTCAATTTCGTGGATCGAAATGCAAAAGGAACAAACGAAGGTATGATCGAAAAGTCCATCTATAGAAAAGAAACCTGGACTGGACAATATCTTCACTATAACAGCTTTTGTCCCATAAGCTATAAACGTGGATTAGTGAGGACTTTGTAAGACAGAGCGAGGAAGCTATGTACACCAAACAAGGTCGAAGAAGAACTAGATTTTGTCGAGAAATGCCTAAGAGGAAATGGATACCCTAAGGGATTTATACAGGAGTATAGCAGAGAAAAAGATAAGAAAGAAAAACACTTAACCGTAGAAAAGAAAAAAGTGTTTATTTGTCTCCCATCCAAAGGAGATGTAGTGTCACAAAAGATTGACAAACGACTGAAAGGTGCAATAAATAGAAGCTTCCTGGCAGCAAAACTCATAACATTATGCAGCACCACTTCTTCTATAATCCACTCAAAACTAGATAAATACCCTGCTGATGTCACCTCCAACTGCGTTTATGAATTTACGTGCACTTGCGGCAGCAAGAACATTGGAAGGACGGAAAGAAGGGCTTCTATCCGGTTTTCTGAACATATTCCAAGAAACCTGTGCCTGAAAGGGAGCAAATATTCTCAGAGTGCAATTACCAGACATATTGTTGATACCGGACATCTCATAGAGATTTCTAAGTCCTTCAAAATATTAAACAGACAAAGGACAGCAAATTTACTACAATTTGCCCAAGCGATCGCAATCAAAGGATTGAAACCGGACTTATGCATACAGAAAGAGAGTGTGATTAACCTCTCACTTCCTTGGTAACGGAATTTTGATTCTGATTACAATAATTAGTCATCTAATTCAGTTATCTTAACTCACTGAACAAATCTTAATCTCATAAACTGTAACCGCTTTTGTTTTTGAGTTGCTATGTGAACCTACAAGCAAACACTGTTCTGTTAATTAATTTTTTCTGTTTTCTGTCTTACCCTTCCCCCTCTTTTCAACTTTGTAAAGCGTATAAATTAATGATGAAATCTTAAACTAAACATTGTAATGGTTTCATTTTGGATGCGTCAATCTTATAGTATCTCTTCTCTACTACCACTGAAACATTAATGTTTATGATACTCATCTTTATAAATATTGTAATTTCAGGTAGTCTGCATCTGATGAGAACCTGTGAAATAGAATGATGATATCATTTTATACTGCAAATTTCGTCTTCCTTTCTTTATCGAAATTTATCAAGGGAACGAAATGTATGAAATTATTCCAGTTGATGGTTAGTGTTACGTCCAAAACCCAACCGTTGTGATCTAAACGCAAATGGAACCGATCTCTGCATTCCATTGTATAGCCGACCGAAACACCCCGGGGATACGCACAGCCGCACAATGTTCCAAAGACAGAACAAAGACGGTTATTCATTCATGGAATCTATGTTTCTCAAAATTACTGTTAGCTAGTTATGCGGTCCAGTTAATTTCCCAAGTACTTAGTATTAAGTGGAATATTCTCAACAGGGTGGGATCAAAACTCTGTCAACAAGAATCAAACACCAATGTTTTCCAAACACAGTCCGAGATCAGAGTCACCTTCATTCATTCAAACAAAATCATGTTGCAGAAAGACACATTAACGACATCATCCCATAACCATAAGGAGAAGCATTAAAATTGGATATTAAACAGGGACAAAGACAAACCGTATTGGTCAAGTCGGCATATGATATGCGAATTTCATAACATTGATACACAACCTTGGAGAAAGACGGATAATGACTAGAAAGTTAGTTGGAATATCTCAACTCATACAGAAGCCAGCTTTGTTGGCTTAAGCATTCTGTGTAGCCAATAAAACAAAACAATTTAGTTCATCTAATTCTCTGTTGGAATGATTGTCAAGTCAAATACATACGGCAAAGTAGTAGAATGGGGTCAGTGAGACTGGTGGAGTTTAAAAACCTAGCAGCAAAATCTAGATTAGTTGACCAGAATTAGATAAGAAATCTGGAGAATCGATCAGCTATGGCACTACATACGGTTATATATATATATATATATTATATATACCAATAATACCGTTGAGGAGGAGTTTCCCAAACGACTATTCCGTTACAGTAATTATAAGTTGACTCTATGATTGAGAAGTTTATACTATTCAGGACCCCTCATTTGGATATACTTGCATTCTCAAAAAGTGATGGCTTTCCCTCTGAGAATGGTACCCTGCACTCTTTGCTTCAAACGTCAAAACATGATATGATTATGAACAATAAATTTTGTCCGAAACGTCACCCAGTAAATAATAATGTTTCACTGTGTGATACATCTAATAAACAAACTAATATGAATCCAAGAACTCAAAATGTCAGTAAAATGACATGATATACATTATTTCGCATAAATGCATGTGTGTAATTATAGACACCAATTTGATGATTGGGATAATATAAAATTTTAAGTAGAGGAAACACCAAAAATGCAGTCAGGGAATTTCTAGAAGCCTGGTACTCAAGTGAATCAACCAGCGATTAACAAATACATTACTATGGGTCAAATTTACCAGCTAATAAAAAGTAAATCACATGAGAAGAAACTCCAAATTCGAAGTCAATAAAAATGATCAATAGAGACGTAAGTTAACAACCAGTCACGAACGTGGTTGCCAGGAGATACAATCACATCATCATTCATGGAGAATTCAAATAAGTTTACTTTGTACTAAAGCCTGCTCTGAAGGGGAGTGTTGTCTAGAAGGGCGATGAAAGCTTTCCAAATAAATCAACTAACTTAGAGAACATAATACACACAAAATCATCCACCTGAGCTACAAATTTTCTCCGTTATAATTTATCCATCTTCCTTGAACTGTAATTTCATTGATATTAACAAATCGGTATTATTTCTGAAAAACTTCAAATTGTTAACGACGATTATTCAACAGTATTATATATATATATATATATATATATATGGATATATAGTACTCCAGGTGAACACAGAGAAGACAGAGGTGATGAAGATAACCAACTACCAGCATCAATAACAACCAGCACCAATCACCATCAATGGGAGAGATTTGAAAGAGATCACTCACTTCCTTCACTTTTCTGGCTAGGAAGCACTATTTTAACCACAGGCAGTCGGGACGGATGAAGATGTCGAAGGTAGATAGATTTGGAAAGGTAAGATACACCTTCATCAACTTGAAACCATTTTGGAAATCTTCGGCACTAACATGACATAAGCAACAAGATTCAGACTTTCAACACAAATGTGAAGTCAGTCACTTCTTGTATACGGGTAAGAAACATGCACTGCTCAGCACGAAAAGCATTTTCAACAGAATACAGACTTTTATCTACAGCTGCGTTTGTTGGCTGCACACTGAAGATCAAATGGCCGAAAAAAAGAAATAATCAGCAGCAGGAAACTAGGGCTGGGAACAAACCAACAGGCAAGAGCCGATTGCTCAACAAATATATAGGAGGAAGTGGAGATGGATCGGGCATACGCCACTGAGGATGTCGTCGATTAACATCGCACGCAATGCAGGCTACCTCTAGAGTGGAACCCCGATGGGAAGCAACGAGTGGGTCGTCAGTGTGAGGGTGACATTCAGGAGATGATAGATTATAGTTAATCGTGGACCCAGCCAGCTGAAGAGGACAGCAGAGGATAGAGCAAAGTGGAAATGTGTTGTTGAAACCCTTTATTCCACTCGGAATCCAAGGGAACAATAAATAACAAAACATACAATATTGTTTATTTACACTTAGTCTATTTAATCTGCAGTTTAAGTTTCTCATTGGTACATTTACAAGTGAAAGTGAAACAATCTTTTAATAAAAGAAATCACCACCATCATCACCACCATCATGAAGAGTGACTCACTTTTACATGATCCAAGACAATAATTTAACTGGAAAGCTTTCGGTTGTATTATCCAATTATCCCAGCCAATATCTGCAAATTTTACAGACAGTGGTTGTGTACAACAACCAAAATGATGTCCTGTAGATGGACAAACATTCGACAACATTTTATCTCCTTCTGTCAATGAACGTTTCTGTCTGTATAAACGTGGACGATATCGAATTTCAACGACAACCTGGAAAAAAAATGGAAGAAAAAAGGAAACAAGTAAACAAACAAACAAACATGATTTATATTGACGTTATAATTCAGCACAAATTTAAGTTTTTTGTTCTTGGAAAGTAAGTAATACTTCAGGCTTTCTTCAATAGGTGTCTTCTTGTTCGAAAACAACGGAAGATTGGATGGCTGACCATAATAGATAAACAGTAAGGAAGTCTAGTGATGAATAAGCCAAGAACGTGTTATCAATGGTTGATTTGTAAGGATATGATTTGTATTTTGAGTTTGACCACGGATTAATATCAGTTAGAGAACCATTGAAAACCAGCACTGGAGTAGTGGGGGGTTGTCTTATCCTAGTTTGGGACTCACCGCCAGTACGCACTCACCACCAGGTTTGGAACCCAGGACCTTCTGGTTATAAGGAAAGCTCATATACCATTCAACCACTGGGACCCGATTCAGTGGATCATGAATTCTAACTTCTACCGATTCGTGATTAACCACAACCCTAAACAATGTCATTGGTGGGAAATCCATCCTCAAACGTGACTGGATGGACCTCACTAGTCATGACTTCTCACTAGAACTCCAGGAAACGCCATCCTGTAGCAAGGCACTAGCGAGCGTCAGATTAATTTTCCATAGTTGGTTTGTAAGGATTAAATTTGTTTTTACGAGTTGATCACGGGTTGCGCTTAAACACGAATCGGTAGAAGTTAGAATTTATGAAATTCCCACTGAATCAGGTCCCAGTGGCTGAATGGTATATGAGCTTTCCTGATAACCAGAAGGTCCTGGGTTCCAAACTTGGTGGTGGGTGCGTACTGGCGATGAGTCTCAAAAGAGAATGAAACAGCTGTTCAGTACTCCAGTGCTAGTTTTTTAATGGTTCTCTAACTGATATAGATCCGTGGTCAAGTTAGAAAGAACTTATTACCCAAAAGATATGTTGAAGAAAGTAGAGATGGCTTGGACCGTTGAGTGGCATCACTTGGCAGGCCCTAGAGTGGAACCTGAATGGTAGCGAGTGAGAAAGAGGGTTGGGGATGGATCCTGGGGTGAAATAGAGGAGGTTAAGTGAGGAAATTGTTGAGTTATTTGAAATCGGTGACAGGAAAAGGAGATGACAGAATGAATATATAAAATTCCTTGAAATGCCATAATGCATGTTTATCATTAACTAGCTTATCTATTCAAAATTACTTTCAATTTTAGTAAGTTAAACCATTCATAGAAAGGCTGAGTATTACACAGGAAATATTCTTTTCACTAACTTCTTCATCAGGTTCTACAATTATAACATAGTAATAATTAAACAAATATTGTTATTAAGAACCTTAATGTTGTTTTGAATTACATTCAAACAGTAGTAACGATAGGCAATTGCATTTGATGATATATGTTGGTTGGAGTCAGTCGGCAGGAAGCACAGCCTTGGACCTAGGTTTCGTGCTAGTTGGCATTCGTCAGAAAGACGTATCTGCACCTTGAAGAGGTCCACGTCTCTTCTGAGTTTCGAACCCGCGTCACCCTGTGCCACAGTCAGAGATATTACCACTGAGCTTTTCGAATCTCAGAAGAGATTTGGGTCCAAGGATTTCATCATGAGCTGACATCATCTAAAGAACCATTCAGAGACCTGGAAATACTGGACAGCTCTTCCGTTCTATTTTGGGACTCAAAAAAACAATCAGTTCCAATACAAGTAACCTAGAAGGTGTGAAAACATATAAAAACAACCAGTCACGTCCAAGGTCACCCAGTGAGAAAGATGATTAATAAACTCGTGAAGAAATCTAAAAGCTCACTTCAGTAAATTGAAGTATGTGCTGAAGATGTTGCCTAGTAGGGTGATGGAAGCTTCGCAAATTAACTATCCAGCTCAGAGAACACAACCACATCAAAATATGTGTATATATATTTTCCAAGGCAATACTGTTCCACTGGGAGCATGCCCTAGTACTACTTGACAATGTTCTTTCGCCATTCTCTTCAAAAAATTCCTAGCTGTAGGTAAAACCTGATTTCAAATACTGAGCGAGTTTGAATTGTGATTCATTGTGGTAGTTGGATCATTAAAACAATACGAAACACCGTAAAAGACGATGCATTTTCATGGATAAAAAATTTAGGTAGCCTAGCGATTTAAGCAGGCCACCGTAAGGTTTTTTATAATCTGAGAAAAATAAAGTGAGTTTCAAATTGCTTTTTATAGCGCATAAATCACTCATGACTTACTATTACTACTATTATGAAAAGTAGGTGACACACGCCTACATTTTCATTTCAGCATATGGAGAATAGCTCAGTTTTGAGTCTTATTGCTGATGAATAATAAAGTTTGTATTTTATAAAAAACCCAGATCGATTCAATGCACAACGTGACTTTTGTGTGTTCATGTCGATAAACTGACACCTGATAATTGCTGCAACTAACGAATATGATTGGTTTAGTACTTCGCCATCTTAGTTTTATGGCTGCATGGATTTCGTTAAAACAATATTCACTGATTGATTGGTTGACATAATGTATTTTTTCAGGAATCACACATGGCTGTTACTCTAACTGATAATAATTTTATGCAAGTAGTATGGTTCGATGCCTCTAGAGAAGTAGAATTGGGATTTACAAATTTACAAACAACTGGCAAGTGTTCTTTAAGGAATAAAGCGAAAAATATATTGACGAGTTGTGCTATATAATACTGACTGATTAAGATGAGTAGTTGTATACAACTGCTCATATAAATTAGTCGAAGTGATCTAAACAGCGGACGGCCATTTCGCTTACTTGAGGGGCGGAACTCTTCATCTGTTTTACCCAGCTTCGACATCCGAATGACTTGTCAACACCATCAATTAAATTATAACACGTTAATAATCTGCATGCTTCATCAGAGCATCTGTTCAAAGAGCTCATATTCAACGGATAACCACCAATAACTGTTAGTGGGGGAGATTTGTAAGAGGTCACTTCCTTGACTTATCTATCGAAGAAGTATCGTTTCAAATACAGGCAGTCATTACAGCAGCAAGAAACTTTCTGAACGAGTCAAACAAGAACCTCTTGCTGAATAAACGGGGGAAGGATCAGACACAGACTGAGGAGACCGTCAAGTGACATCGCGCGCGAGACCATCGTTCGAGTGGAACTTGACTTGGAAACGACGAGTTTGGCATTCATCCGATTATGACATGGATGAGATCATCTGAGGAGGTAATGAAAGCTTATGAATAATCATGAGGTCAGTTAAAGATGACTGTAGAGAATCGTCTTAAATGGAGATTTCTGTCGAATCCCTATCTTCCACTGGGAATCCAAGGGAATAATAACAATATAATAATGATAAACAAATCGTCAGGAATTACAGGATTTCATCATGAGCTGACATTCAGTAAGATGTTCACTGGCTACTGACCCTATTCAGGTAGGTAGTTACTTGGGGTTCTAGTGGGAAGTCATGACCAGTAGGTTGTGAGGACAAATACTCGCCGAAGACATTGGCTAGCGGTTGCGCTATACCGTGAATTGGCAGAAGTTAGAATTCATGAACTGGCCATTGGATCGGGTCCCAGTGGCTTAATGGTCTACGAGCTCGCTAGCCTTGTAACCAGAAGGTCCTGGATTCAAACCCCGGTAGGTGCGTACTGATGAGGAGTCCCAAACTAGGATGGAACAGCCGTCCAGTACTCTCTGTAGGTTTTCCAGTGGTTCTCTAACTGAAGTCAGCTCATGATGAAATCCTGTAACTAATCAACCAAATCCCTACAAATCAATGCTTGAAAATCGTCAGGAAATTGAAAGTAGCAATAATTTTAACAAATGTTTATATTCAGCTTAGATTTCCACACAGATCTGAATTATTCTGACAGCCATCGAAAGCTAAGAGTCAGTATACATTTGCATGCTTCTGACTTGAAACTTTCCAGCATGGCATAAATGTATTAGATGGTTGGAGGTGATCAGCAGGCAAGAAGCCTTGGACCTAGGTTTCTTGCTAGTTGGCACTCAACAGTCAGTAAGGCGTATTTTCAACATAGTCGGAGGAACTCGTATCCCCCCCCTGCGTGAGATTCGAACCCGTGTCACCCAGTGAGTGCTGAAGTCAGAGAGGTTACCACCGAGCTACTCAGGCTTGCGATTGACCTCCTGTAGGACTGACTGTATTGGATACTTTTGATTGGACATTAGTCAGTGACTAGTGCAGTGTGTCTAGTCGTGTGTTTGGTGTAGACTAAATTTTATCGATCATGTTTGCAATGTGGCATAAATGTGATTTGAAATGCCTCAATCATTTATAGACTACTATAAGTAAAAGCTTTTTACTTAAGTGTGGTTAATTGCAAAGTTCACAATGTATAGATTGTTCTCTCATAGTGTAGCGGTTCAATGTTACAATGTCACTTTGTTTTGTTTATTTGAATATCATGTTTGGCTACAACACATTCAAAGTTTTAACTTTCATATTGTTATTTGTTTCCAGAGTATTTCCTAAGATAATTAAATAAATAATTGATATAAAGTGAAAAATTTTAAACCACGTGTCATGCAACTGCATATATTTTGTTGTTTTGTTAAAGGTCTTATCAGTTATTACATAATTTCACATGACTTAATATTAAATGAGTCTGAGAGACTGAGAGAGAGAGAAAGAAAACTCACATAGTCGTGTGTGATTTATCAAGTTGTATCTCTCTACTTTCAATCAATATTATGCGAAACAAGGATAGATTTTGATTCTAAGTTGAAAAAACAACAGTTTATTCAATCAGAATTCACTAAAGTGAACAAAATAACCTTGAGGTTTGGTGAGTGGAGGCAAACAGCAGGAAAACCGGTCTGACCTAAGTATCGTGCTTCTTGGCGTATCTTCAATCTTGCAGGATGGTGGCCATATTGCAAACTTGACGAATGGAATTCAGCCTGCATCAACAGGGCTGATTAGACTCATGTCATTAGGTAATGCCTAGTGTCCAACCTCATCGGTAATATTCGTAATTGTGGTAGACTGGATTGTGCGGAACGCCGTACACGGGGAGCGAGAAGACAGGAATGCTATGGACCATTCATTATTAAAGACTCTGGAAGATCTAGATTTCGCGGATGGTTTGTGTATAATGTCACACAAGCGCGAACATCTCAGGCGAAAACCAATAAACTAGATGAATAAGTGGCAGAAGCGAGACTCCGGGTGAGCCTGGAGGAGACGGAGGTGGTGAAGATAAACAACCAACCAACAAACCAACCGAAAACTACCAGTACCAATCAATGATAGTGGGAGAAATTCGAAAGAGGTCACTTCTTTCACTTATCCGGCTAGGAAGTATCGATTCAAGCACAGGCAGTCATCACAGATGGGGATATCAAAACCAGTCAGAATCTGAAAGTTGAAGCAAACATTTATCCCCTTGAAATCAGCTTGGAAATCTCCCTAACTCAGCATGAAGGACAAAATTTAGGTTTTCAACACCTGTGTTTAGTCGATCAGTTCTTCTTGGCTCTGGCATCACGAAGAGCATTTCCACCAGGATAGTGTAGACTTTATCAACAGCTGCGCTCTCTGGCCCCATACTGAGCGTCAGATAGCCGGGGAGAAAGAATTAGAGGCAAGAAACTCTGTGGACGGACCGATCGAAAGCCTATCCCAAACAAATATTCCGAATAAAATGGAGATCGATCTAACACAGTCTAAGCAGATCGCTGAGCAACGTCACGCGCCAGACCATCGCTCGAGTGGGATCCGAATGGAAGACGACGAATTCGGCATCGGTCTGAGTGTGACATAGAGGAGGTCGTGCCAAGAGGAGATCAGAGATTACAGGCAATCTTGGGACCGGCTAAAACGGACCGCAGAAAATATAGCACAGTGGAAATGTGCTGTTGAAGCCCTTCATTTCAATTGGAACCCAAGTGAGTAGTAACAGTGTCCAGTCAGAATAACTGGATGAATGCCTAGTGATAAAATATCCAAGAGTAAAAGGAAGCTATGAACTGCTTTCCCGCTTTCAAGTATTTTTCAGTTGATATAATTTCATGATTACATCTGCTTTCAGGAGATTTATCATCCTCATAAACAACTTATCAAAAAACTAATGAGTGATTTTATTGAAAGATATTGATTCCATCAAAAATCAACATCCGTCAGAGAACTTTTGACAACTTAGTGGTAACAGACAGTTGTTTGCTTCTAGTTTGAGACCTTGCGACAGTTTGTACCAACGAATCGACTGCGGATTGAACCCAAGAAATTCTTGTTACGGTGTGTTCCTGTTGACTATTCAGAGTCATGATCTCCAGTGATTCTCCAAATTATATCAGTTTGTGATGAAACAAAAACAGAAAGTGTTAAAAATCTCTTAAAAACCCTAAAATTTTAATAACGGTTTTATCATTCACTCAGCAGATTTCTCCATAGATTCAAAGAGAGTTTGTGTCGATTATGGTGGCGATACATAAAATTTCTACACAAACTACATCAGTGAGGTATTTGAAGCTTTGTTATTACTTTATGTGATATAAGAATTCTTTATGTGCTAACTAATACGTTACTTTTACACCAGTGAAGTCAGTAATAATATCTTTGATATTTTCAAATGAGTGACTCAGGCATCATAAGTGGTTCGGTAGTAGGACGCTCTCCAATAATACACATGCTCTGGGATTTGATTCCCGGCCGGAGAACACCTTTACCTCCCGAAGCTGTTTGTAAACGCGATGAAGAGGGAAGAATGGACGTGAAGCTAACAGTTACACCCAGCATGAAGAAACCACCGGTAATAAAGCTTCAAAACTCAAGCTTAAAGCTTTATGTTCCACCGGCAGAGCATGGGAATGAGATGAAGTTATGTCATGTGCTACTGATAGGATTTCTCAGTAGTATATAAAGAGACGTTCATCGGCACAAAAACATCAAAACGCAGGGAGATAGATTTAAAGTCAAACGGAGGAGAAGAACCAGAATTGTGGCGAAATACGGAAGACATGAAATGAAGACAAAAAATACGAAGAGCATAGAGTAGCACAGCAGTAAAGATCTCTGAAAATGACGATATTAATACATCGTAAACATATTTTCCAAATATCTATATATCAAATTGTGAATAAACACTGTGTTAACAACCACCTTTTCGTTTTACCGTCGAAGCAGGGCGTCTAAAAGACCCCACCATAAGCACCGGCATTAAATAAATTCCAGTAACTGTATATAGACAGACAAGTTCTCGCCACCCCTAGAAAAACAATAAACATATTTAAGTGTTCACTATACTTTGCTTCAAGAAATCTCATTGCTTAAATTATTTTGTTATTCCCTACAACTGCATTTTATTGGATCGAAATATTTGACTTCTGTGTACATATTGGCTCTTAGTACGAGTGCCTGGATGATTTCTGAAGGCGAATTTAGCTAACGAATGACAAACAGGATGAAATGCGCGGCTTGGACTCTGCTGACAACTACCATCAGTCAAATTATATCATTTCGCTATGCTTACTGTAATAAAGTTACGTGTAATATTTTAAGAAATTAAAGCCACCAAAAGTTTTTCAAGAGTGAATATTTTATTTTTTTTATTTCCTTTGAGCTTAACTTAGAATCATATCTACATAAAATGCAAGTTATACTAGTTAACCAAACTGGGATGGAGCCATTGTCATACATTCGCGGAAGATTCGCGTTGGGACATATATGCTAGTCAAAACCAGTGATTCAGTGAATGAGACCCTTTTCAAGGAATTTATTATCAAGTTGTACAGTCATGTATATGTATATGGTTTTTAAGAAGCTGTATCTTGTGAAAAAATTTGAACAAAGATGTAAATGTTTAATTCAGTTTAGATTTTCCGTCGATTGATTGAACCAAGGTGCTAGGTCTCAGGTCGCCATGTTGGCTTCTTGTGCAGAGGGTTACATTTTGGAGTTTCAGACTGTGGTCACTGGATTCAAGCCTCGGTGCGGACACCATCACTCACTGGGGAAGGCAGGTGCATCCAGGTGACGAGTCCCAAACAGGACGAAGTGCACACCTTGGATCCCACTGTTAGTTACCATCAATCAATTGACTTAAAGATTTATCTACATAAAATAATAATAGCGTGAAACGCAATTAATATGTCTGTGATCATAATCATAGTTAGATATCAAGTGTCAAGTGACAAGACAAATGATGTTATATACGGAATAGTTCATTGGATGCATAGATATTGGAAAGGGTTGTAGAATCATAGGGTTAGTAGGCAAATAAAAGCGTCATATAACATGATGTGAAATCACATGAGATAGAATTAAACATTGTCAACAATTTGTTGATTTGTTGGTATTAGGTGGTTGGAGGCAATCGGCAGGAAGCCCAGTCTGACCTAGGTTTCGTGCTAGTTGGCACTCATCAGCAAGGCGTATCTGCAACCTTGAAGGAACTGATGTCCCTTTTGTGACTCGAACCCGCGTCACCCAGTGCTGCAGTCAGAGACGTTACCACTGAGCTATTCAGGCTCCGTAATGGCGAGCCACCTAGCATGGTGGCCACATTGCAAACATGACTGATAGAATTCAGTCTGCACCGACGATAGGACTAGACACATTACACTAGTTACTGACTAGTGTGCAATCAAAAAAAATTTGTTGATTTAGAATGACAAGTGGAACAAGTGAAATAGTACTGAAAACAGTTCAATATAATAACAGTAGTAATAATAATAGTAACAGTCGACATAATAAGGGACTAATTGAATTAAACGAAGAATATGTAGGGCAAAGTATGATTGGGGATTACCATACTTTAGTATAGACGGATGAAGACTGTGGTCTAACAAAGGTACACAAAAGTGGCCTACTACTTCGCCTTATTATGGATATGTCTAAATCCCCCTACCATCCAATAGTTAAGTAGTAAGCTGAAATTCATGAACCTGTTAGGGGAAAATTATCTATTTATTCCTTTCGTGACACCTTCCAATTTCTTAAGTATATACGGGATACAAATGCTTCGAAAAACATATGTTGTCTTTGGATGTAGAATCCCTATTTATGAACATTCCATTGATAGACACTATATGTTGTCTATCAGCTTGAATATTTGTTGTCCAAGAGGATGAAAAAACAGTATTGTGCTTGGTTAATTAGATGTGTAATCGAGGCTATAATCGCAAACACTTTCATTGCATTTCACACTATTATTATTTTAAGTATAAATGTCTTCGTCTAAATTTCCTCACAAGATATTATTTTTTTTTTGTTGGGTTGTAAGGATAAGTTTTTCGTTTTTACGAGACGACAACGGATTGATATCAGTAAGAGAACCATTGAAAATCCACATACATATTATACGATGGTACAGCTCGTTAAAAAAATCAATGAAAAGGGTCACATTCGCTGAATCACTTGTTTTGATTAACACACATGTCTTAAATTAAATGATCATCGTAGTGACATGAGTTATTCAGCTCTTAAAATAGCCTTCAGTACAACAAGTGACCTATACTAACACGATTTTAGATGGTGAATAATTTATATGAAACACTGGAGTTAAATTAGCTTAGACATTCAGATGTAACAGACTATTTATTTAACCTTTGACCACTGCATGATAAAAAAATAAATATTTAATTTCGTCACTTTATTGAATCGGAGAGTATGGGGAATTTCATTGAAGGAAATGTCATTGATACATATATGTGTGTGATAGGATAGTGTGAGTTATATTGGGGTGAACTGTCGAGTGTTAGGTAAGGAGGGAAATTTAATCGATGAAGCTGTGAGGCTACGTCGATTGAGGTGGCTAGGACATGTGTTACATGTACCTAGCCATCGCCTTCCTCAACGGTCAATATTAGCTGATATAGGAAGGATCAGGTGGGAAGAGAGTTAGTGATGGTCTAACCAAAACATGGAATCATTCTATGAAATCTTTGACAATTTTTCTTTATACAATGATTCCCTTTTATAAATTTGGACAAAGAAAGAAGAAACATTGGCGCAGAATAATCTGTATCCATTTTATCTGGTCGGTTATCATCAGCTGCGTACAACCTGAATTCTTTAATAAAATAAATAATTGTACAATTTTAACAAACTTTTGTCCATTAGTAAGCATATTGTCAGAGCGTCGTAGAGAAACAATGCGTTGCGATTTACAAGGTGTCTAAAGTGTTACGACATTTATTTATATATCTTGTTAGAGAGAAGTTTCTTGAAAAAATTAGTTAACAGTTGTGTTGCTGGGCTGGTAACAAAAGAAAATGAGTAATAATTACGTAATTAGATAAAAGAAGATCAAAATTTCGGTGTACATGAGGTCAGATGAGAAGTTGATGATGTAATACGGTGAGCAGAACTCAGAAGATCAACAAAAATTATCCCTTAAGAGAGTCAAGCGAAAAATAAAGTTAACAAAATCAGAAAACAAAGAGTTACAAAGAAGTCAGTCACCAGGGTAATTGAAGTCCAGCTACGGATTCTTTTTGGACACATAAGTCGGGCTTCAATCGTTTTATTGCTATACTTTACTTTTATTATTTTATTAATTATTTATTTAATATTATTTATTTATCATTATTTATTTTAATTTTATTATAGAACTCAGGTTGTACGCAGCTGATGAGAACCGACGAGATAAGATGGATCCAGATTATTCTGCGCCAATGTTTCTTCTTTCTTTGTTCAAGTTTTTCTTTAATTAGACACTAGTTAGTAACTAGTGTAATTTGTCTAGTCCTTCGTTTGGTGCAAACTGAATTCTGTCAGTCAAGTTTACGATGCGTAGGCTTCTTGGTAGGGATCCTTTGGATCCTCATAGTCACCTTCTGGGATCGAAGGTTGCTGGTATCGCCCCTAAGTCTTAAGGAGTGTGGGGAGGACACCATGTAGTGCGTCTTCTGGTGTTTTAAATGTTTATTTTAACGTGAACACAAGTGGAATCCCCCGAACGCCATCTCTGCGCTCTTCCGTTCTGCTGCTGACACATCTATTCTTGGAGTTTGTAATTCAACCATACTAGTTAAATAAGTCCTAAGTCCTTTTCCTTGAATAATATTTGATTTTTAGTTTATTCAAATTTAAAGGCTCATCAAAGCACAGCAATAATTAAGTGAGTCTTCTTCATTTGCGCTTTGTTATCAGTACTCACTGCTTAGGTAGAGTACTGATTTATTTGGCAATTAAGCTAATTGTATTTGGAAAGGGCTGGAATAGTGTAGCTAGCCGACAGCACAACCAGTACCTTAAAACTTGATGAAAGAATTAAGTGACAATGTACAAGAATAATAACTACATTCGAAGTCTGAACTGATAGCACTGAATAGCCACTGATTGTCTCATATCAGAGTAATAAAGCATGAATTCATCCATTTGTCTTATTTCACAAGTACAGTTGAAATTGTCAGGCAGAAAGTGCAAAAGTTGATGCGAATAAGATTATTATTATTATTGTTCCCTTGAGTTCCCAGTTGAACATACGGCTTCAGCAATACATCTTTACTTTGTTCTGTTCTCTGAGGTCCTCTGAGGCTTGCTCTGTGATTATGCCTAGTCTGTCATCACCTCCTCACACGATATTTCCCATATCACGCTTGGACCAATGCCCAACTCATCCTTTCCCGTGTGGGTTCTGATCGGGCGATGGCCTCCCCTGTGTGTGATGTACCCCAACGCTCTCCTCAGTGTGTGTCCGATCGATCTCTTTCTCCTTCGGGATATTTGCTGAGCAACAGTTTCTTCACTTGTTTGTTCTCAGAGTTCCTTCTCCCTAATTCTATCTAGCCAACCATCTGACGCTCACTGTGAAGCGAGAGAAGGCAGCTAATGATAAAAGTCTACCATAGCCTCTTGGAAATGCTTCCCTTGAAGCAAACGCCAAGTTTCTGACACATTTGGAAGAACCAAATGATTTCACATTAGTTTTAAAAATCCGAATTTTATTGTTTATGCTATGGAGTTCTGGAGATTCCCAAACTGATTTCAGAATGCTGAAGGTTTGTCTTGTTTTTCTGATTCTGATTTTGACTTCTTGATCTGTGCTGTCATCTTTAGTTGAAACGATGTTACCTAGATAAGTGAAGGAATTAACGTCGTTTTAGTTCCTTCAGTTGATAGTGACTGGTACTTCTTGTAGTTGTTGTTGGTAGGTTAACTTCAACACCTCCGTCTTCTCTATGTTCACTTGAATTCCTGTCTTTGCTGCCTACCTCTTCAACCAGTTTCCCGGTTTTCACCTGTTTGCCTTCGAGTTTGTGTAACATTACACCTAAATCATAGTCACACACACACACATACAAATAAAATAAGTAAAATTTTGTGAAAAATTACCTTTTTCGGATCTATAATATTTTCTTCATTATCGCATTCATTACATGTAATTAATAAATACTTTGTCAACGGTTTATATGGTCTATTATTTGTCATTTGTTGTTTTAACCATTGTATCATTCGATTTGTTATGTTCAATGTTAAATCTGATGTTCTATGACCTTCAGGTATGTTTGTGTAAGCGATTTCCGGTTTAATTAATTTAAACATTTTTTGATAATCATGAATTGATAGATAATATGACCTTTCAGGATTATTAAAACTTGGTGTTATTAACATATCACTTGAAGACGACTGTTCTGAATAACTTTCACCAACATTATAATCATTTTCATTATTGGTGCTTTGTTCCGTTGATGGTGACGAAGTCATTAAATCGTCTTTATTGTTAATCCATAAAAATTTTGATAAATATGCCGTAGGATGTATTTCCCAACATGTAAACTTTGCATTTGAACGAATTTCACCATTAATCTACGAGAAAGAAAAAGAAAAAGGGTAAAATGTCAATGAAACAAGTAACAGGGGGTTGGATTTCAAAGTTCTAGAGTTAAGAGAGAGATATTTCAATGGTTGAATTCCTCACCATGAAACAAATTGTTCAGTGAAACACTAAAACAAAAAGCATGAAGTTAGCAGTATCTTAGTTGCAGTATTCTGATCCATTCATGAGAGTCTATGCAGAGACGGTATTCCTTGATTCACTGGGTGTATATATCATATATCATATTTTAATTTGCTTGAAGATCCATTCACCTGAAGAGATTTCTTTTTGAGATAATCCTGGAAGTTTTCATCAACTTTGGCTTGTGCTGTACTAGAAGGCATCTACTAATTTGAAAAACGCAACAGGGAAAAAGCCATGATTTTCTTACACTAGTTATTCATTTTATATGTTCTTAATCTGATTTCTTTACGTTCGTCTACTTAGAAGTCTATGAAAACTGACTACTTATCAAGTACGTAGATCAAAGTGGTACACAGAAGCTTAATTATGCCGGCAGAGCACAAACACTTGAAGAAATCCAGACAAGCGGACTCTACTACGATGAGTAATCCGGAAAAACATCTTAGCAATATTACTGAACACAGTCACATGTCACCATGAAGTAAGATGCGACAAGGTCAAAACTTTAACGTCTGATATGGCGGAGTGGAAAGACTTTTGTTAATTGTAGCTTCGTTCATTGAGTCCACTGAGAATACTTGCAATAAAAATGATTTCACACAGGTCCCAGACATTTGAAAAATCCTTCTAACCATGGGATAAACGGAAAAGGAGAACCAGAATTACAAAAATCACCAAGTTCCAAAGCTGTGGAGTTACATTTTAGAAGATTATGAAGAAGAATTGTACGTATTACGTTTTCACTGTGTAGCCCATAAACAAACAACCTTATATCAGTTTACATACTGACATTATGTCCAAATTTCACACATTTGTTAACTACTAATCACTTCTAAAAGCCGTTGGAAAACTAAATGTTCATGAGTTTTCTAGAAGAGTAAACAATAATGTCTGTGACATTTAAAGGGAATCAGACTGAACTGATCTTGGAAATTACTGAAACTATGATATCGGTAGATGCAGCAAATTTATACTTACATCCTGGAACTACCACCAATAATACAAGGAATACAAACAACCGATTTCAAACTGAAATTTTCCGATTCCTTGCAGTTTTCGAAAGATTCCCCTTTAAAATTATTAACATGGATTTGGAAAGTAATAGTACAACAAAACTTGAATTGTTTTGTTTTTTTCAAATTTGAAACCTCAGAATAGGCAATTTATAAGGTTTGTTAATTTTTGCAAACATCTTATACGCTACTAATGAGTAGCTTAAATGAAATTCAAAAGTATTTCTTCAACCTCGCTGATCACGGACTGACATCATCCAGAGAACCATTGAATACCAGGGGGTACTGGACGGATTTAACCGGAAGGTCCTGGGTTCGAACCCACTGGGTGGGCAATGCCGATGATTATTATCATTATTGTTTCCTTTAGTTCCTATTGGAACATAGGGCTTCAGGAGAACCTCGTTTAGTTTACTAGTTCTCTAGTTTTCTAGGCTGTCCGAAGAGCTATAAAAGATGCAATATTGGGAGTGAGGCTAGCGAACCTACCCCAGAAGAGCAATCCGATCGCTTCCTCAAAGCAATACAATAATATTTTTAAAAAAAATATTCTTTTCTGTAGTCGGAGAGACCGAATAATGTAGGCTAGTGAAAGCCTACGGGGAGACAAACAATCATTGTCCTCTTTCGATGAAAGCGAAATCTAAGCATTGGGAAGTGGGATAATCTCACAGTGTACAACGCTGAAAATGCTTCCTAGGTTGTTAAAGAAATCAGAAGATATGTCATTAAAGTGAACTCTCCAATTTGTTGACTGAAGAGTCGGCAATAACAGCCGAATCTCTTATATAGTGGGAAATAATCTCTTCCAGGTTAATGACTTTAAGATTCAGCTTGAAAGGAAGGGAAGCTACAACCACCAATAGTAGGGAACCTTTACAGTTAAGGTGAAAGCCTTCAAAGCAGTTGGAGATAGACTCAAATTCAAGTTTAACATTCAAAAACTAAAGGACGAAACTAAAAATGATGCATAAACTGTCTAAATCAGAGCAAAGTCGAAGATATTGCGTAACATCACTGAGGATGTCTGTGCAGAGGAATAATGGAAATCTCTGAAGATGATGTTCAGGGAAATATGTACAGCTATTTCAAGAAAAAGAAGCGGTAAGACAAGAAATGGCTCTCTACAGACATGTAGAAGCTAACAGAAGAGAGGCGGATGGTGTAATAGAAGATGAACCAATGCAAAGACGGACAACAGTAGAAGGAATTGCGTTAAATGTGCAGCTTACTGAATCAAGGAATATTCAGTCAGTCAGTGCTTCTATATGAGTCAGAAACGTGCACTGCACGTCATGAAAATCATCTCCAGCAGGTCACTAGAGACCTTCATCAACAGCTGCCTTCACTAGCTCCATACTGAAGGCCCGATGACCGGGTAGAAAGGACCAGAAGGTCATGGGTTCGAACCCTGGTGGGTGAGTACTGATGAAGAGTCCAAAGTTAGGAAGAAACAGCTATCCAGTACTCCCAGATTTCCCAGCGGTTCTGTAACTGATGTCAGCTCATGATGAAATCCTGTAACCAATCAAATCTCTACAAACCAACACTTGAATATCAGCCACAATCTATAAAATGATTTTTGAGTTCATCTCGTTTAAAATTCATTTGATAAATAGTCTTATGAAGACAGGTGACTCCAAGGATTTTAAACAAAGAGAGATAAACACGAATGATACCCACTTTGACATTAAAAGGGGAAAGTAAGTGCCTTCACAGAGAATCCCTTTTCAAAGAGACAAATTACAGAGCTGCACATTTACATGTAGATACAATTGTCTGGTAGGCAGGTACATTATATTGATTTCAGGTCATATCAAGAACAAGCGTCAGTTAGAGAGTTACTGAAAAACAAAGAGTACTAGGCAACTGTGTCGTTCCATTTCGCTGCAGTTCAGCATTACCAAGCCGGGTATCAAAACCTTGACTACCTTATTACAAGGCGAGTCTCTCACACAGAGAATTCTAGTGAGAAGTCATGAGCAGTAGGGTCTATCAAGTCAGGTGTGAATATAAACACTTGTCTATAAAACTGATTTGAGGTAGAAGTTAGAATGCGTGTGCCGCTGAAGTTAATCTCAGTGGCTGAATTGTCAACAGGTCGGCCTCGCAGTCTATAGGTTGAAGGTTCTTTCCCTGGTTGAGTTGTTGGTGCATACCACCGAAAGATTTAAAACCAGGGGGAAAAAGCTATCCAGATGCCTCTGACGTAATTTGGACCTTTAATTAATACAGTTCGTGTTAAGACTTAGAATCAACCATATCCCTGAAAACTAATACTCAAAAATACAATAAATCATTTGAAGGAGTTGGTTAACAATGGTTCTCAAAAAAGGAATTCATTAGAATACCATTCTCATTATTGATTAATTAATTTAAAAGAATATGCAGGGCACTCTACCACGACTGAAACCCATTCATTGTGGTTCGAACTCATGGAAACGATCACTGCGTCCTACTCTATAGCTCAACAAAACTTCCTCGAGAGACGCACAGTCACAAAACGCTCCAAAGACAGAAAATGCACGATCATTCGTCATTGGATCTAATCAACAATCACAACTCAGAATTACATCAGCAGCACTATTAGGCAACTAACTATACAGGCTAGTACAAAACGAGTACTGTAGAACAAAGTTAGTTAACTGAAACCTGAGCGTTGTCGGAACACAAGAATTTAGCTAGGGTAAGAATGATTGACCCCGAAAAGATAGGTATTTTAGAAAAAAGCTCAGTAATTGTACTTCACGCATTACAACACAACCGCACACTAGGATGGGTGGAACAAAGTCAAAATTCTAAAGAGTAATCTTTGTAGGTGGAAAGAGAGAGATTGATTACTGAATCCTGGTTCATTGAGTCTACACCCAACACATGCAACAGAAATGACTCAACGCGAATACCATAGACATGGAAGATATTATCACCCCCGGTCAATTCAGAGGAGGATAATAAATAATCTTAAAATTCTATTTCAATTCACGTACATCATCTGACAAGTCACTTATTTCGACTATAAAAACACTCGTCTTATTTCTCATCTGACTGTCATTGATGAATAACATTCATATTATTATTTCTGAAAGTACATTATCCTATATTGATTTTTATTCAAATATCTAATCGATTCCACTCATAAATATAAATGAAGGAAAAGTTGTGTGAGTAACTTGATATGATAATGAGCGGCAATAGTTTGTGCTCGAAACGTGGTCATCAGTTAATATTACTGTGTAACACTGTGTGACTTATCAAAATAAAATCTTATCCATAATGGAGTTAGTTAATTGAAATTCCACAGAAAGAAGTACCTCCGAGTCGAGTAGAATATTCCCAACAAGGTGGGGTGAAACTATGTCCACGAGAACCACACATACTAGTGCTTCCCATAGACAGTTCAGGGTCAGAATCACCCTCATTCAGTCAAACAAGGTCACATCGCAGAAGAACACAATATCACTATCATCACATAACCAAAAAGAGAAGCTGTGAAACTGAAGATTAAAGAAGAGCAAATACAAATAATAAGGAGAAAGTCAACATACGATATGCAAATGTCAGAACAATGATATACAGTCTAGGAGAAAAACGGGCAATAATCACAACATGAATGATGATGATGATGACAATGTCGAAACCAACCAGGATCGGAAAGCCAAGACAGACCTTTATCACTCTGAAATCAGTTTGGAAATCTGCTGCACTCAATATAAAGAAGAAAACATTTTGAATTTTCAACACTAATGTTAAACCAGCCAGACTTGACAAATGCTTCACGTTGAGCATTCCTAATAAGCAGCTTCAAACTTTCATCACCAGCTCTCTTCACTGACTCCATAATAAATATCAGATAGTCAAAAAGCAATGACAAAGTGACAAAGAACTCTTGGAGCGTGAACCAATCATGAACTTATTTGATATACTCTGTTGGAGACCGTTGAGTGACGTCACACTCAATGCAAGTCATCACTTGAGTAGAATCTAAATTAGATATGGTCAGTTTGAAGTCTGAGGATGACATGGAGAGGGAATCATGTGAGTAGGAGATGAAAGTTTATGGGCTATCGTAGTGTCATCTAGAGAGGACTTCAGAGAACCGAATAGGGTGAAATGGAGATGTGCTGTTAAAGTCCAATGTTCCACTCGGAACCAATTGGGAATAATATATATTCAAGTATTGGTTTGGTAGGGATTTTGTTTAATTGTATGTAGGATTTCATCATGAGCTGACATCAGTTAGAGAACCACTGGAAAACCTGAGAGTACTGGACAGCTGTTTCGTCAGCCTAGTTTGGGACTCTTCAGCAGTACGCACCCACCGGGATTTGAACCCAGGACCTTCTGGTTACAAGGCGAGCTCATAGACCATTAAGCCACTGGGACCCGACCCATTGGTCCTTGAATTCTAACTTCTGCCAATTCACAACATAGCGCAACCATTTCGCAATGTCTTCTTAGATGAGTCACTGTCACATCTTCAACCTGCTGTACCCTACTGGTCACGGCTTCCCACTAGAACCCCAGGTTAACTGCCTGAATAGGGCCAGTCACTAGTGAGCATCAGATTAATTTTCAAGTATTGGTTTGGTAGGGATTTTGTTTAATTGTATGGAGGATTTCATCATGAGCCAGAATGTCCTGGGTTCGAATCCCGGTGGGCGCGTACTGATGAAGAGTCCCAAACTAGGACGAAACAGCTGTCCAGTACTCCCAGGTTTTCCAGTGGTTCTCTAACTGATGTCAGCTCATGATGAAATCCTCCATACAATAATATATATATATAGGATGACAATGTCGGCTTCCTCTATCTGTAGACACACCTTCTTGAGTCAGATAATTGAACCTCACACGTGTGATTTATCCTCTTATAGTTATCCATCTACAGACCGATGGTGATTCCTCAGTTGAAAGATGAATTACCTAGACTGGCGTCTTCCAATTGTATCTACCATTTCAACTGCGAGTACTGTAGAACAAAGTTAGTTAGCTGAAATTCAACAGAAAGAAGTACCTCCGAATCGAGAGGAATATTCCAAACAAGTATAAAACTTGGGCACTGTGGTAGAGTATAACTCCATTATGGATAAGATTTTATTTTGATTAATCACACGGTATTATACAGTAATATATTGATTGATCAATTAATATTACTGTTTAACACTGTGTGATTTATCAAAATAAAATCTTATCCATAATGGAGTTATTCCCAAGAAGGTGGGATAAAAACTATGTCCACGAGAACCGCACATACTAGTGCTTTCCACAGACAGTTCAAGGTAAGCATCACTCTTATTCACTCAAACAAAATCAAATCGTAAAACAACACATTATGAATATCGCCACAAAACCATAAAGAGAGGCACTAGAATTAAAAATTTAACGGGGACAAAGGCAAATAATAAGGATGAAGTCAAAATATGATTTGCAAATGTCAGAACAATAATACACATTCTAGGAGAAAAACGGGTAATAATTACAAAGTTAGTTGAGGCATCGGAATAAGTACAAATATTGCGATTAGATGGTTGAGGAGAGATTTTCCAAACAATTATTCCTTTGCATACCTCACTACTAAATTCAAAGCGTTCCTCTTCTTATAACAATATATATATATATATTTGTGTAATTAAAGAACTCATATTGCACAAAACAGTCTTCTTTAAAGACGCGAAAATCTCCTGAAGTATTTTACGATATTAGTTACTTCATAGCATCATTATGAATAACATACAAACTCGAAGACTTACAGGAGAAAAGCAAAAAAAACTAGGCTGAAGAAGCAGCAGGCGAATACAGGACTTCAGGTGGACATAGAGAAGACTGATTTGATGAATATAACCAACCAACCAACAGCGACAACAACCAGTACCAATCACTATGAACAAGAGGGATTTGACAGAGGTTACTTCACTCGCTGGGAAGCACAGTTTCAACCACAGGCGGGAGGATAGCACAGATGAAGATTTCAAAGTCAGCCAACCAGACATGGAAACGTAGGACACGCCCTCACCAACCTGAAACCAGTTTGGAAATCTTGTGCTGTCACTCAGTCAATATGGAGAACAAGATCCGAATTTACAACACAAATGTGAAGTCAGCTAATCAGTCAGTGCTTCTATACAGGTCAGAAAATTGACCAGCCTGTCAAGAAAAGGATTTCCAACAGGCCACTGCAGACATTTATCAACTGCTGCCCATTTCGTTAGCTCCATACTGAAGATCAAATAGGCAGAAAGAATTATTAACAAGAAACTATGGGAAGAAGAAACCAACCAAGAGCCGATCGCTCAACAAATATAAAGGGAGAAAATGGAGATGGATTGGGCATCTTTTGAGGAGGCCGTCGAATGACATCAAGCAACGAGTGTGTCGTATGTGCGACGGTAATACGGAGAAGGTCGTGTGAGTTGGAGGAGGAGGCGAGAGATTATGGGCAATTGTGGCCTGAGCTGAAGAGGACAGCAGAGGATAGAACAAATCTGGAGAAACTGAGGATTCTAGGAAATATTCAATAATATTATTAATAATAAATAAGGCATTATTAATCATTTCATAAAGGAAGCTGACTAGTACTTAAGGAGGAAATGATGAACTCAGTTCTCGAGATCTATACCTACTAATTTGCTTATTGTTTACTCAAAATCAAAGAAAAAACGCTTCGCATGCTTTGACAGTAATCTGAATTCATTTAAAAGAACACCTACGCAAAAAGTATTGCCGGTGAAATGTACGGAATTTATCACACACAAAAAAATAACTCTTTGATGATTACGTAGTGTTTGTGGGCGACTACAGATTAACTAATGTGACAGTCCAAATTGTCTAGTCATTAAATATCTATCTATGTATTTATTCAGTTAGAGAGAAACAATCAGTCAGCTTTCATCATTATTAGATTAATAGACTCCACCTACTCGACTCATTCTCCTATCGATAAGTTTTCACGAATGTTATTTGAATCATTATGATTATTATTTCCATTGTAAATACATACATAACTGTTTTTCTGAGTAGCTTTAATGGAAGACGTGTTTCAGTATCGCCTGATTTACTAGTTGGCAATCGGAAAATATTTCTACGAGTTGATCACGGATTGATATTAGTTAGAGAACCATTGAAAACCAGGGAGTACTGGACAGCTGCTGTTTCATCCTAGTTTGAGAATCATCGGCAGTACGCACCCACCTCAGTGGGGTTCGAACCCAGAACAAGGCAAGCTGGCTTGTATACCATTCAGCCACTTGGACCCGATTCAATGGCTCATGAATTCTAACTTCTACCAATTCGTGATTTAGCGCGACCCCAACCATTGTCGTTGGTGGGACATCCATCCACACACGTGACATCTAATTGGACCTCACTGGTCACGACTTCTCACTAGAACTCCAGGAAACTCCATCCTGTAGCAAGTCACTAGCGAGCATCAGATTAATTTTATAAAGTTTGGTTTGTAAGGGTTGGTTACAAACCAAACTATAGAAAATTGGAAAATACACTGTGAAACTTTCAGACAATCAGTTCTGTGAACTGGTATTCGTGTGGATAAGTAATGATCAGGCAGGTCCATAGAATTAGCATTAGATTTCTGTAAAAATCAGAGTTTAGTAATAACGGTTTCAAACGTCAAACTCCGAGAATTTGATTTTGATTTACAGACTATAGAGGAGGTACAGAAACGCTTTTCTGACATTTGTCTCTTCACGGAAAACCTGTACTAAAGAAGGTATGGTTGCTTTTCTATATTCTGCTGTACGAGCATGAGTTCCGATGAAATCTCTCATGATGAAAATCCTGTAACCGATCAAATCCCTACAAATCAACACTTGAATATCAATGAGATGCTAACTAGCGACTTGCCCTATTCAGGTAGGTAGTTACCTGGGGTTCTAGTGAGAAGTCGTGACCAGTAGGGTGCAGCAGGTTGGGTGTGAGGACAAATACTAGCCGAAGACATTGGCTAGGGGTCGCGCTATGTCGTGAATTGGCAGAAGTTAGGATTCATGGGCTGGCCTTTGGATCGGATCCCAGTGGCTTAATGATATACGAGCTCGCCTTGCAACCAGAAGGTCCTGGGTTCGAACCCAGTTAGGCCGGGTGTGTAGTGCTGAAGAGTCCCAAACTAGGACGAAACAGCTGTCCAGTACTCCCAGGTTTTCCAATGGTTCTCTAACTAATGTCAGCTCATGATGGAAATCCTGTAAACAATCAACCAAATCCCTACAAACCAACACTTGAAAATCTAGAACAACACATTTAGGCGAACAATATTGTTTTCAATTAGATCTCATCAGGCTTAACTTTAATATATATAAGTTTACAAATAAAATTCAAATATAAACCAATCACGGTGTTTTGTCTATAGGATAATGCGATGGTGAGGTCTTGCTAAGTAAGAGAGAAGATGGGTCACTTGGGAGAAGCGTGTAGAGAAAAAGCACTTCACAGGGCAATACACACACTTCCTTAGTTACGTGCCCATTAAATATAAAAGGAATGTTGTAAAATGTCTTGCGAACAGAGCAAGAAAGATATGTACGGATGGCCTCTTACAAAAGGAATTTGAATATATTCACGATTCCTTGATGGAGATGGGCTGTCCGAGTAGTTTCATAAAGAAACATATGAAAACATGGGAGAAAAAACCGGAGACTCTGACTGCCCGTAAGAAACCTCTATTTATTAAGTTACGATTTAATAATGACTTATCAAGTGAGATTCTATTCCAAAGACTTTCAAGGAGTATACGAAGAACATTTTATGCAGCACACCTATGTTCGTCATTCTCTAGCCGACGAATGATTGGGACGCAAACGAAGGATAAGCTTGATAGTCTTGCCACATCTATGAGTATTTATCAATTCAACTGCACCTGCGGTGACAGTTATATTGGGCGTACTACTAGACGGTTTAGCCAACGTGTTAGTGAACATCTCCCATCGTGGTTTGGCAAAGGACAGACAAAATCAATCCGTAGCTCAATCTTATCACATTTAATTAATAATGGTCATGAAGTGGAGAAAACAATAGCTTCCAAGGTAATTCATATTATCCCACCGAATCTTTCCAATAGACTTCGTATTCGTCTACTACACACAGCTGAGGCAATAGGCATTCGAACTATTAAACCTAAATTATGTATTCAAAAAAGTTCGTACAGCTTTTATCCCTCCCTTGGCCTATTAAGACGTAACCAACTAATGACTTCTACACCACCCTTTGTTTGTATTTTCATCCCATTTCTTACCATCTCTTAATCTTATCTTCATTATAAACGTGTTTCATTTCCTTCCCTTACAATCTAACATTACTTAATCGGTTCATTTGTTTTTACTAGCCTATATCGACTACTTCCACCTGAACATTTGTTTGTTTAATCATGCTGTTTTTCATTATTCGTGTTATCACAGATTGCCTCACTTTTTCATCCTTATTATTGATAAGACCATTTTTATTATTACTGTAATTATTATTATCATTACTACTATTATGACTAATTGCACAATTTATATTCACCATCGTATTATCCTATAGAAAAAACACCGTGATTGGTTTATATTTGAATTTTATTTGTAAACTTATATATATTAGAGTTAAGCCTGATGAGATCTAATTGAAAACAATATTGCTCGCTTGAATGTGTTGTTCTAAACTTGAAAATCTCTCCTAGTTTCGCCCTCCGAAGAGATACAAGTAGAATGTTGAGAACAAAGAGAATGTTCGATATGAGACAAGACGATTTCTAGCCAACTGCTTGTAAGAATTGTAGTGCCTATCGAAAACGCCGTCAGTTAGTTGAGTCAAGGACACAAGTCCACTAACCTTACTTACAGTCTTCAGTGTTTCTTTCGTAATATAACATAGTCTTTTTGAGATGCCCAAGGAAGAATGGGCAGAATACATAAATGGAAAGGGCAAGATACGTCTTCATCAACCTGAAACTAGTCTGGGAATCTTCTGCACTTACTCAGCATAAAGAATAAGACACGGATTCTCAACACAAATCCTTTCTTTATATCATATTGAATTTGCTAGAAGATTCATCCACCTGAAGAGATTCTTTTGAGATTATTTTATTTTATTTATTTTTTTTTTTTTTTGGTTACAGCTTGATGCCACACCGTATTTTCAGTACAAGTATGGAATTTTCAGCATGGATATCGGTAGCTCAAATTTTTCAGGCCGACCATAGATATCGGGTGTGCGCCGGCAGGGGCTCGAACCTCGGACCATGTGCATGGTCGGCGAGAGTCCTAACCACTGTGCCACCGACGCACAGCTTTGATGTTTGCTGTACTGGAAGGCAAATATAATTGGGAAAACGACATGATTGTCTATTGCTAATTATTTAATGTATGTGTTCTTAATCTGACTTCGTTCCATTCGTTTACTTAGAAGTCTATGAAAACTGAGTACTTATCAAGTACATAGATGAAAGTGGCGGATAGAAGCTTAATTATGCAGTCAGAAACCTAGACAAGCGGACTCTACTACGATAAGTAATCCGGGAAAACATCTTAGCTATATTACTGAACACAGTCACATGTCACCATGATATGGCAGAGTGGAGAGAATTTTTTTAGTTATAGCTCCGTTCATTGAATCCACTGAGAATACTTGCAATAAAAAATGATTTCACACAGGTCCCAGACATTTGAAAAATTCCTCTACCCATGGGATAAACGGAAAAGGAGAACATAGAATTACAAACACCAAGTTCCAAAGCTGTGGAGTTACATTCCATAAGATAATGAAGAAGAATTGTAAGCAATACGTTTTCACTATGTAGCCCATAAACAAACAACCTTATATCAATTTACATACTGAAACTATAACCAAATTTCACACCTTTGTTAACTACTAATCACTTCTAAAAGCCCTTGGAGAACTGAATGTTCACGAGTTTTCCAGAAGAGTAAACAATAATGTCTGTGACAGTTAAAGGGAAATTACTGAGACTATGAAATCGGTAGATGCAGCAAATTTTTATACTTACATCCTGGAACTACCACCAATAACACGTAGAATACAAACGACAAATTTCAAACTGAAATTTTCCAATTTTTTGGAGTTTTTGAAAGATTCACCTCTTAAAATTATTAAAATGGATTTGGAAAGTGATAGTACAAAAAATCTTGAATTGTTTTTGTTTTCAAATCTGAAACCACAGAATAGGCAATGAATAAGTTTTGTGATTTTTTTCAAAAATCTTCCGAAGGCTACTAATGAGTAGCTTGAAAGAAATTACAAAAGTATTTCTTCGAGAATCTCGTTTATTATTATGATTATTATTTCCTTTAGTTCCTTAAGGAACATAGGGCTTCAGGAGAACCTCGTTTAGTTTACTAGTTCTCTAGTTTTATAGGCTGTTCTAAAAGCAAGAGAAGAATGAATATTAGGAGTGAGGCTAGCGAAACTACATCAGAAAAGCAATCCAGCCTCTACTTCAAAGCACCACAAAATATTTTTTTAAACTTATTCTTTTCTGTAATTGGAGAGACAGAATGATGTAGGCTGGTGGAAGCCTACGGGAAGATAAACAATCATTGTCCTCTTTCGATGAAAGCGAAATCTAAGCATAGGGAAGTGGGATAATCTCACAGTGTACAAAGCTGAAAATGCTTCCTAGGTTGTTAAAGAAATCAGAAGATATGGCATAAAATTGAACTCTCCAATTTGTTGACTGAAGAGTCAGCAATAACAGCCGAATTTCTCATACAGTGGGAACCAATCTCTTCCATGGTAATGACTTTAAGATTCAGCCCAAAAGAAAGAGAAGCCACAACCACCGAACGTAGTGAACCTTTACGGTCAAGGTGAAAGCCTTCAAAGCAACTGGAGATAAACAAAAATTCAAGTTTAGCATTCAGAAACTAAAGGATGAAAATAGAAAGGATACATTAACTGTCTACATCAGAGCAAAGTCGAAGATATTACGTAGCATCACTGCGGATGTCTGTGTGGAAGAATAATGGAAATCTATGAAGATAATGTTCAGGGAAATATGTACAGCCATTTCAAGAAAAAGAAGCGGTAACACAAGGAATGGCTCTCTATAGACACGTAGAAGCTAAGAGAAGAGAGGAGGATAATGTAATAGAAGATGAACCAATGCAAAGACGGACAACAGTAAAATAAACTGAGTTAAATGTGCAGCTTAGTGAATCAAGGAATGTTCAGTCAGTCAGTGCTTCCATATGGATCAGAAACTTGCACTTCGCGTCACGAAAATTATCTTTAACAGGTCACTAGAGACCTTATTCAACAGCTGTCTTCACTGGCTCCATACTGAAGATCCGACGACCGGCTAGAAAGAACCAGAAGGTCCTGGGTTCGAACCCCGGCGGGTGCGTACTGCTGAAGAGTCCCCGGTTAGGAAGAAACAGCTCTCCAGTACTCCCAGGTTTTCCAGCGGTTCTCTAACTGATTTCATCTCATGATGAAATCCTCCATCCAATCAAACTGAATCCTCACAAAACCAATACTTGAAAAGGAAGAATTAGTGACAAGAAACTCTGGGAACGAGCCAGTGAAGGTATTTACTACGACATCTGGTACTAATCCATTGCTTACTTGAATAGTTAGCTATCAACCTCTTCATTCATGAAGACAAATAATAATGGACAAAGTGTTAAAAAGAACAAGTTTTGAAATAGTTCATTTTAGTGGATTTCGTAAAGTATATAAATTATATTTAGTTATATATCACATATAACGTACTTAAAACAATCTATAAAAAGATTTTTAAGTTCATCTGGTTTAAAAATCATTTGGTAAGAGGTTATTTGAAGGTAGGTATCTCCAAGGATTTTAAACAAAGAGAGGTAAACACGAATGATACCCATTTTGACATTAAAAAGGGGACAGTAAGTAACTCCACAGAGAATCCTTTTTCAAAAGGGCAAATTTAAGAGCTACACATTTACATGTAGACACAAGAGTCTGATAGGCAGGTACATTTTGTTGATTTCAGGTCATATCAAGAACAAGAATCAGTTAGAGAATCACTGAAAACCACAGAGTACTAGGCAAACGTGTCGTTCCATTTTGCAGCAGTTCAGCATTACCCAGCTGGGTATTGAAACCTTGACTACCTGATTACAAGTTGAGTTTCTCTCAGGGAATTCTAGTGAGAAGTCATGAGCAGTAGGGTCTACCAAGTTAGGCTTGTCTATAAAACTGGTTTGAGGTAGAAGTTAGAATTCGTGTACCATTGGATTTAATCTCAGTGGTTGAATTGTCAACAGGTTGGCCTCGTAGTCTAAAGGTTGAAGGTTCTCTCCGTGGTTGACTTGTGGGTGTATACCACCGAAAGGTTTAAAACCAGGACGATAAAGATATCCAGATGCCTCTGACATAATTTGGACCTTTAATTAATACATTTCACGTTAAGACTTAGAATCAGCCAAATCCCTGAAAACTAATACTTACAAATACAATAAATCATTTGAAGGAGTCGGTCAACAATGGTTCTCAAAAAAGGAATTCATTAGAATATCATTCTCATTATAAATTAAATAATTCAGAAGAATATACAGGGCAATTGACTACGACCGAAACCCATTCATTGTGGTCGTAACTCATGGAACCTACTCTCTAGCTCACTAAAACTTCCTCGAGAGACGCACAGTCACAAAACGCTCCAAAGACGAAAAATGCAAGATCATTCGTCACTAGATCTTTATGTGGCTCTGTTCAACAATCACAACACCGAAAAAATTAAAACTGACTCAACAATGCTGTTAGACAGCTAACTATACAGGCTAGTACAAAACGACTACTGTAGAACAAAGTTAGTTAACTGAAACTTGGGCATTGTCGGAACACAAGAATTTAGCTAGGGTAAGAATGGTTGACCCAGAGAAGATAAGTAATTTAGAAAAAAGCTCAGCACTATATTGCACTGCATGCATTAACACACAATCACACAATAGGGTGGGAGAGAATTAAAATTCTAAGAAGTAATATAGGTAGGTGGAGAGCAAGAGAGGTTGATTACTGAATCCTTGTTCATCGAGTATACACCCAACACATGCAGCAGAAACGACTCAACGCAAATACCAGAGATATGTGTGGAAGATATTATTACCAACAGTCAAATCAGACGAGGATAATAAATAATCTCAAAATTCTATTTCAATTCAAACACATCACAACATTCTAACAAGCTACTTATTTTGACCATAAAAACACTCGTCTTATTTCCCAACTAATTTTAATTGATCAATAACTCTCATATTATTATTATTTCTGAATGAATATTATCCTATATTGATTTTTATTGAAATATCTACTCAATTCCACACATGTATATAAATGAAGGAAAAAAGTTGTGTGAGTACCTTGATATGATTATAAGTGGCAATAGTTTGTGCTCGAAATGTGGTCATCGGTTAATATTACTGTATAACACTACACTGTGTGACAGTTTATCAAAGTAAAATCTTATCCATAATGGAGTTAGTTAATTGAAATTCCACAGAAAGAAGTACCTCCGAGTCGAGTAGAATATTCCCAACAAGGTGGGGTGAAACTATGTCCACGAGAACCACACATACTAGTGCTTCCCACAGACAGTTCAAGGTCACAATCACCGTCATTCACTCAAACAAAGTCACGTCACAGAAGAACACAATATCACTATCGTCAGATAACCACAAAGAGAAGCAGTGAAATTGAAGATTAAACAGGAGCAAATACAAATAATAAGGATGAAGTCAACATATCAGAAAAATGGTACATAGTCTGGGAGGAAAACAGATAGTGATCACAAAGTTAGTTCAGGTATCCGAATAAGTAGAAATATTGTGATTAGATGGTTGAGGAGAGATTTTCCAAATAGTTATTCCGTTTCATACCTCACTACTAAATTCAAAGCGTACCCCTTCTTATATCAATAATTTTTATATTTATGTAATTAAAGAACTCATGTTGCATAAGACAGTCTTCTTTAAAGATGCAAAAATCTCCTGAAGTCTTTTACGATATTAGTTACTTCATAGCATCATTATGAATGACACGCAAACTTGAAGACTTACAGGAGAAAAGCAAACAAAACTAGGCTGAAGAAGCAGCTGGCGAAGACAGGACTCCAGGTGAACATTGAGAAGACTGAGGTGATGAAGATAACCAACCAACCAACAGCGACAACAACCAGTACCAATCACTATCAACAGGAGAGATTTGACAGAGGTTACTTCACACGCTGGGAAGCACGGTTTCAACCACATGCGGGAGGATAGCACAGATGAAGATGTCAAAGTCAGCCAACCAGACTTGGAAAGGTAAGATACGCCTTCATTAACCTGAAACCAGTTTGGAAATCTTCTGCTGTTATGCAGTCAGTATGGAGAACAAGATCCGGATTTGCAACACAAATGTGAAGTCATTCAATCAGTCATTTCTTCTATATACGGGTCAGAAACTTGACCAGCCTGTCACGAAAAGGATTTCCAACAGATTGCAGACATTTATCAACAACTATCCATTTCGTTAGCTCCATATTGAAGATCAAATAGGCAGAAAGAATTAAGAACAAGAAACTATGGGAACAAACCAACCAAGAGCCGATCTCTAAATAAATATAGGGCAGAAAATGGAGATGGATTGGGAATAAATAAAGTATAATTATATTTCAATAGTTTACACACAATGATAAGTTTTGTTATTGGTAATATTTCGAGCAAAATTACTGCCCGTGTTCACACCACTGTTGGAATTGTTTGATTCACACATTTATGATTTGTACTCATATATATAGCTCATTATTTTTTGCTCATTCATGCCTTTTTGTATTCAGAATTATATTCCAAGTTGTTGATAGTTGTACTGAGTAACCCTTGTTACATGTATCCGGCGTCAATATCCGGTGTGTGAATATCGATTCTGTTATAAGTCTCTCTTTCCATTTGTTCATGTTAGTTTTTAGAATACACACATTGTTCCAATCGATATTGTGGTTTTTGCCCGTGCATGTGCGGCTATCGATGAATTTTTTTCAAGATTTTTGTAGGCTTGTGTTCCTGTTGGTTGACCTTTGGTTAGGCGTTTATGTTCATTCACTCTTATTTTGAGTGATTTGGACGTTTGCCCCACATATTTAGTTGGACAGTCAGCACAAGATATTTTGTAAATCAAGTTGTTTCTATCCTTCATTTTTATAGGATCTTTCAGTTGATTTATTTTATTTTTGATTAGATTTGTAGGTTTGAAAGTTGTGTGAATGCCGATATTTTTGAGTTTTCTTTGAATTGCCTCTGATGTACCATTTTTATATGGTATTGTGACTGTCTTTTTGCATTCTTCCATCTTGTTATTCTCCGGTTTTACCCTCTTTTTTCTCTTTTTTATATTATCTTTTATAAATTCTTCTGGGTAGTTGTTTTCGAGCAGCATTTTGAACAGGACATTTATTTCTTTACATTGGTCCTCTGGCGTTGTTGTAAGAGTACGTATTCTATCTGCAAGACCTTGTATTAACCCTCGTTTCACCTTGAGTGGATGAGCTGAGTGATAATCAAGGAGTCTTCCAGAGTGTGTGGTTTTTCTATATAGCGTCGTTTTAATGCTACCATCTGTTATTCTTTGTATTTTGCAGTCGAACATAGGCAGTTCCCCAATTTCATTCTCTACTTCCGTAGTGAATTTTATTGAGTCAACATGGCTGTTTATGTGTGAGAAGAGTTTCTCAATAACGTTGGGAATACTTTGAGAAGGCCATCGAATGACATCGTGCTCCAAGCCCTCGAGTGGAATCCGAATAGGAAGTGACGAGTGTGTCGTATGTGAGAGATTGAAATGGAGAAAGTTGTGTGAGTTAGAGAAGGAGGTGAGAGATTATGGGCAATTGTAGGCTAAGGGGTATAGGACAGCAGAAAACAGAACAAAGTGGAGAAACTGGGAATTCTAGGAAATATTCAATAATATTATTAATAATAAATAAGGCATCATGAATCATTTCATAAAGGAAGCTGGCTGGTACTTAAGGAGGAAATGATGAACTCAGTTCTCGAGATCTATACCTACTAATTTGCTTATATTGTTTACTCAAAATCAAAGAAAAAACGCTTCGCATGCTTTGACAGTAATCTGAATTCATTTAAAAGAACACCTACGCAAAAAGTATTGCCGGTGAAATGAACGGAATTGATCACAAAAAGCTCTTTGATGACTACGTAATAGTTGTGGGCGACTATGGACTAACTAACATGACAGTCTATTAGTTAGAGTCAAAATTGTATATAGTCATTAAATATCTATCTATCTATGTGTTAGTTAGAGAAACAATCAGTCAGCTTTCATCATTATTAGTTTAATAGACTCCACCTACTCGACTCATCCTGCTATCGATAAGTTTTCACAAATGTTATTTGAATTATTATTATGATTATGATTATTGCTATTGTAAATACATAACTGTTTTTCTCAGTAGCTTTAATGGAATACGTGTTTCAATATCGCCTGATTTACTAGTTGGCAATTGGGAAATATACTGTGAAACTTTCAGACAATCAGTTCTGTGAACTGGTATTCGTGTGGATAATTAAATGATCAGGCGGTTCCATAGAATTTGCATTAGATTTCTTTAAAAATCAGAATTTAGTAATAACGGTGTTAAACGTCAAACTCTGAGAATTTGATTTTGATTAACAGACTATAGAGGAGGTGCAGAAGCTCTTTTCTGACATTTGTCTCTTCACGGAAAACCTGTACTAAAGAAGGTATGGTTGCTTTTCTATATTTTGCTGTACGAGCATAAGTTCCGATGAAATCTCTCATGATGAAAATCCTGTAACCAATCAAATCCCTACAAACCAACACTTGAATATCAATGAGATGCTTACTAGCGATTTGCCCTATTCAGGGAGGTAGTTACCTGGGGTTCTAGTGAGAAGTAGTGACCAGTAGGGTGCAGCAGGTCGGGTGTGAGGACAAATACTCGCCGAAGACATTGACTAGGGGTCGCGCTATGTCGTGAATTGGCAGAAGTTAGAATTCATGAACCATTGAATCGGGTCCCAGTTGCTTAATGGTCTATGAGCTAGCTCGCTTTGTAACCAGAAGGTCCTGGGTTCGAATCCCGGTGGGCGCGTACTGCTGAAGAGTCCCAAACTAGGACGAAACAGCTGTCCAGTACTCCCAGGTTTTCCAATGGTTCTCTAACCAATGTCAGCTCATGATGAAAATCCTGTAAACAATCAAATCCCTACAAACCAACACTTGAAAATCTAGAACAACACATTTAAGCGAACAATATTGTTTTCAATTAGATCTCATCAGGCTTAACTCTAATATGTATAAGTTTATAAATAAAATTTAAATATAAACGAATCATGGTGTTTTGTCTATACGATAATACGATGGTGAGGTCTTGCTAAGTAAGAGAGAAGATGGGTCACTTGGGAGAAGCGTGTATAGAAAAAGCACTTTCACAGGGCAATACACACACTTCCTTAGTTACGTACCCATTAAATATAAAAGGAATGTTGTAAAATGTCTTGCGAGCAGAGCAAGAAAGATATGTACGGATGACCTCTTACAAAAGGAATTTGAATATATTCACGATTCCTTGATGGAGATGGGCTATCCGAGTAGTTACGTAAAGAAACATGAAAAAACCGGAGACTGTGACTGCACGTAAGAAACCTCTATTTATTAAGTTACAATTTAATGGTGACTTATCAAGTGAGATTCTACTCCAAAGACTTTCAAGGAGTATACGAAGAACATTTTATGCAGCACACCTATGTTCGTCATTCTCTAGCCGACGAATGATTGGGACGCAAACGAAGGATAAGCTTGATAGTCTTGCCACATCTATGTGTATTTATCAATTCAACTGCACCTGCGGTGACAGTTATATTGGGCGTACTACTAGACAGCTTAGCCAACGAAAGTGTTACTGAACACCTCCCATCGTGTTTTGGCAAAGGACAGACAAAATCAATCCGTAACTCAATTTTGTCAAATTTAATTGATAATGGTCATGAAGTGGAGAAAACAATAGCTTCCAAGGTAATACATTTTATCCCACCGAATCTTTCCAATAGACTTCGTATTCGTCAACTACACACAGCTGAGGCAATAGGCATTCGAACTATTAAACCTAAATTATGTATTCAAAAAAGTTCGTACAGCTTTTATCCCTCCCTTGGCCTATTAAGACGTAACCAACTAATAACTTCTCCACCACCCTTTGCTTGTATTTTCATCCCCTTTCTTACCATCCCTTAATCTTATATTCATTATAAACTTGTTTCATTTCCTTCCCTTACAATCTAACATTACTTAATCCGTTCATTTGTTTTTACTAGCCTTTATCGACTACTTCAACCTGTTTGTTTAATCATGCTGTTTTTCATTATTCGTGTTATCACAGATTGCCTCACTTTTTCATCCTTATTATTGATAAGACCATTTCTACTATTACTATAATTATTATTATCATTACCACTATTATGACTAATTGCACAATTTATATTCACCATCTTATTATCCTATAGACAAAACACCATGATTGGTTTATATTTGAATTTTATTTGTAAACTTATACATATTAGAGTTGGGCCTGATGAGATCTAATTGAAAACAATATTGTTCGCTTAAATGTATTGTTCTAAACTTGAAAATCTCTCCTAGTTTCGCCCTCCGAAGAGATACAAGTAGAAGTTTGGGAATAAAGATGATGTTCGGTATGAGACAAGACAATTTTTAAGCAGCTGCTTGTAAGAATTATAGTACCTATCAAAAACGCCATCAGTTAGTTGATTCAAAGACACCAGTCCACTAACCTTACTTACAGTCTTCAGTGTTTCCTTCGTAATATAACATAGTCTTGTGGAGATGACCAAGGACGAATACGGAGATACAATAAAGAAGAATGGGCGGAATACATAAACTAATAAATTATAAGAGAAGAGGTTGAGTTGTGCCACAAAGTTTCAGCCTTCTGAAGTAATAAGTCAGACGAGAGATTTTTCTTATATATGAATAAGATATAAGACTACTAACAAAGGTTCGAAGATAAATTGATATCAGTAGAGGTAATGCCGTTGTTATTGCAAGAATCATTCAGCTGAATCACTCCAATCATGCAGCGTTTACTTGTGAAACTAAAATTAACAGTCTGACATTTAGAGTAATCCAGTTTAAAACCATTTGGATAAGACCGTTGGTAAACCTCAGATAGGAAACTTTTCGTATTAGAAAAACCTTATTCGTAGCTTTAAAAGATGGAGACGTCACAGGGATTGGCCCAAATTTTACACCTGATCCAGAAGACGACAATTTTGACACATGTACAGAGAGCAGTTACTGTATCCCTGTGAATTGATGAGATAAAGATCTATGTAAGGCGATAACACAAAATATACGCACACTCCGTACTTGATCAAGACCCAAATCGTGTGACATTAGGCGCTAAACAGCTATTTTGAAATTACCTAAGATGTAGATTTTTAATTCTAATTTCTCAGAGTATGAGGTATTGTAGGATATGTGTGATTATAGTTGTGCGCCTCAGTGGGAATGTCAACGCTATCTGAAATGTACACAGTCAGTTGACGGATTGTATCTTAAGGATTCCAGTACGAATCCTCCCAACTGAACGTAATGAAATACAGGAAAATTGAAGTAGTGCTTTCAGTATGCTGAGATAATGAATAATCCAGATTTTCGCAGAACGCATCACATATCAGAATTTATTTATTAACAAAATAGGTGCTATTAACTGTGTCTCATCATAGACCATCCAGCCAGAATTAACATTCTGATCAACGCTTGCATAGCGTTGTAAATGTTCCTACGGGTTACGGTATTTTTTAAATTTTATTTACATCTATGAGATAAATGTAAAGGCTATTGAGGAAGTAAGTAAGTAAATAACACGTTATCCTAACAATGAAGAATCAGTGTATAAACGGAGTACTTAGAATAAATACTACTAAGTCATTACATAATACAGTACTGCAGACTAGTTGAGTAAGTTGTGTAGGCCTCTATCCCTGAAGAAGGTGAATAAATTTCAAACAGTAAAATAGTTACGCTAAAATCAAGCTTCTGGTTTCACCCTACCATTAGTAAAGGATATCTCAGAAATCAATGCAAGACGCTTCAAACACTTAGGAATTGACGTCGCACACAAACCAACAAGATCATTTCACTCAGCTGGCTCTATGTCGACAAAATCAAATGCGACAACTGCGAAAAACACTACATTGGCCAAAGTGGACGTCACCTTCGTCCTCGTATCCAAGAATATAAGCTAGCCGTCAAAGAACATGATATCCACTCCCTCATTACGCCACACTGCATACAAACAACGACGGACATCTGTTCGCCTGGGATAACATTCAAATATTAGACAGAGGAAACACGAAGAATGCAGGGAATTTTTAGAAGGCTGCCTGGTATTCCAGTGAATCATCAATCAATAGACAAATCGAGATAGACAAAATTTATCAACCGATAAGAAAGAAACCTCACACACAAAGGGTCAAAGTTCAAGTCAAAGAAAGAATCAGTTCCAATACAAGTAGCCTAGAGGGTGTGAAAACACACAAAGACAACCCAAACACATCCAAAGTCACCAGGAGAGATGGCTAATAAACTCGTGGGGAAATCTAAACGCCCACTTCAAATTGAAGTATGCGCTGAAGATGTTGTCTAGTAGGGCGATGAAAGCTTCGCAAATAAACTATCCAGCTCAGAGAACACAACCACATCATAATCTGATTTCTAAAGTTTAATATTATGAAATATGAATCAGTTATTCAGAATTCAGAGGTCCGGTACTAAATTATATCAAGTAAGTAAGACTCGTAGTATTACCTGATGCCATACTATGGCAAAACTTATCTTAGTACTAGAAAAATATAAATCTGTTCACTCGCAAAATAATACACTTCTTCTGGACAAGACGGAGTTTACGAATACTCCACAATATTGCTGGTTATCACACTCTTGAACAATCTGTCAGTGGTCTTGAAAATAATGTTGAAGTTGATCGGGTAAATAAGGAAGTGTTACTCTCAATGTTGGTGAACACTGAGTAAATAACATATGGTTTATTTGTTCGAAATGCCCTCTGTTTGGGTGAGAGGCAGTATTAATGGCCGTGGCCTAATTATACGCCGTTCGGCAGAAGAATGGATAAAAACAATCAGAGGTATTATTATGGATTATATTGACGCTTATTCATAGACTTTATGTTGTAGTAATCTCTACTGGTCGTGGTTCACTATCAGGAAGAAATAAACAATCCTAGAATCTGCAATCTTTGTTCTCACATTTCCAAGTCTGCTACTGTATATGGTATTCTGAGGCAGGGATTAGTTTTTTTTTGGTCTGGACAACTGACAGTTACAGATGAGTCATGGAGAAACAGGGAAAAGTAGGACAGATGCAAAGGCAAAATTATGATTAAGAGACATTGATTTTCGACAGATAGTTTAGACAGCCTAGTTCAATATTCTAAGACGTTTTAGCGAACGTTGAAAGAAACAGTTGTTACGCAAATAGCTACTAAATAAAATTGTTCGAGTGGTACGGTGAAAGGTCTGCAAAATATTATGAAACAGAAAAAAGAGAACATGATGAATTTATCATTGCACTTTAATCCTTTGAAATACATTTGGCAAGGTCACAGTGTGAGATAAACCTAACACGTTACTTTCCACTGTCATAGAAAACTTTAAGATTTTAAGGAAAATATAACTGAGATAGTGGAGAAGATTTGTAGCTCAAGTGGATGTGCCTAGTGTTGTTCCATTCCCTGAGGTGTATGACTGAACTGCCGGAGATGTAATGCAAACAATGAAAACCACATTCCCAACAATAGTCTAACGAAAAAATTTGATAAGTTACGTGGATGACACATTTGCTATAACTAAAAGAAACTGTAAATAAAAACTATTCATAACCTAATCACGGTGATGTTTCTGAAAATATCAAATCTACAAGAGAAGCAGAATCAAAAGAAGCAAATATTATTTGTGAATGTATTCGTCAAACGAACAGCTATACGAAAACTGGAAACAGAAATACACAAAACGTTGACCCATACATACCGAATAGTGAATTATAACAACAGTGACCCAACGGTATACAAACACTATTCAAAGTGGACACAAAATACTATGACACTCCTGTCTTGCAAAGAACAGAGTCAAATTCCCTAATGAGCAAATTCCAGAAAAATGGATATCCAGAAAACTTCACCAAAAAGTGTTATTATCAGTTCAGCAGGTCAATATAAAATCATCCTGTGAAATGACAAAAACATCGCTTTATCTTATATGAAGAACCCTTCTGAAGTCATCGCTAGAATACTGACACCTCTTCGACTGGTCATTGCTCACAAATCAGCACCGTTTCCTGACTCAATAGTCTGTAGATCAAGACACAAGAGTGGAAAAAGACATAGCTGCCGTCATTTATAAAAACACTGTATCAACTTTAAAAAACGATGTTTGGCAAAGACGACATCTCCTTTATTTTCATATCTATGAGATGAATTCGGTCATATCACTTCGTGGGGTCAACTTTGGACACATAATTCCCTAAAGTTATTAACCCACAGTATTCACCACTGATCGTAAGATAGTGACCTTCATTGTTCAAGTCTTCTCGTTAAGCTGAAGGCTTGCTGTCAGTCGTCTGCGCCATTCTGGCGTACAGTCGTGTTACATTTGTTCGTGCACGACTGCCAGCTAGTCAAGCAATCATCCTTGCACTATGATTTTAATCCCAGAATACAACTAGCATTATGGACGATAGATTCGGTGTTTTGATTTGCTTCTGCTCTACTCAGAACAAATTCTGTATGAGTAGTGATTATAAAAAATTGCGTTTTATATATTACACTCTACGTGAACTTTAACATAGCGTCATCTTCTAAAACGTCAATTAACCTCAGACAGTGTAAAATTCTTAGGCGGAAGAAATACACGGAGCACCATAACACAAAGCTGTAACTAATATACATGTTGACATGGACCAAATTTATCATTCGATAAAGAATAAACCACACGAGCCAGAGGCTAAATATCAGATTTTGCGAGAGGATTATGATTAATAAGAGTGAATACATTTATGAATGAATCAATCAGAACAACCAATCAAAGTGGATATTACCAGGAGAGATCAATATTTCATTTATGGAGAATTCTTTAAAAATCATTTCATATTGAATTTAGCACCTAAGTGGTTATCCAGAGGTACAATGAAAGCTTTGCAACTAAACCATTTGAATCAGAGGACATCATAACGCCGAAAACATAAGTGAAGTAAGAAAAAGGTTTACAGTTTGTTATCGAAAGCCCTTACAAGATACAGAAATGACATACTGGTACTCAGAATTTAAGGTTAAGTTAGAATTATCCACTAGTAGAGTGTGATGCTGATTTCTATGAATACTGTATTGTATTTTCTCAGTATGGCTGATTTTATACTTAAAGAGACAAAAAATAATTTGAAGTTATGAAGATTTGTGTGTATCTTCCCCTTCACCAGTTCAGCGTCTTGAAAGGATAAACCATTATAGTAGAAGTTCCCGCTGAAAATTTCCCCTAATTTCCACCTGACTGGTGCAGAATACTGTTACTCTTAAAGTTCACTAGATACAAGCCACAGGAAATTTAAACAAAATAAGCAATGGATTCGCTAGACTAAGAATTAATTTTAATCCACTTAGAGGAGTAATTTTCTGTAAATCCTTAATTCACTGAAAAGGTCATCACTGTCATTAGTTGTAACAGTGCTTTATGAACCCCTAGGTTGATATTTTTATACATGCATTATTATTCTACTTTCTGGTGAGCTTTAAGTTAATGACCTCAAAATATAATCTGGATTGATCGGTCTTTTAAAGCGGGATGATGTCAGACAAATCGTGGAAAATTGGATATACTTCTATGCACATGTGCAGGGAAAGTTCCGGGAAATCCTTGTGCCTGATCCAAATGTCATTCACTGGTAATTATAATTTGGAAAAGGAGATTCAAGACCGTGAGTATTATCTTTCGTGGTAAACATGGAATTTTTTTATACTGACCAGTCAGAAGTATTCCAGGGAAATAACACGACACTTTTATTATGATTGCTGTCATGTGACATAACTATGGTTTCTTTCTGCAATAAAACAGCATTGAACACAATGCAATAAACAGTTAAAGCTCTGGTAACATGATAGTCAACAACTCTCTTATCATCTTCAAAATCCTGTGGGTAAGATAAGTTTCACCTACAGTCAATGTCATCACAGAGTACGTGTGCTCACATTCAAATATGGTCAACTCAGCTAATTAGGAAAGCTTATTAAAACTTGCCAATGCTATTGACTGGCCTTAGAGCTACATATCCCTTACTGGAAGAAGTTAGAATTCCTAGACCATAAGAATCCATCTCAGTGGTTGAATGGTCAATGGGCTCGCTTTAAAAACTTTGGGGGGGGTGCACTTAAGTCCACGGTAGGGTTATAGGTGGTTGATACTGAAGAACCCCACACTGGGATGAAACAGTTGTCCAGTATTTCTTAGTCATCATCGCTACTCAAACTAGTGTTATTCTGCAAACTAACTTGAATCTAATCAAACCTTATCAAGTAAACCTTCTCAAATTGATCTAAATACCTAACTCACACTACATTTTATACATGGAAATGATATTTTATCTGAACATGTACATCCTTGATTTATATGAATTGTTAGTTACATTACATTGTTAAAATTACCTAATGTAGTAGTCACTGCCGACAGTCAGAAAGAGAGAATGAAGAAATCATATTATTATTATTGTTTCCTTTAACTCCTAGAGGAACATAGGGCTTAAGTCACACATCTCCATTGCGTTCGGTTCTCTGCCAACGTTTTCACCTGGCTCCACTTCTGCCCACATGCTTTTATCTCCTCATCACATGACCTCCTCCATGTCACCCATGCACCGACAACCAACTAGCAGCTTCCCATTCGGGTTCCAGGCGAAAGCCTGGCGTGTGATGTCACGTGATGATTTGTTTTCTCAGAGTATAACCAATCCACCTCCATTTATTCCTGCAGATTTGTTTCACAATTGGTTCCTGCTGAGTTGGTTCGCTCATTGCGAGAGATCCCTGTTGCTGATCTTTTCTTGGCATTTGATCTTGAGTACTGAGCGAAGACAGCTGTTGATGAAAGTCTGTATTTTGTTCGAAGTGTCCTTCGTCACGCGCTGGCCAAGTCTCTGATCCGTACAGTGAGTAGCACTGACTTTACACTGGAGTTGAAAATCCGGATCTTATTTTTCATGCTGAGTGCTGTTGATCTCCACACAGACTTGAAAGTAATGAAAGCTTGCCTTACTTTCCCAATTATCGCCTTGATATCCTCATCAGCTCCGTCCACCTGTAGTTGAAACGATGCTTCCCAGATTGGTAGGTAAGGATGTAAAGGAGGTTGCTTCTTTCAGATTTCTATTTATGCTGATTAATGTCTGCTGTTGTTGCTGTTGCTGTTGGTCAGGAATCTTCATCACCTCTGTTTTCCCTATGTTCACCTGAAGTGATGTCCTATTTTTGATGCTTCTTCTGCCAACTTGTTGCTTTTCACTTGCGTGTCATCCAGTTTGTTGGAAATCAGACATATATCGTTGGCGAAGTCCAGATCCTCCAAATTTTTTGTGTGAGTCCATTTATGCCTGTTTCCTCGTTGCCCACCGCTGTTTGTCGCATTATCCAGTCTACTGCAATCAGTAAAATTATTGGCGATAGTAGGCAGCCAACTTGTCTTACTCCTGTCCTCACTTCGAAGGATTCCGTAAGTTTCCCATTGTGGATTACTCGGCATGCAGCATTGTCGTACAGCTGTTGGATGAGATGCATAATTGTCGGTGACACCCCTTGGTAGTAGCGAAGTAGTTTCCAAATCACCTATCGATCGACGCTGTCGAAGGTATTTTCAAAGTCGATGAAGTTTAGATAGAGAGGTGAAGAAATCATATGAAAGAAAAATATTCTTTCACCTTTCCATGATGTATCCATGCTTACTTCTAGTATTTTCTTCTGCTAATTCAAATATTTTGTCATTAATACTGAGGGGAAGTAGAGTGTACAGATGTTATTCATTATAATTACATGTATTCTATTTAATTTCCCTATTTCTTCAGTTTAGTTACAAGGATCTTATATACTGAATGCTTATGGGTATGACTGCTATTTATTTATTTTTTTTCTGTTTGAAATTTGTGGGAAAATTTGTTTTTGCTCTTATTCTTATAAAATCCTTGTGTACAAAGTGCCTTTTATTTACTTTGTCTTGCAATCAACCATCCATTGATAACATTGAATATGATTATTTTTCTAAATAGGGCAGTATTTTAAGGTGGTCTACTGACAGGCAATTGAATAGAGGTGGTCTTTATCAAATGCATTGCTAGCAATGCAATTCTTGCAAGTGGTCTGGGGTTCGATCCTCAGTTGAAACGCTCCTAAGCCTTGCTAAGCCTCGCTAAACCAGTAGTAAGGCCGGTAAATAGGGAAGGCTGGGTGTGTGGCAAGCAACCCCATCCCGTAAAAGATAAAACTACTACTTAAATTAGATGGTTGGAGGAAATCGGCAGGAAGCCCACCCTTGGACCTAGGTTTCGTGCTAGTTGGCAGTAATTAGTCAGTAAGGTGTATTTCCAATCTTGGAGGAACTCATGTCCCCCCTGAGATTCGAGTTCGTGTCACCCAGTGCTGTAGTCAGTGACTTTGCGACGGAGCTATTCGGGCTCGCGATGAACCTCCTGTAGGATTCTATAGGATACTGTGATTGGACACTAGTTAGTAATTAGTGTAATGTGTCTAGTCCCTTATTTGGTGGAGACTGAATTCTATCAGTCAACAATCTAATAATAACAGTTGACGGTGCACTGTGACGGCAAGCCATCAGGAGGAGATCGTGTGACTTGTAGGTGAAAGGCTATGGGTTATCATAGGGTCATATAAAGAAGACCGCAGAGAAGAGACTAATGTTCTGTTGAAGCTCCATTTTCAACTTGGCACCCAGGGGAACAATAACAGTGTAATAATATTTGAGTCCTTTCTTCGAAAGAATATATATCTCCTTATGAAACTATATCCACTCTGAAGAGAAAATGATCACCTCCAGAAAATAATTTTGGGAAAAATAACCGTCATAAGTAGCCGATTGTCAAAAATGTACCGTTAAGGAATGAATTAAAGACTTTTTTGACATATTTATTAGGTAACTAAAGAACAGAACTATTTTCATTGTCTAACTATCCCATATTCTGATGGTAAACTTGACAGAACACTAAACTTGTGATGCTGTCTAATTGTTATTTCTCTTTAATATGATGATCTATCATAATAGTTTCAACCACAAAAATAACCAATTTAAAGTGGTAGGTTTATGGTAATGTAACTGATATCGATCTGAACCAGTGAAAACTGCTCAGTACTGGACCACTATTTCATTCTAGCTTGAGACTTTTCAGTGGTATGCATTTACGATCTTGTAAAAAATCCAATTTTTGGAGAATATGACTAATATGCAAGCAGTCCTTTTAAAATTATTTTGGGAAATATTCCCAGATCTCTATAAAAGTTTGCTTTTCGATAACTTCCCGTGCTGATTTCGGCTAGTAATGAGACCCAAAATGGAAAATTCTTCTTCAAATGTTGTATTAATAAGCTGCATAAAGCAAGCACTTATGTGCTGTGAGACAGGACATTTTACAAAGTCACTTTGATTATTTTCGGGCTCTTTTTCATGGGTTCCGCAATTCCGATGTGGTTGTGTTCTCTGAGCTGGATAGTTAATTTGCGAAGCTTTCATCGCCCCACCACTAGGCAACATCTTCAGCGCATACTTCAATTTGAGATGAGCTTTTAGATTTCTCCACGAGTTTATTAATCATCTCTCCCGGTGACCTTGGAAGTGATTGGTTGTGGACGTCCCCTTCGTCTTCGTATCCATGAACATAAGGTAGCCGTCAAAAGACATGATATCCACTCCCTCATATCGCCACACTGCATACAGACAACCACGGACATCAATTCGACTGGGACAACGTTCAAATATTAGACAGAGGAAACACGAAGAATGGAAGAGAATTTTTAGAAGTTTGGCATTCCAGTAAATCGTCAATCAATAGACACAGCGAGACAGACAAAATTTATCAACCGATAAGGAGGAAACCTCACACACAAGGGGTCAAAGTTCGACTCAAGGAAAGAATCAGTTCCAATACAAGTAGCCTAGAGTGTGTGAAAACGCAAGGTCACCGGGAGAGATAACTAATAAACTCGTGGAGAAATCTAAAAGCTCATTTCAAATTGAAGTATGGGCTGAAGATGTCACCTAGTAGGGTGATGAGAGCTTCGCAAATAAACTATCCAGCTCAGAGAACACAACCACTTCAAAATCACTTACTTGAGGTACAAATCTTCTCCATCATATCTAAATCTTACGAGCAGTTCCGCAATTGCCATATGTAGACAGTCTGGATTTCAGATAAATAGATCACTATGAAAATTTAGAATGATGGAACAACTATAACAGTTACCCTATGTATTGTGCAGTGGTTAAAGAAATCTATAAAAGCTGGTTGATTGACGTTGACGACATTGGTATAAAGTGGTAGAGTAAAGATGGTGAACATAATGAACAAAGTGGTTTATTTTAAATCAGTGAGCTACTTAAATTCACACTTCGCTTAATGTATCAGTTATTCTCAGTTCCAAATTGTTTAATTCATCTATCTATATCGTTAGATAAGGCCATGTACTCACGCACATTTTTGAATTAATTTTGAGCCTACTGTTGTACACTGCTCAAAGAAAATAAAGCAAAGATATCGTAAGCAAGTGGATATTAGTTCGGATCGAACAACATTCCTTCTTGTGGTGCTTCCTATTATCGACTGTTGTTTTTCCCTGAAAATCCTTCACAAGGGATAGATATTTTGTGCCTATAAACACTGAGGTCTTGTTTTACTGTTGCATTCACTTTAAACGCCTCGCTGAGATTTCCATTGTAGATCAAATAGCATGTGCCATTATCATAGATCTGTTGAATGAGGTAGATAAAGATTTGTAGCATGCCATAATGTTGAATTGATTTGGAAACTACTCAAACAAACAAAAGGCGACGGAGGTGATTAAGATAATGAACAGTACCAATTACTATCAACAAAAGACATTTGACAGAGGTTACTTCCTTCACTTATCTAGGAAGCATCGTTTCATCTCCCGGTGTAACGGATGAAAATGTCAACGCCAGCTAGTCAGAATCAGATAGGCAAGATACGCCTTCATCAACCTGAAACCAGTCTGAAAATCTTCTGCACTCACTTAGCCAATATGAACAACACGATTCGTATTTTCAACACACCAATGTTAAGTCAGTCAGTTCCTCCATATATGAGTCTGAAACTAAGCCAACGCATAACGAAACGTATTTCCAACAGTTTGCAGACTTGTATCAACATCTGCCTTCACTGGTTCCATACTGAAGATCAGATGGGTGGCCAGAATAGATGGCTAGGCAACATTAAACTTTGGGGATGAACCAACCAAGAACCTATTGCTCTATAAATATTCAGGTAGGTAGTTACCTAGGGTTCTAGTGAGAAGTCGTGACCAGTAGGGTGCAGCGGGTCGGGTGTGAGGACAAATACTCACCGAAGACATTGGCTAAGGGCCACGCTATGTCGTGAATTGGCAGAAGTTAGAATTCATGAACTGGCCATTGGATCGAGTCCCAGTGGCTTAATGGTATACGAGCTCGCCTTGTAAACAGAAGGTCCCGGGTTCGAACCGTGGTGGTGGGTGCGTACTGATGAAGAGTCACAAACGAGAACGAAACAACTGTCCAGTACTCCCAGGTTTCCCAATGGTTCTCTAACTTAATGTCAGCTCATGTTGAAAATCCTGTAACCAATCAAATCACTACAAACCAACACTTGAACATTCCAAATAAAATCGAGATGGATAGGACAAATACTGAGGAGGCCATCGAATGACATCGCGCGCACGGCAGGCCATTTTATGAGTGAAACACAAATGGGAAACGATTAGTCGAGCTGACGTCTGGGTGTGACATGCAGGAGATAGTATGAGGAATAGATAACAGCCTATGAGCAATCTTGGGGCCGGATGAAGAAGACTGAAGAGAACAGGAGTAGATGGAGATGTGATGCTGAAGCTTTGTGTTCCATTCAGGACCCAAGGGGAAAATAATGGATAATAATAATAATCACAGGAAATTCTGTACTTTTCATAAAGATATACTGTCAAGGATAAAGTTTTCATTATTGTTATTATAAACTGCAGTCATAAACTCTACCCTCATTAGTGTCAGTCTCCTCCATGTTCACCTGGAATCCAAAGGTTGAAAAACTGTCATACTTGTAATCTTTTTTTCATTAAATGTCACCTAATTCCTTTTATAAGTTTGTGCTATTAAATCATTATTTAGTGAATCAATTTGACCTTTAAGGGATTAGAACTAAAATAACAAAAAACAAGAGAATATGAATTTGGCATTACTAACCCGATCACCAAGCTGCTTTATATTTTACGAATGCCTTATTTGCTACACAAATGGAATGAACAATCAAAGATATGATATAGTTATTATATCCGGACAACCGTCCTAATGAATACCATTATGGTTTGATCCGTTGGCACAACCACTGTAGTGTATGCTACTGTAGCGGTAAATAATTCCCCTAAATTATTAACCATAGCAATCATCACTCAACATTGGATGCTGACCCTCAATGTTTAAGTCGACTTGTTTAGCTGAAGGCTTATGGTCAAGCATCCCCGCCATTTGGTACTCCGTCGTGTCACGTGCGTGCACGATTACTAGCTAGCTAAGCATTCACCTCTACCCGCGATTTTGTCTCGAAATATACTACGTACTTTGGATGACAAAATCTGGTCTTTTGCTTTATCTTTGGTACTCGAAGAACGAACACTATAGAAGTTGTTGGTATAAGAACTTGCGTTAGCATAATCCGTACAACTCGCGAACGTCGATACCTGCAAACTCTAAACTACTGATGAGATTTATCAGTAATATATAAAGAGCTGTCCATCCGCATAAAAACATCAAATAACACGGTGGGGGGGGGGTAGGTAGATTTGATTTCAGAGAAAGAAAATCGTTCAGCGTTGCGGAGAGACATGGGAGACGTGAAAGGAACGCAAAGAAACACAATATGAAGGACGGCAAGAAGTGGCACAACACACCCAAGATCTTTACACATGGTAATTTCAAGATAAGGTGTATATAATTTCGCTATATTTCTTTTATTCCTTTACATTCCCACTGGAACATAGGGCTTCAAGCTACAGGCTTGAAGTTTCTGTAGCAGTGTTTAGTTTTACAGGATAGGGTTGCTAGCCTCATGCCCAACCTTCTCTCTTTGCCAGTTCTATTACTGGCTAAGCGAGGTAAAAGAGTGCGTCGGTGACCGGGAATCAAACCCCGGACCATGTGCATGGCCGGCGAGCGTCCTAACCGCCGCGCCACTGACGCACACATAATTTCGCTATATAGAGATACTAAATTCCAAATAAACATTCCTTCAGCAAGTCTCTTGTCCTCTACCGTTACACCAACACTCACAATCGCACAATCATATCAATATCGTGAGACAGTCTGCATCAGCTGTCCTGTAGAAAATTTGTGGTGACATGAATTTGCTTCAAATATGAATAATGCAAGTTTAGTTGCCTAACTGACTGAACGAACTGTCAGCTATGCACAAAAGTACCGCAGTACAAGATGCCACACGTAAAAGTCGCTAAAAAAGTATAGTGAAATCGTAGTGAAGGAAAGTGTACGAGAGAAAAGATTAGTTACATAAAGGTGAATGAGAATTTCGAGAATCTGAAGCACTTCATGAAGTAAATGCATCTGTGACGCCGAGATCATCTTTGAGATACTTCAACAACTGACTGTCAGTATCCTAAAGATGCCAACTAGACATTTTGCTATTCATCAGGTGGCTCAAACCAAGAGTTAACCACTTCATCAACTGACGGCGTACCATTGTCAAACCGACTCCGGCTATTCTCTAGGATAATTCTACTTATCATATGTCTTCGCCATCTTAGTCGATCCGGCTTCGTAATCTCATCGAATGCCTTACCCTCATTACCTAACAGTACACGCCTAAACTCATTAATTCTAACGCTACCGCTTGAAGTAACGTGACAGACACAAGGTTAGCACCGGTAACTAAAAACAACTAATTTTTTAAAATATCTTGCAATGTTAACGATAATGTCCCACAACCAAAAATACAGAATAGCGCGAAAACTCATGGCCAGTAAACACATCATTTGAAGGGTTGATGGATACCGTATCGACTCCAAAAATGAGGTAATTCGGTGAAACTGTATAGGAATCCTACGGATAACTGGCGATAGGCATAGAAACTCAGACCAGATCAAAACATAAAATGCATAAAAATAAGTAAGGACCATAAATATTAGTCTAAAATCAAAGGATTGGTATAACTCACCTCAATGTGTAGAGTAACTCCACTGATGTGCATGGGATCGATCTCTTCAGCTACTTTCAAAGTAAAAATATTTGGATTTGGTAATTTCACTGGTAATTTGTCTGTAGAAAGTGAAAAAACAACCAAATAATGGGAAAAATAAATTTGATTCCGGAAAAAATTAAAGTTCACTAAAATTAACAAAAGCATCTTTTAACAGTTTAGTCACGAGTTGATATCAATTAGAGAATCATTGTAAGACCAGGGAGTACTGGATAATCGTTCCGTCCTAGACTGGTACTCTTCAGCAGTACGCACTCGCTGGGATCTGATCCAACAGCTCATGAAGTTGTTTACGAGTTGGACCACGGTTTAATATCAGTTAGAGAACCATTGAAAACCAGCAATGGAGTACTGGACAGCTGTTTCATCCTAGTTTAGGTGGGAATCATCACCAGTACGCACCCACCAACAAGGTTGGAACCCAGGACTTTCCGGTTACAAGGAAAGCTCGTATACCATTCAGCTACTGGTATCCAATTCACCGGCCAACCCAAGAATTCTAACTTCGACCGATTCGTGGGTTCAATGCGACCACCAAGCGATGTCATTGACATACTACCGACGATTTTCAAACTAGGATAAAACAGTTATCCAGTACTCCCTGATGGTTTTCATTGGTTCTCTGACTGATATCAATCCGCGGTCAAACTCGAAAAACAAATTAAATCCTTCAAAGTCAAATCTTGAAACGCTCATGAATTCCAACTTTTGCCAATTACATATATATATATATATGTCTTACGTAACTTCGTCGATCCTGTTGGTGGCAGTTTCTGCCTTTTTTATTTATGTATTATTTGAATTTAATTGGAACTGTTTAATTCATATTTTAGGCTTAAAAACAAATCATGTGTTCGAGTGATATGCACAAGTCAACTGTTTGACATCTGCTTAGACAAAGAGAGAAAGAGAGAGGGATAGGGTAGGTCTTTTTCGCACAACTTAGCATATCACTGTTGTAAGCAGTAGTTATTAAGCATTAATAAAGTCGAGTTTTGCTTTTTGTATTTTACCATGAAATCGAACTCAATGCAATAAATGGTAATCTAATAAGATAAGTAACACTGAACTGGTATCGGCTTATTTTTTATCGTTCGATTGATAGTGGCAAGCAATGGGATACAATCCTATTCCGGAGTCTTTATCTTGGTTTACTTGTACCTCGAGAGACTGCTGGTATTTCCAATGAGACTTAAAGCCAGAGTCCTGACTAGGAGTTGACAAAAAAAGATGATTTCAGTGCAATGTAATGAGTTGACGGGAAATCCAAGATAAGTTGAAGAACCACTGGAAAATCTTGGAGTTGTGGATAGCTGTTTCATCCTAATTTGAGACTACTCATCAGTCCCGAACTAGGACGAAACAGCTGTCCAGTACTCCCAGCTATACCAGTGGTTCTCTAACTGATTTTAGCTCATGATGAAATCCTCCAACCAATCAATGAAAACCTCTACAAAACCAATACTTGAAATCCAAGAAAACTTCAGCAAATAAATTCATTTTCTTTTGCTGAATTCCTTCGAATTCGTTGCTTAATACTGACAATTTATTGCAGCAAGACAGAGAGTGGATCTAAGAATGTCTCCACAGATAAATTACTGTACTCAAATCTCTTTAATGTAACTTTTGTGATATATTTTGGAGAACACTTTGTTTAAATACATTTTTCACTAATAACAATATCTTTATTCTGGACTGTATTTATAAAATGTACAGAATTTTCAACGGCATTTATTGCCTGACATTTTCCCTTTGTACAGTATCTTCGAGTAAAATATTAATTGACAGTATATCCTGTGACACAATTCTCTCTGGGCTCGGTAGCACAAACCATTCCATTATGATATATTTGTTTTGTCTCCTTCCTTCAAGAAATCCAAGATATCTAGTTCAAAGCCAATTTTAAGATGTTTAGAAGTAAATTTTGAAACCGAAGGACACAACTGAAGGACGATTATCTCATGTATTGGAACACGCTGCCACCCACAATCATCAGGCCATTCCTCAAGTTTAGTAGGAACTTGTGAATCAGAAGCTGCTTGTAAACATTTTAAATACACACAAAAGTAGATAATACCATTAAAAGTCATATCTCAATCGATTAAAACAAACCGAACGAGAGAAAATATATACAATTAAGAAAAAAGGAAGTTTTTGGTAGCCCAAGTTTTAAGCAGGCTTCCACTGTGTGCTTTCCAATTAAACTATAGGAGTAAACTCATTATAAATTATTTAAATTAATCCCAGCGTGTTAAGAAAATCAAAACAAGATTTTTCTGAACGTTTCGCTGTGTAAGCCACAGCTTCCGAATAAATCTACTGAAGAAGCTGTGGCTTACACAGAGAAACGTTCAGAAAAATCTTGTTTTGATTTTCTTAACACGCTGGGATTAATTTAAATAATTTATAATGAATCAATCTGACTCGGCGCTCAAATTATTCCAGGAAGTTCGTAACACCTACGGCCTGGAAACCTATAATCTTATAGGCGTAAACGACTAAAATTTCACGCAAGTAGTCAATACAAAACACTAAAGATTCTTGCTGTAAGTTAGAGGTCAGTTTGCGAGCTGAAAGTGGTCTAAAGATGGTAAATAACGTTTTATTTTAGAAAAATAAGAAGGGTAAAAAGAACTGGTATCGTCTATTCATGTGCTGTCATTCAGTCGAGAAAATATGACACTGCGAGAACAAACAAATCACTTGGATTTTACCGTACGAATCACCTACTCCTTCTGAATACATCTTCGCCTTGAATACACCTTTTCTATAGACAAAGTTATCTTCAGAGGCTGTACAGTCATATTTAAAAAGATCAAAAAAATGTATAGTAGTCCACCATTGAGTAATAGAGGGTATGTGACACATCGATATAATTACTCAGAGATGGTTTCAAAAGTAAAATTTAAAAAATTACGTAGTACTCAATGTCACAAAGGAACAAAGGGTAAGAAATTTGATAAGGTTAAATCGTTGTTCACTGAGAAGAAAGGTAGTTAAGTGTCAATTTAACAAGTGTGAAGAGGGTGGGAAAATGTAAAAAACTAAAAAATTACAGAGAACGATTAATGAAGAGATTAAGACCATAGTAGAATAAGAGACTGGACAAACATTTTCCGTATACAGAATTCGAGGCTAACTTCCCTGACATACACGAATGCTGAAACCCAACATCCTCTACACCATTTGGTCTCACCTTATAGATAATCTTATATAAGATGACCCTGGTTGGTGGAGATGATTTTTTAGAAAAATAAAATTTTCTTCTTGGAAATCGTCTTTATTTTGTTCATGACTCAATGTGTATTTTCAGTGTTTTGGATACATCTATTCCTTGTTACTGTCAATGGGACGTAGTCTGTGTGCTCAAAATAACTTTTATCTAACTATAGGCTTAGATACCAATGTTCACTTATTTTCAGTAATAGTTATCCAATATTTTAAAACATGAAGTCACTTATGAGGTAACATAAAAATGATAAATTTCAAAACTATACATTAGTAATAATAATAATCTACTTTATTCCAAAAACATTACTTATAGGACAGAATGGAATTCTCAGTATTTGTCACAATATCGCATCTGATTTACTCAAAATATAAATAAAATTAAAAATTAAAGCAAAATTAACCAGAGGAATTTGTTCACATTTACGGTATAAAATCAGAAACATTCGAAGCACGAATTGAGATTATTAAATATAATAATAATAATAATAATAACAGTGAGTTTGTTTCAAACGGTATTGTCGATTGGAAGCTTTAGCATGTTATAGATTATTGGACCTAATGTTCTGTTGATATAGTATGGTGAGGGGAAATACAAAATTAACAGTTATAACACAGCTTAAATTATGCCCACATTTATGAGAAAAATTAAACAAAACAAAAACAATTGAGAGGATTATAAATATAAGAAATACAATAACAATAAAGTTTGATGCTTTAAGGGTGGAGGAAATGGTTTATTTAGTCGTGCAAAGAGGGTTAGTTAGTTCATGCCTAACACTATTTTCATCACATAAAGTACGTGCTAAATGTGGGATAGTGGAATTTTTATACTTAGACGTACGTGCATAAATTCTTCTGAAAAGACTTCTTGTTTTACCTGAGGAGACACAAGGTTGGACCTGCGGGTAGAGTGGGTGTTCAGAGTCTGACAAAAATTCCTTTAGCGAATTTGTTGCATGACATCAAGGGTCTGTCAGTGACAATGTCAATGATATGGCCCAATGGGATACCACTCGTCCTACTGACAGTCTTCAGAGTCCTACGAAGTATGACATAGTCTTTTTTAAGCAATCCAGGAAAGAATAAGGGTGAACAGTACAGAAGAATAGGTAAAATACACGAGTTGATAAACTGTAAGAGGAGAGGTTGAGTTATGCCTGAGTGCCTTAACTTTTTAATGTAAAAAGTCAAACGAAATACTCTTTTCGAAATTGCTAAGACATGAGAGGACCAGGATAGGTCAGAAGAGAGAATTAATCCAAGGTACTTAACTTCAGACTTGGTTTCTATATCAGTATCACCAATTTTGCAAGGGTCATAGGAACCAACGGCTTCATTTAACTTTCGTTTACATCAGAAACTGAAATTAACAGTCTTACATTTGTAAGGATTCATTTTACGGCCATTAGACGAAGACCATTTGCTACTTCCTGATAGAAAGCTGTTCATCTTAGTACAGTCAAATGGGAGTTAACAGACATTGAAATAGTTAGATCGTCGGCATACTTAACAAAATTCATTTCATTAGAATGAGGCAAGTCATGCAAGAAGAAAGAAAACAAGAAAGGAGGGACACCAGCCTCAGTGAGCAACGAAGTGGACCACTTTCCCTGATATACAGTGTACTGCTTTCGTCCTGAGAAATAAGAATGGAGCCATTTGACAACCGAACAGTCAGTTTGAGTTTCAGCAAGCTTGTCTGACAAAATGTCCCTAGGCACTGAGTCGAAAGCAGATGTTTAATCTAGGAAGGTGCAGCGAACAAATTTGACCCCCCTTGCCTAAGCTGGAGACAATGTTATGATACAAGACTGCAACTGCATCTAAAGTACTTCTACTGTGTTTATAGGCGAATTGTTTAGGATCGTTAAAGGCTTTAAGAGTAACTTTCCCATAGCTTTTAGAAAAGGGGCTTGTACTACTGACAAGCTTTACCAGTAGTATATGCATATTCTTTCATCGGCACACAAATATCGAATAGCGGAGAGAAAAAATTTCATACTAAAGAGAATAAATGAACCACTATTGCAGTGAGATACAGGAGGCACGAAAAGAAGACAAAGAAACAGAAGACGAAAGGATGAAAGAAGCACAACACGGAAGATCTAGGCGAATGACGATTTTAATATATGGTACGCATAAATTCTCTATATGTGTATATCAAATTCCTGAAAAGTATTCAGCTGCCAAGTCTCTTGTCTTCTTCTGTTAAATTAGTATGTTTCTTAAGTTATTGGCTTCATTTCATTTCAAACAATCATTCTATTAGTAGTAAGTTTTTTTCTAAGTTTTCTATTTTATCTCAAAGTCAGATTGGATTTCTGTAAATCACTGGGTGGAAAAGAGTCACATCGATGAAAGATGACCTCCAGAAACATTCCTTTATAACTACTACGATTACTATTTTCTAAATTTATACTTATGCATTATTATTATTGTTTCCTTTAGTTCGTAGAGGAGCATAGGGCTTCAGCCACACGTGTCCAATGCGTTCGGTTCTCCGCCAACAATTTCACCTGGCTCCACTTCTGTCCAAATGCTTTTATCTCCTCCTCACATGACCTCTTCCATGTCACCCTTGCAGTGACAACCAACTAGCAGCTTCTCATTCAGGTTCCAGCAGAAAGCCTGGTGTGTAATGTCACGTGATGATTTGTTTTCTCAGAGTATGGCCAATCCACCTCCATTTCTTCCTGCAGATTTGTTGCAAAATAGGTTCCTGCTGAGTTGGTTCGCTCATTGCAAGAGATCCCTGTTGCTGATCTTTTCTTGGCATTTGATCTTGAGTAGTACTGAGCGAAGACAGCTGTTGATGAAGGTCTGTAGTTTGTTCAAAGTGGCCTTCTTGACGAACCAAGTCTCTAATCCGTATAGTGAGTAGCACTGACTTCACATTGGAGTTGAAAATCCGGATCTTATTTTCATTTTCATGCTGAGTGATGTTGATCTTCACGCAGATTTGAGGGTAATGAAATCTTGCCTTGTTTTCCCTATCCGGGTGTTTGAGTAAATTAGATGCAATATTGTACTGAATGCTGAAAAATTCCTTGCTGTATCATTAGTACTGCTTTTGGAATAAAGCAAAAATTATTATTATTATTGATATACTCATCAGCTCCGTCCGCCTGTAGTTGAAAAGATGCTTCCCAGATAGGTACATAGGTGAAGGAGGTTGCTTCTTTCAGACTTCTCCCATTTATGCTGATTGTTGTCTGTTCTTGTTATTGTTTTATTTATTATTCCTGTACGTTCCCAGTGGAACATAGGGCTTCAAGCTAGAGACTTGAAGTTTCTGTAACAGTGTGGATTTTACAGGATGGGGTTGCTAGCCTCATGCCCAACCTTTCTTCTTTACCAACTTTATTTCTAGCCTAATGAGGTAAATGAGTGCGTTGGCCATGTGCATGGTCGGCGAGCGTCCTAACCGCTGTGCCACCGACGCACTCTTGTTATTGTTGCTGTTGGTCAATCACCTCTGCTTTCTCTAGATTCTCCTGAATTCCTATCTTTGAAGCTTAGTTATGCGTTGCCACCCTCAAATTACATCAAAAAGTAGAGATATCCTAATAATAATAATAATAATCATAATAGTATCTCCTTAACTTCTCTTGTCTTTCTGTGAAGAGGTTAGAATGACATGTATCTATTTGTCCATAGACAGTATTTTTGTTTTTGGCTGTTGAATATTGCTCATCTTCACTGTCTACAATATTTTCTAGTGACAAATCTAAGCAATTATGCAGGCGTATATGTAGGTGTCACTCCAAGAACAATACATTCCATATTCTTCTTTTGAATTTGGACGGAAAACGTTTCCTCCTTTGTTAACTGTCTGTTTGAAAGCACATGACACACACAGTGTTTTATTGTTACAAAACAGAATAATAATAATAATAAAAGTTCTTTCTAATAAGCGACAAAAAGAAAAGGTCTACAGACATTTTCACAATTAACTGAAATAACAGAATAATTAAACAATAGATATGAAGTGATTTTATATTAAGCACTTTTTTGAAAAAAGTATTGTGATTAATTTGTATCAATTACTTTCATTTCTTTCGGAATAACATTAATAGTTTTAGGCGTAGTTTTAGCATACAATATACGACTGCAATTCATGGGCGATATACCAAGCGAGATAATTACAAAGAAATTAAGAAAATCAGTTCAAAGAACTTTTAATGCTGGCGAACTACACGTATTATTCTCTACACGACCGATGGTGCTACCTCGACTGAAAGATGAAGTGCCTAGACTAGCCACTTCCAATTGTATCTATCAATTCAACTGCGCTTGTGGTGGAGCGAGTTATATTGGCCGTTGCTCTAGGAACTTGATTTTTCGTGCCCACTCGAGAACATCTCCCACAATGGCTAAGTAAAGGTGTAGTTAAAACTATTAACAGCTCGATATTAGACCATCTGGTGCAAACCGGTCACAAAGCCAGAGTAGAAGAATCTTTCTCTATAATATACCGGGTGCCTAACAAACTACCAAAATCGTCGAAGCACCACATGCTCCAAACAGCAGAGGCTATTGCAATTCGCCTCAAACAACCAGTGCTCTGTGTTCAAAAGAAGCAAGTCCAGCCCCTACTACTACCCTGGCCCTCAGTAGAAACTATAAACTCATGAATTTGTACTATTACCTTTCCTGATTCCTCTGACATTCAGTTTATTTAATGTTGATGCTGTTCAGTTGTAATCTATCAATATTATTGATTTGATGTTATATAAACAACATTATTGTTGTTCATAACACTAATTCATTCATTCATTATAATGTATATATAATTGTAGAACCTGATGATGAATTTATCGAAAAGAGTACTCTTTGTTCCGTGTCTATTCCTTTGAAAATTTTGATTTTCCCGTCGATTGATTAGACTGAAGTACTCGGTCTCAGGGTGACATGTCGGCTTCTCGTACAGATGCATCGACAATATCTGAGGATTAATTTAAAGTAATTCGATGTCGGTTGTTAGTGACTAACAGTGGAGTCCAGGATTTCCGTTTCGTCCTGTTTGGGACTCATCATCTACCTCCTGTACCTGTATTCCCCAGTGAGTGATAGTGTTCCCACTGAGGCTCGAACCCAGTACCCATCGCACAAGGACTATCTGACAGACCATTTGAGCCGCGAGAGCCTTCTCTTGTACAACCGGTGCCAGTTTTAATTTACTTTTAATTCAAATAGAGTACTATAACTAACTGAGGAATGCAGGTAACTCCAGATGACATTTCCCAAATAAATAAGGTGAAATGTGCATCCTTGCTGGATTCGACTGTTATTCACCATTCATCAGATTACTTCAAATTAATGTAACTCGTTTTATTGACAGCTAATTGATTTTTTAATCTGGTTTAACCAATTGATAAAAGGTTTTTCCAGATTTTCAGCTGTACTCATTGTGTATACTACTTTGAGCTTATGTGACAGATACGTGGGTGGGCCTGCTATGACGAACAATGGATAGGATTCATTTAAGATGTACATAACGAATAACTTAGTGGTGTTACCTTGAATTAACTTTACAAGGTAACTATCAGTGAATAGTTTTCGTCAATTAATCATGCAGAGATATAAGCTCGAAGATAATAGAAAATGATGGAAGGTGTTCACTTGGAAGATCTCTTAGATTATTATTATTGTTTCCTTTAATTCCTAGAAGAACATAGGGCTTCAGCCGTGCGTCTCCATTGCGTTCGGTTCTCTGCCAGATTTTTCACCCGGCTCCAAGTCTGTCCACACGTTTTCATCTCCTCTTCAAATGACCTCCTCCATGTCACCCATGGATGACCAATTCGCCGCCTCCCTTTCGGGTTCCACTCGACCAATGGCTTGGCGTGTGATGTCACTTGATGGTTTCCTCAGAGCATAGTGGCCAATCCATCTCCATTTCTTCCTGCCTATTTGTTTCACAATTGATTCCTGCTGGGTTGGTTTGCTCCCAGAGATCTCTGTTGCTGATCTTTTCTGGCCGGTCATCTGATCTTGAGTATTGAATGAAGACAAGTGTTGATGAAGGTCTGTAGTTTGTTTGAGATGCTCTTTGTGACGCACTGGCCAAGTCTCTGATCTGTGTAGTGAGTAGCACTGACTTCACATTGGAGTTGAAAATCCGGATCTAATTTTTGATGCTGAGTGTTGTTGACCTCCACACAGACTTGAGAGTAGTGAAAGCTTGTCTTGCTTTTCCGATTCTTGCTTTGATATCCTCGTCAGTTCCGTCCGCCTGTAGTTGAAACGATTCTTCCAAGGTAGTTAAAGGAGGTTGTTTCTTTCAGGTTCCTTCCATTTATGCTGATTGCTGTCTGTTGTTGTTGCTGCTGTTGGTGGTGTTGCCCAGGAATCTTCATCACCTCTGTTTTCTCTATATTTTCTCTTAAATGTTAATATTCACCCAACTTATATGCGATATGTTGAAATACAGTAACACTATAATCTCATCAATCGTTTATCACGCTGATTAATAATCAGAGAATGAAGTTACTGAAAAAAGTGTCAATAGCTCCGTGTTCGACTCCGTGAGGCATTATGATTGGACACCGGTGCGTACTTTCAAAACAATTTGTATGCCTGAATAGTGTCAGGTTACTGAGACAAGATCTGTAATGCTCTAAGAAGAAACGCTCTGGTAGCGCTTCAACCTTCATCAATTAGCAGGAGTGTGCTTCCATCACTGGTAAATGTCGGCTAAAACACCTATTCGAATGCAACCCTATATAAATTTCTAACATTTAAATTGCTCCTAGATGTAACCTGTCAAAACTGCCCTTATTTGCAGATGAATTCAATTCCTTTGCTGCCACCTTTATTGGAAACTCTTTGTCAATAGTTACTGGAGATATCAGTTCCTGTGACCAAAGCTTCTCTACAACATTGGTCACGAAAACATTATCAAGAAAATAGCCTTAATCTAGTGTTCACAAATGACTTCGGAATATTTGAAGCTCGGAAAAGAGCCCCATTACTTAAATTCCGATCACTGTATCATATTATTATTGCCCAAAATATGTGAAAAGCTGTACAAAAGAGCTTTCTTGAACCTTGTCAAGGAAACACAACATAGAAGTTAGTGTTGCAACAAAATATAGAATCAAAGGAGCCTGCTAAAGGATACAAACTGAGACGTATTCACTGAACAAGTTCTAGGTGACATGATCATAAAGATGACGTATTACCTGAAATTCTCTCTTGATGTTTATTATTCAAAAAAAGCACTCCTCTTAAGATCTGACCGCTTCTCCTCTTCTCAGCTCAAAAAGTTTCGCCAAGAAAAAGAAAGTTTATGTAAAATGAAAGATAATCCTGGTGTTAAGAGACTGAAGATTTTAATTAAATCAAAAATACAGAGATAAAGTATGGTCTATAACCAAGTGCTCTTATCATGCAGAACCTCATCAAATATATAGAAACTGTTTAAGGAAATCACAGGTGATAAGCAAATCAATAATGATCCTTCTCCATTCGATGCTGGTACGCTTAGTAAGTCTTTTATATGTCGTCCAGCAGATGGAGTGATCTCAGATGCTACAAGCACAAATAATGACTTCTCCTCTGGTTTTACTACAGACTATGTCCTCAATTGTCTCAAATCCTTGAAACCTGCCCAGTCCCTTGGTCCAGTTGGTACACCAGCTATTATCTTTAAATAATGTGCTGACGCTTTATGTTATCCTCTCGCTGGTATTTTCAATGAATCCTTTTCCTCTAACATTGTGCCTGCCACTCAGAAGGACATAAAAATTGTTCCTGTGAGTAAATCATCAAGTGGTCCAAGTGCTAAGTCTAGACCCATTGCCATCAATTCACCATTTTTTTTAAATACTAGAAAAACTGCTTATCCTTAACTTCGAACCTTCATTGAAGGCTTCTGATGACCCTAAACAATTTGCTTATAAATACATTAGGTGTACTGAAGATGCCGTTATTGTCTTATGTATTACTAATATATGTCTAAAACTTGAGCACTGTGGTAGTAAGTAATTCTATATTAGTTTGTTTATTAGATGTATCACACAGTTAAACAGTATTATTTACTGGATGACGTTTCGAACAAAATTTATTGTTCATAATCATTTCATCAATTATAATCACATGACTTCGAAACTTGGGTTTTATAGTTTTCTTTGTTTTCTCCTATTTGTCTTGGGGGGAGTAGAATTTTCCAGGTATCTGGGACAGGTGATGAATCATTCCTATTACATGTATTTGCAGTCGATAAGATAAACAAAGCTTCTGTTATCAATCTCTCCCTCCATCCACCCTGTGACATTAGATTTTAAAACTGTCATCCTATCCCATCCTATTGTATGGTTGTGTGTAACTGCATGTAGTGCTATAACTGAAGGCTTCCGAAGCCTTACGCAGAGTTCTTAACAAGGCAGGAATAAAAGTGGCTGGCATTCAAACCCACAAACTCAATTAGAAACAAGCTTTGTCGGTTAAAGGATCAATCCTGTGGAGCCTTTAAAACAAAACAATTTAGTTTATTTAATACCCCGCTGGAATGATTGTCAGGTCAAATAAATAGGTCAAACTAGTAGAACAGGGCAGTCAGACTAGCTGAACATAAAAACTTAGCAAAATCTAGATTGGTTGACCCGAATAAGATGAGAAATCTAGAGAATAGTTCAGCTATAGCAATACATGCAGTCACACACAACCATACAATAGGATGGTGGGATAAGATGACAGTTTTAAAATCTAATGTCACAGGGTGGATGGAGGGAGAGATTGATAACAGAAGCTTCCTTTATCGAATCAACTGAGGAGAATACGTGTAATAGGAATGATTCGTCACCTGTTCCAGATATCCGGAAAATGTCTTATGTACTGTCTATATATTGTCTCTAACCTGGACAGAGGTGTCAAATATGTTCTGTGTGCCTTTCTACATCACACATATGCCTTCAACTCTGTACTAAGGCCTCTTTTGTTAGAGGAGCTCACTGTGACACAAACAGGGTGCTGGAATAATAAGTGGCTGCATCCCTATTTTTCTGGTAGAAAGCAGCACACTGTTTATCATGTGAAATCCTCCACCGCTTCAATTGGTCAAGCTTCGTTTTCTTCAGGGAGCTGTTCTTTCCCCTTTTCTGTTTCTTGTGATGAAGCCAATTTTAGTATAATGATGATCTAACTGTTTCCATGCCTGTTACTTCTCAGTCAGACTGTTCCAAAATGAATAGCTTTTCATCAGAAATTAGTCCGTGGTTCCCATCAAGTGATCCTAAGCTAAATCCCTTCAAATGTCAGGTTGTTGATTTCATTAACAGACACAAGTGTGACTTACACGAACTGGTTATTTCGCACGGTTCCACCATTATAGATGATACAGAAGTAGCAATTAAGTCGAATGTTAAATGCCTTGGATCATGTATTTCCTCTGACCATTTCTGGTCTTCCCATGTCGTTTTCGCTTCTAGAAAGATATTTCGGTTGGGGTTCTAATTAAGGAGGTTAAGACAGTTTGATAGCAGTTTGTTAATCCATGTATCCTACCTGTTCTTCCTTATTACCTCCCGCCCTTAATCTTTCCTGGGCTAATTAACAAAGATTTTGTTACACTGTGGAGGGCATTATAGACTGTTATAAGGGGAAGTGTGGTGTCATTAAACCAACTCGTTAGTACTGTAGACAGATAGACACGTGGACTAATGAAAGAAATTAACGAATATTGTCCTGTCGGACTCTGAGCATCTTTTCTATACACAACTCTCCCATCGCATCTCATCTGGTGGAACTAGGAGCAACTATGGAAGACTTAATCCCTGGATAAATAAGTATAAAATCTCTACAATACCTTATTTAACAGGCATACATTTTATGTGATGAGAATTGTGTAAGGCATGATACTACTGACCCTTTTTTAATGTATTCTTCCATTATAATAGTTTTGCTGATATTTTCACTTAATCTAATCTTAGAGAATCATTGAAAAACCAGCACTGGAGTATTGGACAGCTAGCTGTCTCACCCCAGTTTGGGAATCATCGGCAATACTCACCTACCACCATAGTTCGACCCCACAAAATTCCAGCTGCAAGACAAGCTCGTTAACTATTACTCAGCCACTGGGATGCGATTCAACGGTCATTCCATAAAATTCCAATTTCTGCTAGTTATAAAAAATACCCACAAAAGCTTTTAGCTTAGATGAACAATAGCTGATATCATTCAGGGAGGGAGAGAGAGAAGGAGAGAGCAAGTGGAAAGCAGTCAGTACTTGACAGTTGTTTCCTTCCAGTTTCAGACTATTTAAAAGTACGCGCCTATGACTCCATCTGAAATCAGACGAAGAACCGTCAGTTTAGGCGGCTGGTCTACTGATCATTCAATCAGTGGATTATAAATTTCAATTTCTGCCAATTTTCAAACTTATACACTTCAAGAGGTTCCAGGTAGTCGAATATCAGGGAAACCTAGGACTGATACCCGTTGCACACAAGAAGTGGCTGTCATGGCCCTCATAACCTAGTGGATAGAAGCTTTTAGCGTTTAGAAATACGCGTACAGGGTTCCAGTAGTTCACCTAAGAATTCAGGTACACGCAGATGACGAGACCCGAATGGGACGATATGTGCATCCTAGATCCCAACTGTTAGTCACTATCAAACAGACTAACTTCGCCTTAATTCTTAAACATAGTCGAAGTGTCCGTACTCAGAGCCAAGTATGCATCAAAGACAGATTACTTCAGTTCAATACAATCTATCGGGGATAAAACGTGTAGTAACCTAAAAAGCAAAATAATTGTTTTCCCCACCCTCAAAAAAAAGAAATTTTAACAAACATATGAAACTAACTGACATACATACATTGATTTAATAGTATCAATGTCTCCTTTTCTTCATTATCATCACTGATCACCTGATTTTTCAACTGGTTGGCTGCATCAATTTCCGCCTTCAAACGATTACGTAATACACCTGGTAGAGAATTCCACTCTGACTCATTATTAACATTCACATTTGGTACTGATTTCAAATTTAACAATCGTAATATTTTTCTTTTATACTTTTCAATCATTAACTGGTAGTATTCTTTATTTTCAGTAATTTGATTTATATTATAATTATAATGATTATTGTTACTTTTGATATCGGCGGCATCATTGTCTTGACTCTCCTCCAGCATATCTGATTTAAATAACTCGCCTTCAGTTGGTTCAGACCATTTGTTAGAATTCTGATTATCTAGAGATTTCGTTAACTCACGATTATTATCATTATTATTTCTTGATAATTGTACATAAAACCTGTCTGATCGTTTCAAGTATTCACGAGATGTTAATGTAGCATCAACTGGATTGAAAAGTTTTGAAAATTCAAATTCATACTGTGCGATTGTTAGTAGTATAAGTAGAAAAGACATAAAATTGAACTTGACATTGTATACACTGTTTATTCGCCATTGTTGAAAGCATTTAATCGTGAAGAGTGTCAGATTCTTGAATAGTATGATGATGGATAAGAAGGAGAAATACTGTTCTAGACTACTGTAGGAATTACAGAATTTCATGTTAAGCAATTGTTTAATGAGTTGACAACGCATGGTTTAGCGTTTCAAATAAAGCGTTTATATGGATATATATATATATGTCTATGATGAGTTAATTTATAGTAATAGTAATAGTATTAATTATTATTATTATATAATTGAATGAGAGAAAGTCAACCGATCACATAATAGAAGCCTACTCAGCAACCCTAATGGAATTTATTCACAGATATATACTCTAATCCTTAAACGAATCATTATTGTTGTCTTTGAATTTTCCGTGTGTTTTCGAGTAGTGTGTGTGGGGGGCTGAGGGTGAGCAATGCGTGGGTCCTTGTAATTATTTATTTATTTGTTTATATATATATATTTTTTATTGTATTTTTTAATTGACGTGAGAAGTTTTGACCAGTTGGGTTCACTTTATTGCATCCCTCCCACACACACACACTCAAACACTCTTTCCTACTTGCTTCCTACTCCGCCTCTCTTTTATTCTGCCATGTGTATGATTCGTCTGCCAAATACATTCAATAATAGGTGTCTGCTTCTGTGAGTGAGTGAGTGTGTGTGTGTGTGTGTATGTTATTTTACTTTGATCCTTTTCTGTAGTTGACGCTAATGTGTATGTAACATGGATGAGGAACGTTCTCTGAAGACGACGTATGGGTGAGTGCGTACATGTAAACTCCACTCCGCTGATAAAACAGCAATTGTTTCACTGTTTGTTTGTTTGTTTTTTTCAACATAAAAGTAAGCAACAAATATCACCAGTATCTACATCAATATTGCCTGACAGTCATTCATAATAATAATCCTTTTTGGTTCAAAAATCAAATTTTATGGATATACAGACATGAAAGAATATTTTCCCCTACACGAGCCAATAAGATTTCGGATATAAAATAAAATGCGTTTTCTTTAGAAAAAAACGTGATTTTATAATGTAAACAGATTCATGCATGTATGGTCTATTTATTTTTTATTGGGACTCTTCGGCAGTGCACAAACACCCTTGGGGTTCAAGCCCAGAACCTTCTGGCTGTAAGGCCAGCTAATAGACCCTTCACCCACAGGTCCTAGTGGATACACGGTCTAGGAGCTCGCCTTACAGCCGGAAGGTTCTGGAATTGAACCCTGGTGGTGAGTGTGTACTGCCGATGGGTCTCAAACTGGGACGAAATGGCTGGTTCTCCAAGGTTCTCTAACTAATGTCAACTGTTAATCGAACCTGTTACTGATCAAATCCGTGAGCAAACCAACACTCACTTAGTCTGTTTATTACATTTTTACATTTAAAGCAGAATTTAAATGGATGAATAATGGTCAATAGGTTTGTCATCACAACCTGTAGGCTATGGGTTTGATCCCTTATGGTGTCGTTGATGAGTAATGCTGAAGGGTGGCCAGCTGGGGTGAAACAGGTGTTCAATGAATCACTGGTTTTTAGTGGTCGAACTAACTGGTGTTGATCTGTGAGGAAATCTACACGGTGAAATTAATAACGGCGCCCCTAATGGTTACTTACTAACTCTGCATGTAATTGCATTGATATAACATTAATTTCAGTCTTATAAATGTACTTTTTTGATTGGTTTTTGGATTTCATCGTGAGCTGACATCGGTTTTAGAACCATTGGAAAACCGGCACTGGAGTACTGGATAGCTGTTTCGTCGTAGTTTAGTACTCTTCACCATTAGGCACCCAACGGTATTTGGAACCAGGACCTTCCTGTTACAAGGTGAGCTCGTATACCATTGAGCTCCTGGGATCCAATATAATAGCCCATGAATTCTAACTTCATGAATTGGCAGAAGTTGTGATTCATGGACCATGATCGGGTCTTAATAGTCCGAAACTAAAAGGAAACAGCTATCCAGTACTCCATTACTGGTTTCCCAATGTTTCTCTAACCGATGTCACCTCATAATGAAATCCTCTAACCAATCAAACAAAATCCCCACAAACCAATACTTGGAAACTACTTTTTATTGAGAAAATAAATTCATTTTGTGGTATGTATGTGAATAGAACGTTTTCGCTCCCTGAAAACCGAGTGGGGGTCCTGGACAGCTGTTTCATCTTAGTTTGGAACTCTTCCTTTAGCAGTACGAATCCGTGAACATATCTGGAACTCGAACCTAAGACACTCACGTGGCGAGATTAATATGTTAATATTCAGCCACTGGCACGGATTCCACTGGCTGATGAGTTTCATGTTCTTCGACTTTTGTGATATGATTCATTTATAACCGATAATGAAAACAAATCGCATTCACAGTTTATTGTCAATTTAAGTAGCTTCAGTTTACCAGACTGATTTGGATAAAGTTGATGATGACGATTGAAAGTGGAGTAAAAACTCGCCGTCATCAAAATTCGGGTAAGTGTATTCAGCATCCCAGCGTACAGCTCTATTCACTGGACTGGAAAAAAATACTGTATTCCGATCTCAGTTGGTTACTTGGTACAGAGCTGGCCAAATATCCTGACCTCTTCATTTAAAGTTATCCTGAATATTGGAAATTTCATTTTATTTTTAACTGTCATTGATTAATTTAAATGAATTTCAGATTTTCCCGTCGATTGATTGGACCAAAGTGCTCGGTCTCAGGTTGACATGTCGGCTTCTTGGACAGATGCTTCGACGATGTCTGGGCATGTAATTAGAATTTAATTGGTGGATGGTGACTAGCAGTGGAATCCAGGACGCGCATTTCGTCCTGGGAACATCGGCACTCACTAGGAATGCAGATACATCCGGATGACGAGTCCCAAATAGGATGAAATGCGTATCCTGGATTCCACTGCTAGTCATAATCCACCAATTAAATTCTATCATTGATTAAACCAGAAGTTATGTTACATGGTGGACAGTGAATGGCAGCTGAATCCACGGTGAACATTTCGCCATGTGTTGGAGACTCGTCATCTAGATGTATCAGCACCTCCAGTGAGTGATGATATTTCCTCAGAGACCCTAACCCAGCGCGTTTCACATGCCAGGCGTTATTCACTAAGCTGCTAGCACCCTCACGGTTCAGGCTCAAGCTTGGCTGGTAAGTATCAAGCAGATAGGAAAATACGCATTCTGGTTTATTTAGGACTGGTTTATATTAATCTGAGAATATTGTGGATTATTATTATTATTTTATTACCACACTTCCGTACAGTTTATCCTAATTCCGTGCTGTATTCTGATCATCTGTCATCCCACTGACTATAATTCACTATGTGAAACTTGCCTTCGTAAACTCATAACTCAGGCATTTTATCACGTATGATTATCAAAACTAAATGCACAATACTCCTCAATTCCTAATGAAACCACACTTAATTATATCCTTCAAATATAACAGAGAAGATTTGTAGGTCAGGTGGATGATTTTGATGTGGTTATGTTTTCTGACCTAGATAGTTTATTTGCGAAGCTTTCATCACCCTACTAGACAACATCTTCAGCGCATACCTCAATTTGAAGTGACCTTTCAGATTTCTCCACGAGTTTATTAACCATCTCTCCTGGTGACCTTGAACGCGATTGGTTGTTTTTGTGTGTTTTCACACCTTCTAGGCTACTTGTATTGGAACTAATTGTTTCTTTGACTTGAACTTTGACCCTTTGTGTGTGAGGTTTCTTTCTTATCGGTTGATAAATTTTGTCTATCTCGATGAGTCTATTGACTGATGATTCACTGGAGTGCAAAGCTTCTTAAAATTCTCTAGAATTCTTCGTGTTTCCTCTGTCTAATATTTGAACATTGTCCCAGACGAATTGATGTCCATCGTTGTCTGTATGCAATGTGGCGATATGAGGGAGTGGATATCATGTCTTTTGACAGCTAGCTTATGTTCATGGATACGGAGACGAAGGTGACGTCCACTTTGGCCAATGTAATGTTTTTCACAGTTGTTACGATTTATCTTGTAGATGATGTTGGTTTTATCTTCTTCCGCTGTTGAGTCTTTTAGTTGACATACAATTGAGTGAAGTGATTTTGTTGGTTTGTGTGTGACTTCAATTCCTAAGGGTTTGAATAGTCTTGCAGTGATTTCTGAGATATTCTTTATATATGGAGAAGAGTAGAAGAATACATTGCTGGAACATACTGAATAGATAAAAAAAGGCTTTGGTGCTTGTTGAGATAGGCATTTATTCAATGTCTTAATGAAAAGATACCACTACTACTAGGCATCAACGAACATATAATAAATGTGTTAGTTGCAGGCGATTGACAGGAAGTCTAGTTTTGTCAGGGTTGCATGCTTGTCAGTGCTGTTTAGGAAGGCGTATCTGAAGTCTTGAACAAACGCATGTCCTCTTCGAGATTGGAACCCGCTTCATCAATATCTACATTCATCCAGACACCAGGCAGTAAGCAATGGTATGAGCCTAATCCTTGGTTTGGTGTAGACTGAATTTAATCAAGTTTGGCCATGGATTGATATCAGTCAAAGAATCGCTGAGAAATCTGTGAAGATCAGATGGCTGTTTCACCCTAGTTCGGGACGCATTAGCATTACGCACCTACAACCAGGTTTCGAAACTAAGACCTTCCGGTTACGGGATGATCGCGTAGAGCACACAGACACTCGGACCTAAACCAATGTTCTACAAATTCCCTTCCTCGACGGGCAATGTTAACTGACATAGAGTCAGGCTGGAAATGAACCAGTGGTGGTCAAACAAAAACATGGCATCAATCAGTCAATGAAATCCACAACGGTTAGTTTAAGCCAGTCAGCCACGTAGGGAAGGAAGTGTAGACTTCCTGACTGGTCAAAGTCCTCGGGATGGTAAACACCAGTGGCTGGATAGAATTGATGATATGGCTCAAAATCGTCCTCAGTGTCTGGCGCAGATGCATCCACTCATTGTGACTTATAATTTCCAATAAAACTGTTTTGTTCTTCGATATTACTATTCTATTTGCCTCATGTCTCTGTTTACTGTCTCTATTTTGCGATTCTTTTTACTTTCTTCTCTTGCTACATGGAGCGTGGCGACTCGAACTGCTGCACATCGGTGCAAAGTTCTATGTTGAAGTCAGTCAGTCTAAAAATTCAACCATTTACCAATTCGTGATATGCATTTAGCTCAACCACTAGCCAGTATCACATTCATCTAGCTCGACACAGTAAGTTACTTGGGGTTCTATTATGAAGTCGCAACCAATAGAGCCCGCCAAGTCAGGCAAGATAACAGTTACTCGTCTGTGACAATGCCTGGTGGTTGCGCTAAGTATGTATCACGAAATTGGCATAAGTTAGAATTCATAGATCACTTGGTCGGGTCCCAGTGGCAGCTGTCAGTGATCTTCGAGATCACCACTTACCGGGAAGGTTGTGGTTTCGAACTCCGACGGCGCATGCACACTGATTGATGATGAGTTCCAAACTAGGATGTGAAACAGCTGTATAGTACTCCCAGGCTCTTGATCAATCTTAATTAACTATCTTACTTATATTGTGCATAGGAATATACATATATTCTCTTTTTCCGTTTGTCGTCAAATGAAAATAGTTAAATATTCCCAATTCTTGTAAATTTTAAAGCTTAAAAGATGGAGGAGAACAAACAAAAGTCAGTCTGTTTTTATCAATTTGTAGTCTTCGTTAGAGTAATAAATAATAATAATAATAGTGATTTAGCTAAATTGTAGACCAAATTCAGATAAGATGACTTATCACACATTTCCGCCTACACTTTGCCTTCTGTCTCTCACACTTACTGTTTACCACCTCTCCTTATCTCTCTTTCAGTCTATCTGCGTCTACTGTGACTGTCTCAGCTGTGTGCATGACTATGATGTCCTGTGAATTTTACACAACTATCAGACTACTACTACAACTACTACTGCCTACGACGCTGAAAAAAAGCTTATGTACACTTTTGCCAGAAAAAGTTTTGAATGGAGTTTGTTGTCCTTCTTCTTCCTCGATTGTACTACATTTTAAAAATTCCAGTCTCCTAGACTTATCTGTTGTTCGAGGTAAGTGTATAAAATGTTTATGGTTTCAAGTAGTGCCTTTCCATCTATCTATCTATCTATCTATCTATCTATCTATCTATCTATCTATCTATCTATCTATCTATCTATCTATCTATCTATCTATCTATCTATCTATCTATCTATCTATCTATCTATCTATCTATCTATCTATCTATCTATCTATCTATCTATCTATCTATCTATCTATCTATCTATCTATCTATCTATCTATCTATCTATCTATCTATCTATCTATCTATCTATCTATCTATCTATCTATCTATCTATCTATCTATCTATCTATCTATCTATCTATCTATCTATCTATCTATCTATCTATCTATCTATCTATCTATCTATCTATCTATCTATCTATCTATCTATCTATCTATCTATCTATCTATCTATCTATCTATCTATCTATCTATCTATCTATCTATCTATCTATCTATCTATCTATCTATCTATCTATCTATCTATCTATCTATCTATCTATCTATCTATCTATCTATCTATCTATCTATCTATCTATCTATCTATCTATCTATCTATCTATCTATCTATCTATCTATCTATCTATCTATCTAGCATCTATTGTTTATCAGTCCTACTGTTTTTTTTTATGAGATTACAAATAAGTCTCGCATAACTCATGCCTTTTTGATACAGCAAATGATGAATAAGAAAGCAATAGGCAATAAATTTAGAATATACAATATCTACATTTATAAATATAATAACAATAAGGTATTATGCAAGTGACTATTTACAATATATATTTATATATATTTAGGGAATTTGTAAAGTAATCTGTACTATGCCAGTATTTCGTGATAGGCGGCATAAAATATAAAATAAAACAGGATATTGTTTCGTCAGCTATTTCCTTTCAGTCACTTGGAGCTGTATCATGTGATGTATACTAATATGTTTGGCGTAATTTATATATATATATAATCACATTACAAACTTGACTGATAGAATCGCTATAATTGTAGGACTAATAACCCCTGGATATTATTTTGTTGCTATTCGCTAGCTAGTGAATGGGTATAGGATAAAGTTGTCTGAAGTTATTCTAATGAGAAATCGTGACCGACGTGGTCCATTCGACTGGGAGTGAGGACAATTACTCGCCAGCGATCACGTTGGCTGGTGTCTATCGTACTAAAATCAGGAATTAGTAAAAGTTATAATTAATCCGCTGACTATGGAGTCAGTCAAGTCCGAGTGGCTGAATGGTCTAAAAGCATGCCTTGTAACCAGAAGGTCATGGGCTCGAATCTTGGTTGTGGATGCATACTGCAGATGAGTCCCAAACTAGGACGAAACATATGGCTGTTGATAACTGTCTGGTGTTTCTCCAGTGGTTCTCTAATTGATGTCAACTCGTGATCGATCCTGTGATCGATCAAATCCCTTCAAACCAACACTTGGTGATTAATTAAGAATCAATCGGATTCAGAAAGCCTGACTGTAGTTGTTGCTGTATGGAATGGTTTCCGCCTGCAGTTATTTATTGAGTTATTCATTGTACTGATATTCTAAAACGGTAAACATTTTTTAGTAACGAAAGTGCCTTAGCATCTAATCAGTGTCTTATATCCACATTGGTTTAGCGTTATTGATGTAAGAGTAGGACTTAGGTAGAATATAATTCCATTATGGAGAAAATTTATCTGATAAAGTCTCTTAGTGTTATACAGTAATATTTACTGATGACGTTTCGAGCACAGTTTATTGCTACTCACAATCATGTCAAGGTACTCACACAACTTTATGACTTCGTTTATATAATCACATTATTTCTCATCTCTTGACTTGGCTGATAGTAATGTATTTCTATATCTTGGGTATTAGTGACGAGTCATTCCTATTGCATGTGTTAGGTGTAGACTCGATGAACCAGGATTCAGTAATCAACCTCTCTCGCTCTCCACCTACCTATATTACTTCTTAGAATCTTAACCCTCTCCCACCCTAATGTGTGGGGGTGTTTTAATCTGTGCAGTGCAATCGCTGATCTTTTTTATGAATTACTTATCTTCACGCGGTCAACCATTCTAACCTTGGTTAAATTCTTACGTTCTGATAATCTCACTACTCTCGATCTACTAGTTTGACCTATGTAGTTGACCTCACTCACAGTCATCGCACGGTATTTTGTAAATTATATTATTTTGTTTAATTGGATCCACCGAGTCCTTTAGTCTACAGAGCTTGTCCTGCCTGAGTGAGTTTGTAGGTTTAAATGCCACCCTAATTCCTGCTTTATTAAGAATTCTACGTAGGGTCTCAGATGTCCGCTCCATATATGGTATAACCCTAGATGACTTATATTCTCTCTTATTTATGTTATCATTATTAGTTTCACTACTATTTGCGTCTTTCTCGTAACCTTTTATGACCTTCTGAATGAATTTTAAGGGATATTTATTTAACACTAATGGTTATACCTATCTGTCTTATTAAATCATTAAGGTTTTGTGATGTACTACTAAGTGTTGTTGCTCGGTTTGTAAGACATTTAACTAAGCCTAACTTAGCAGTTAACGAATGGGATGAATTAAAGTTTAAAAATCTATTAGAATGTGTTGGCTTTCTTCCGTAAACGCCAGTGTGCAACTTACCTTCTCCTGTTCGTTGTACTTTACAACCCTAACATATCTAATTATCCTTGTTCGTTTTCTGATTCAAATGTGTATTTTATTCCCTTAACTAGTGAGTTTATCTATGTGAAGAAACTAGAGATATGGGGAATATTTCTATGGATCAAATCAAGAGATTAAAAATAATGGAATTGCCTAAATGAAATCGGAAAGTTGTGTGGGCACATTGATATGATTAGGAGCAGCAATAAATTGCTCTCGAAACGTTATCAGCAAATATTGTTGTATAACATTTAACTGTGAGACTTTATCGAATAAGTCTTCATCCATGATTGTTTTCCATTATCTTGTTGTTTCTTATTTTATTACTTTGCGTTCCAAGTGGAACAGAGGCCTCCACTTTTTCAGCTTTGAAGTTTCAGTAGCAATGGTTTTATGTTCTTTACGTAGTGAGGTTGATAACCTAACACCCAACTTACCATCTTTACCTGGATCAGTACCGGGGAAGCTAAGATTAGGAGTACGTCGCCGGGGATACGAACACCTGACCAGGTTCAATCACACATTTGATGATCTTATTAAACAATGCTTAATTAGAAGTATTAGTTTTCAAAAATGGCGAATAACTCAAAGCATCGCAGTTTTTTCGGTGAGTTCATTATTTAAAATTAATGAACAACTGATTTACTCATTTCAGTATTGACGGTATAAGATTGAAAGAAAAACTCATATTTGTTTCATCCTCATCTTTGAAAACAATAGAGAAAAAAGACTTCAGATTTTCCCCTTAAGTTGTTTGGAATTTTCCCATCGACTGATGTATGTTGAAGCGAACTACTCAGCCTCTCTTGATATTTTCACTCTTGAAATGGATGCTTAAACAATGTCTAAAGGTCTCCCATGATGTTATTTGGTCAGCGGTAGCTTGCAGTGGATTCATTATACACATTTTGCCCATTTTGGGACTCATCAAGTGAATGTACCTACTTTCAAGTGAATGATGATGTTAACAAATTAAAGTTTCGGTAGGAAAACTGTCGTCACTCTCTACGGTTGCAAGTAATTCCATTTCAAGAGTAGTAGGTTAACGTAATAATTTTTTTAGAAAATCCCTTCTGAATCATCCAATTACAACATTTATACATATTCAGCTGTTTCAGTTAATTTTGTAATTGTTATCCATTTCTCTCCTAGAATGTATATCATTCTTCAGATATTTTCAGATCTTATATGTTGTCTGTGTTCCTTGTTGGTCCCTTGTCAGATTGTCGGAACATAAGAATTTGGTGAAGATTAAAGTGATAGATCCCACGAAGATAAGTAATTTAGAAAAAAGATCAGCGATTGCACTGCATGTATTAACACATAGCCACACAAAGTAGGGTGGAAGAGGGTTAAAATTCTAAGCAGTAATATAGGTGAGCGGAGAGCGAGAGAGGTTGATTACTAAATCCTGGTTCATCGAGTCTACACCCAACACATGCAAAAGGAGTGACTCGTCATTAATACCTTAGATATAAAGGTATATTACAATCAGTCAAGTCAAGAGATGAGAAATAATGGAATTATAAAAATGAAGTTGGGATGTTGTGTGAATACCTTGATATGAATATGAGCAATAAATTGTGCTCGAAACGTGGTCATCAGTAAATATTACTGCATAATACTGTGAGATTTTATCAAATAAATTTTCTCCATAATGGAATTATACTCTACCACAGTGCTCAACTTCTATTCTTATATCTGTGTTCATGTTTAGTCTCTCCTTTTAGTGCTTCTCTTTGTGGTTATGCCATACACAGATAATGCATTGTTATTCGGTGTGATTTTTTTTGAGTGAATGTAGGTGCCTCTCACCTTGGAGTACGTGCAGAAATTGTGGATGTGTAATTATGTCTGACACAGTTTTCACCTCACCTTATTCAGAATATTCAACTTAATTCTAATGTTGCTTCTTACAGTTGAATTTTGGTTAACTAATTTTGTTCTACAGTACTCGTTTTGTGGTATCCTGTATAGTTAGCTGCTTAAGAACACTGTCGAGGCTAATTTCAGTTTCTGACGTTATTCATTATAATAAAGGTTTTTGTATTTCCCAATAAAAAACAAAACGATATTGTTTTTACTGACGTTTCGCTATTTAATGCTAATTGCTTTATCGAAGTATTATTAAACCGGAATTTACAAAATCTCAGCATATATATAACAAAGAGTTAAGAGGTAAGAAAATATACTTAGGTCATGTTAAAGAGACATATTGAAAGTCAGAATAACAATGAGGATCACTAAACCAAATAACAAAGATAATAGTACATCTGTTATGGTATCAGAACAAAGTTTACTAACTTGATCATCGTTCGTTAGTGAGGGGTCATTTTTCGTTATCAAGTTGGTCAATTGTTAAAATCAAGTGTAGACTGTTGGATTTGATCAGTGTTTAAAATTATAAAGGCATTGTGTGTTTACATAGTGAACTTGCATATAGCATTCGTGTTGATATTGTCACTTCATGGGGGAGGGAGGTGTTGTAACCAGGTCAGATTCTGTTTAAGTCCATCATTCCTATTCAGGCAATTTGGATTCCACTTGATATGAAGTGCTTCTGATATTAGACGTTCTTTGTGATTTCTGAAGTTTTTCTGGATTATTTCAATATTCTCAAAATCAATTTTGTGACCTGATTCTATAGCATGTAGACCTATGGCTGATAATTTTTCAAGTTTTTCTAGTTCAACGGCATTTCTTAGTGGTCAAACAGATGCTCTACGGTGTTCATTTCTTCTGATTTTGATTTCTCGAGATGTTTGTCCGATGTATATCGCATCACATTCCAAGCATTTTATTTTATAGACACAATTAGACAGAGAATCTTTAGGGATCTGGTCTTTTATATGGAGAAGGTTGTTTCGTAGTGTGTCTGATGTCTTGAAGAAAACTCTAATGTCAAGCTGATTGAGTACTCTTCTGGTATCATCTGACGTCTCTGCTCTATATGGAATGACGAGTGTTGAGGTCCATGTTTTCAGAATGCGTTTTTGGCCATACTTAATGTCTGTGTTTATTTTGTTGATTAAGTCCATTGGGTAGTTTGCTTGAGAGTTTCAGTAATGTTTGATATTTCTTCTTCTTTTTCTTTCTCATCCGTTATCAGAGAGTGTAGTCATCTAATAAGACTTGAAACAACTGATACCTTTGCGCTGATGGGGTGTGATGATTTGAAATTTAAATATTTATCGGATTGGGTTTTCTTCCTGAATTAGGATATCCGTTTTCCCTTCTCTTAACTAGGTATTTCACCGACGTCTGATTCTGGGAGATACACAGTTTATTTTCCCCAGGAATGAATCGTGTAGATCTCGTTTTAGTACTACAAAAGTATCATCTACATATCTTAACCATATTTTAGGAGTGAGTATTCTTGAAAAGACGTTATTTTCGAATATATTCATGAAAAAGTCGGCGACTATCGGGGAGATTGGTAAACCCATAGCAACACCATTTGTCTGTCTATATAAACTCCCTTTAAATGTAAAATAATTACTTTCTAGACAGAATTTCAAGCTCTTAATTATTTCACTGGTGTCCAGTGGACATCTTTGTGATAGCGTCGTATCTGATTCTAGTAGACTGGAAATGATATCAAGACTTTCGGTAATGGGGATAGTAGTATAAAATGAGTTAATATCATAGCTTACCATAATGTCTTTATCAATTTCTAGGTGTTCTATTTGGGATTTGAAATCATATGAATTCCTTACAATATTTGAGTGTCGTTTTGTAGTGGTTGTAGTTCCGAGAGTAAGTTATTATTGTAAAATAAAACCACACAGATTTATCGACGCAGTGTCATCAAATAATCACTATTTTCATTTATCCAGATCTCAGAGGTCCTGAACCTATCTCTGGTTTCAGAAGACTAAGCCTAATACGCAGAATACTATGCACGGTAACCGGCGTAGAACAACAGAATAGATAGGATGGTACAACTGTTTATTCTCCCGCCGATAATGGAACAGAACTAAGATTACAACACAAAAAGTCTGTAAATTAAAGTTGATATAATGTACAATAATACTTCCGATCGTCTTTCTCCAGTCTTCTGCCAACCAGTATACGACTAAGCAACGATAGCCTTCTTATCTTCCGCAAAATGGAGACCATTTCGAATGAACAGATGTTTTTATGTTCACGAACACTGACGACAGTCTTTGAAGCGTTTCATGACTATGCGTCTCTCAAGAAAGTTTCGGTTAGCTATTCGGTAGGACTAAGAGATAGGCTTTCCTATGTTCAAGCCACAATGAGTTGCTTTTAATCATTACAAACAGATAGAATGAAATGCACATCTTGTACTCCACTATTAGTATCCATTAAACAAACAGTTTTCTTTATTACTTTTCACAATGGAATTCTAGCTTGATAGTTACACTGAATAGATAACATTTTTAAAGTACACCTTAGTATTCATAATGATTACAGGCGTAAAAAATTAGTTTCATCATCGAATATTATTTTATCACACAGCCTACAGGTTTATTCACAGAACAGAGTAAAATTATTAGTCGTTAGCGAATTTGTTTAGTGAATAAAATTAGTGTCAATTTGCAGTCATATTTCTCCAGTATTGTGGTCAGTGCTACTTATAATCGGATATAAGTAGTATACCAGTAAACGAATTCATAAAAGTAACAATATATTTTACGGCACTGGGAAAAAGCAATCGAAGTAGAGAACTGTGAGAAGAACGTAAAAAACACTGTGCAGAATTCAACAAGCCATCGAACCTGGTGATATTCGACCAATTTGCAAATGATGTGCGAATAAAGACCTAAAGATAATGTATGTACTTTCAATGCATTTGTCCTGATAAACACTGCCTTCCAGCCTAATCGGTCTCTTTATATATATCGTAAACAAACGTTAACCACTGTATCTTTGTTTATTTACAATCGGATCACTTACTGTAAAGACCATTCGTTACTCAAAAAAGAAAGAAAGAAAAACAGTATTAACTGCTTTCTTATCCTCAATATGTTAATTAATTTTTACCCGTCTCTTATATTTTCCACCGATACAACAAGCGACAAAGTGGTCTTATGTTGATCAGTTCTATTCTAAGCCTCATTTAATGAAGTCAGTAGACGGTAGCGTACTTGTTGTTATTGTTGTTGGTTATGCCAGTAGATAAAGAGAGAGAATATCGACAACCTCAGATATGTTTCGGCCTACAGCTCTTTCATGCACTCCATTATAATGGAGTGATAATTGTGTTGTTGTTATTGTAAATAAACACTGGTTCATTAACTTCCTAGTATCCATCCCTACTAAATGTCGCTTTATAAAAACAAAGACTGTTTTATCCATACAAAAAAGAAAGCGTTTCTTTGGTAAACAAATAGAATATCTGTATCATTCAGCATTACTTAGAGAGAGATAAAGAGTAGTCTTTTGCAAGCTTTGAAATGATAAAGCTGTATATCACGTTAGCTTCAGCACTATGCTGTGGGGTGTGACAAATCATTATCAACCTCATTTGACAGTTCGTCGTATGAAAGTGCTACATTTCAAGTGATCCACAACAGAAAGTGAAGACAAGATTAACAAAAGGCTACTTTTTATCACCCACAATGATACTCCTAATTGTGGAGTGGATCATATGGAAGATTGTGGGGAGTGAGAAGAAGAAGACTCTAAAAGTTCTGGACTTCGCAAAGGATTTATTTCCGATGTCATATAAATTCGAAGACTTATAGGCAAAATCAACAAAACTGCAGAAGAAGCAGCGAAGACAGTCCTTCAAGTCAATATAGAGAAGACAGAGGTAATTAAGATACGTCACCAACAATAAGAATCACCAGTCACTATCAACGGGAAGAAATTAGAACTATGTTGCTTCTTTCGCATATTTGGGTAGCATCGTTTCAACTACAGGCTGCTGATACTGATAAGGAAGGCAAGGTACACCTTCGTCACTCTGAAATTAGTTTGGAAATCCCTTGAACTCAGTAAGAAGAGGATTGGTGAAATGTTTGAGTAATAGAGTACAAAATCTCAGTAGTACCATGGAAAATCTAAGACAGGAAGTGATACATATAAGAGAAGCTTTGGAATCTAATAATTACCCTGATAAATTAGTCAGAAAGTATGTAGGGAAATGTAAAAATAAAATAAACAATGATACTAGTGATAGCGATAATAATAATGATAACAATATTAATGACGACATACATGTCAAATATGCAAAAGATAATGACAACACCAACACTAAAGAATCTAAATCATCAGTGGTAATTCCATACAAGGAAGGTCAAATACATAGGTCAAAGTAGTAGAACAGGGGCAGTCAGACTAGCCGAGCACAAAATCCTAGTAGCAAGATCTAGATTAACTTACCCCAATAAGATAAGAATTATAGAGAATAGTTCAGCTACAGCACCCACTACATGCAATTACTCACAACCAAACAATAGGATTGGATAAGGTGGCAGTTTTAAAATCTGATGTCACAGGGTATAGGGAGAGATTCATAACGGAAGCTTTGTTTATCGAATCAACTGAGGAGAATACGTGTAATAGGAATGATTCAACACCTATCCACTCGGACATCTGGAAAATTCTACTACCCCTACGACGATGAATAGGAAAGAACAAAGAAAACTATAAAACTCAAGTTTCGAAGTCGTATGATCACAGTTGATATGATAATGAACAATAAATTTTCTTCAAAACTTTGTCATCCAGTAAATAAGAATACTGTTTCACTGTGTGATAAATCTAATAAACAAACTAATATGGAATTACTTACTACCAAAGTGCCCAAGTTTCACACAAATATTAACTCAGAAGAGAGAACAAAATTCGGTTTTTTTTCGACGCCAATGTTAAGTAAGTCAATTCTTCTGTGTGAGTCAGAAACTTCACGCATCACGGAAAGCCACTGGCGACTTTTACCGACATCTGCCTTCACCCCCTCCATACTGAAGATCAAATCGCCAAAAAGAATTAGTAACAGGAAACTCTGAGAACGAACCATCGCAGGACCTATTGTCCAAAAAATATGCAGAAAGGAAATCATATGGATAGGATACACGCCAAGGAGGCCACTTAGTGACGTCATGCGCTAAACTGGCATTCGAGTAAAGTCCGAGTGGAAAACGGCATTACAATCTTTTTCTGTTTCTGAGGAACTAAGAGTCTGCAGTATATATTATTCTGTAAAGCTAATAGAATATATTTCGTTGTCAAATCCTAATTAGGATTTGAAATTCAGATTCCAATTTGGTTTGACCTAAGACCAATCTTATTTGTTCATAACATCTTATTACAATTTACTATTCAGCCCCTTTATTTTATCATTAGACATTATCGGTCAGCCCTCACATTCAGTGTCCGCAATGTTAATGTGTGTTTGTGTGCATTTTGTGTCTATCGCATTTCTCTCACCCCAATGACACTTGTATTCTGACGACTATAAAACAACATTATATCACCCAATTGTTCATTCACACTTCATCACATTTTTCTGACTATACACCCTATAGACATTTGATTGATTATGTTAACTAATGGACTATCACCTCAACTTACACATGCACCCCAATACAGTTTCTGATATTATTTTCATTTGCCTTTATTGGCTATATGTACCCTATTATTCATGGATTTATAACTGTAGAGCCTGAAGAAGAAGTTATCGAAAACAGTAGTTCGCTCAAAATCTTGTTTTGATTTCAATATGGGGATATTTCATTTATTGTTCATAATTCACTGAAAAATTCAAACGTCAGAGTTATGAATACTGTGTATCTAATTCCAGTTTAAGAGGGGAACAATATTTTTTTCCCAGTGGAGATATTTCTCTTTTTATTTCTTGTGTTCCCAGTGGAGTTTTAGTAGCTGTGATACTTTTATTTTACTGGATTAAGTTGCTAGTCTCACGGACATCCTTCCCTCTTTTCAGGGTTTACTATCGGCTGTTAAAATAGACGGGGTTTCGAAGTGAATCTTCTAGAAATCGAAAGTGTGGGAGCATTATTGCCATTGAACTAATGATGTACGAGCATATTGGTCTAAGTACTCAACTTTCCGTTGACATATTCACGGTTCGAATCCCACCCTAACTGCTTCAGTGCAGTCGAATTAGTAGTAGTGCGTCAGTGGCACAGTGGTTAGGACTCTCGCCGACCATGCACATGGTCCGGGGTTCGATCCCCTGCCGGCGCACACCCGATATCTATGGTATGCCTGAATTTGGGCAACCTATATCCATGCTGAAAATTCCATACTTGTACTGAAAATACGGTGTGGAATCAAGCTGTAAATCAAAAAAAAAAACCAAAAAAAAATTATCAATTCTCATACTACATGCGTGGCTTATAGTTAGGCTGGTGCAAGGAAAGTCTGTTGTAGATAACTCAGTTCTAAGAATTCAATTTATACATCCACACATCTGTACATTGACTAGAGACCGATGCGTTCTGATATGACCTCATGATGCTTGCTGAGAAGTCAAAGATTAACAGTACAGTGTGAAATTTGTCTTCCTTTGATAACTTAACACTTATGGGCATGAAGCGACAAACGGAAGAAGATATTTACTATACTTTTCTGAGATTTTTTCATATACTACTATGGCTTTATGGAGTAGTATAAAGAAACAAGACTAATTTTATGCATAACATATAACTAGAAAAACTAACTTTTGCACTCAGTGAATCATAGATCCTGCGAATGACACCATTAGGTTTATTTGAAATTGGCATTAGATCAGCGTCACCTAATGTTGGTGGGACCAGTGTTGCATTTGGATAGGCAACATCTGATTTGCGATATAAAATGTATTTCGTATTGATTCATAAAACGATAAAAAAAATTTCTTAGAAATAGCTCCCTTGATAAATTTCGATAAAGAAAGGAAGACGAAATTTGCAGTATAAAATGATACCATCATTCTATTTCACGGGTTCTCATCAGCTGCAGACTACCTGAAATTACAATGGTTATATAAATGATAATAACATACTTTAATGTTTGATTAGTAGTAGAGACGAGATAAAATTGACGCATCCAAAAAAGAATGAAAGCATTACAATTTTTAGTTTAAGTTATCATCATCAATTTATACACTTTCAGAGCTGAAAAGAGGGGGAAAGGGTAAGACAGAAAACAGAAAAATTGATTAACAGAAACTGTGTTAGCTTGTGGGTTCACATGGCAACTCCAAAAAACAAAAGCATTTACAGTTTATAAGATTGAGATTTGCTCAGTGAGTTGAGATCACTGAATTAGATGACTAATCAAAATCAAAATTCAGTTACCAAGGGAGTGAGAGATTAATCACACTCTGTTTCTGTATGCATAAGTCTGGTTTAAATCGTTTGATTGCGATCGCTTCGGCAAATCGGATCTAAATGTAAAAAGAACAAACGAAGGCACGATCGAAAAGTCCATCTATAGAAAAGAAACCTGGACTGGGCAATATCTTCAATATAACAGCTTTTGTCCCATAAGCTATAAACGTGGATTAGTGAGGACTTTGTACGACAGAGCCAGGAAGCTATGTTCACCAAACAAGGTCGAAGAAGAACTAGATTTCGTCGAGAAATGCCTGAGGGAAAACGGATACCCTAAAGGATTTATACAGAAGTATAGCAGAGAAAAAGATAAGAAAGGAAAGCATCCAACTGTAGAAAAGAAAAAAGTGTTTATTTGTCTCCCATTCAAAGGAGATGCAGTTTCACAAAGGACTGACAGAAGACTGAAAGGAGCAATAAATAGAAGCTTCCCGGCAGCAAAACTCATAACAGTATACAACACCACTCCTTCCATGATCAACTCAAAACTGGATAAATACTCTGCTGATGTCACTTCCAACTGCGTTTATGAATTTACGTGCACTTGCGGGAGCAAGTACATTGGAAGGACAGAAAGAAGGGCTTCTATCCGGTTTTCTGAACATATTCCAAGAAACCTATGCCTGAAAGGAAGCAAATATTCTCAGAGTGCAATTACCAGACATATTGTCGATACCGGACATCTCGTAGAGATTTCTAAGTCCTTCAAAATATTAAATAGACAAAGGACAGCAAATTTACTACGATTTGCCGAAGCGATCGCAATCAAACGATTTAAACCAGACTTATGCATACAGAAACAGAGTGTGATTAATCTCTCACTCCCTTGGTAACTGAATTTTGATTTTGATTAGTCATCTAATTCAGTGATCTCAACTCACTGAGCAAATCTCAATCTTATAAACTGTAAATGCTTTTGTTTTTTGGAGTTGCCATGTGAACCCACAAGCTAACACAGTTTCTGTTAATCAATTTTTCTGTTTTCTGTCTTACCCTTTCCCCCTCTTTTCAGCTCTGAAAGTGTATAAATTGATGATGATAACTTAAACTAAAAATTGTAATGCTTTCATTCTTTTTTGGATGCGTCAATTTTATCTCGTCTCTACTACTAATCAAACATTAAAGTATGTTATTATCATTTATATAACCATTGTAATTTCAGGTAGTCTGCAGCTGATGAGAACCCGTGAAATAGAATGATGGTATCATTTTATACTGCAAATTTCATCTTCCTTTCTTTATCGAAAATAATTTCTTTCGATCAGCAAAGAATTCTGGCCAGAGTTGTCTAAATTTCACTACGCGTTATTTCTCTTTTGACATCAGAACTTATGAAGAAACACAATTATAAATTTGGGTAAATCACAATTTCAATTTTATCTTTTATCTAACTAGAAGATTTATGTAACCTATTACATTTTCAAGAGTTTGGTTTGTAGGGATTTGATTTATGCCAATTTCTGATCACGGAATAATATCAGTTAGAGAACCACTGAAAAACGAGGAGTATTCAATAGCCAGCTGTTTCGTCCTAATTCCGAACTCATCAGCAACACTTAGCCTCAGCTAGGACTCGAACTTAGGACCTCCCGGTCACAAGGAAAGCTGGTAGACCATACAGACACTGGGACTCAACTTAATGGCCATTCTATGAATTGTAATTTCTATCAATTGGTGATTTTATTGTGACTGGCATAAGCCACTGTCATAGCTGGCGAGTATATGTCCTCACTGACTACCTGGTGGATCCCACTGGACACACCTTCTTACTGAACTCCAGCCATCTTCGTCCTGTAGTCAGTTACCAGTGAGCATCAGTGGTCGCTCTAAGACTACGAACTGGTGGAAGCTGGAATTCATAGGCTGGCCATTCAGTTTAGTCTCACCGGCTGAATGATCTACGGGCATGACTTGTAACTGGAAAGTCTTGGGTTCAAATCCCAGCGGTGAGTGCATGACGCCCATGAGTCCGGAAGTCGAACAAAGCAGCTGGCTGTCGAGTATTCACTGGTTTTCAATGATTTTCTGACTGATATCAATGTGCGATCAAACTAAAAACTAATCTGTTATAGTTTGCTCAATTTCGAAGTTCAGTTTTGTTTGGCATTAACTTTCAAGTCACTCTAGATAGGCCCCATAGGCTTATGCAGTTGAGTGGCTACAGGTCTGAATCTCAGTCCACCAGCTTCAGCCGAGGAAACGGGATAATTACATTAAGCTAAATGACAAAGTCTGACTCACTACCTACCATTTCCGCTAAATTTTTCAATGAAACAATCATCCACCATGCTCTTCATAATGTTTATAAGTACTGACAGACAAGTTATTAGTCTGACGATAATGATAGTAGAGTTTCTAGTGGTTGTTTTCTGAGAAGCCCACGCCTCCACTGGGAGCTACTTTCAGTTACCAGTGGATTTATGCGACCTCATTATCCGTGAGGGATACTTCTCTGGAGTAGGTTTACAGAGTAGAGACAAAAGCATGAGTAACCATTTTTATTCATGCACTAGTATTCAGTGATGAAGCTCACCTGCTTTCAGGAAACTGTATTTCTGAGATCACCAAACAAACGATAGACATCTTTGCATTAATACACGTTTAAACTTATATCACAAAAATAGAAAGTAGGTTCATTCTAAAATAACTGTTCAATAATGGCAACCACTAGATGCTTCATACGTTAGTTTCAGCGAGTGAATCATTCAAGATTTTCATATGAACCAGCCTTTTAAACGACATTTAGCGAATATTTATCGAATCCATAACCAGATTGACATGAAGGCGTTTTGAGTCGATAGAAAGAATAAGCAGATCATTTTAAACTGTCGATATCCTCACGATTACTTCAAGTGTTAATGTCTTCCGTCTCATTGGAGATGTTGGAAAACAACAAAATTCAACAGCCGGGTCCTTAATTTCATGAAGAGTAAGGCAGTAACACAGCGAATTAGAAGGTTTAATTAGCTTCAGTTGAAAAACTTTAATCTGATATGTCATTCATTCTAATAGCTATGTGTCGATGGCCAGCGTAATTCACAATGAGTGAATATATGTATTGCACTGGTCGATCTTCCTTTCATCAGCCTTCTAACCACAGTCAGTGAATAGAAACTGATTGAAAGAAGTAAGCAAAATACAGCAAAGAAAGGAATTAAAGACATAGATGTTCGCCATATATGCCATTTAGTTATCTTCAAAAACGATGTAGCTTTGAGTACGACTGTTTAAATGAGTGTGTGAACTGCAGTTAGGATAAAGTTCTGCTTAATTGGTGCTGAGAGGAATAACCTATGTTTTAAATCTTTGACAGGTTGGTATGATAATCAAGATCAGTCTGGAAATAAACCACAGATGGTCATCTTCACTGACGCATACACCACTGGTTATATATACACAGATGTAACGAGTCTGTCACCGTCTTGGATTTCATATTTAAACTCAACAGTTTCTAGAATATAATACATCCACAGTCTCTTCAAGTATTGCTATTTGTAGGGATTTTCTTTGATTGGTTGGAGGATTTCATCATGAGCTGACATCAGCAAGAGAACCATTGGAAAGCCAGCACTGGAGTACTGGACAGCTGTTTCGTCAGTCTAGTTTGGAACACTTCATCAGTACGCAACCACCGCCAGGGTTAAAACCCAGCACCTTCTGGCTACAAGGCGAGCTTACTCGTAGACCATTAATCCACTGTGACGTGATCCAGTGGCTAGCCCATGAATTCTAACTTCTGCCAATTCATGACATAGCGCGATCACTTCGCAATGTCTTTTTCGATGAGTTACTGTCCTCACCTTCAACCTGCTGCACCCTACTGGTCACGGCTACCCACTAGAGCCCCAGGTCACTACCTGAATGAGACCAGTCACCAGTGGGCATCAGATGAATTCTCAAGTATTGGTTTTTGTAGGAAATTAGTTTGATTGGTTGGAGGATTTCATCGAAGAAGACATTGCGAAGTCCCAAACGATGCTGACGATAGAGCTGTCCAATACTCCCAGGTTTCAACATTTTACACTCAATTATGTAAAAAAATGAGGCATATCGTCCGTCTACTTATCCATTAATTCACAGTGGGTAAAGAAAATTTTGAACTATCAGTGCATTTTTTCCGACAATCTACAGTCATTCGCTTAAGTTCGGTCACCTCAGTTAACTTTCTAACTAAGTAGCTTAGCCAGTGTTAAGCCCGTTAAAGACTGATGGTTAGGCGTGAGGCTAGCAATCCTATCCCGTAAAACAACAATAGTGTCACTGAAACTTCGAAGGTCTAGCTTGAAACCTTATTTTCCACTGAGAAAGCAAAGGAATAAGAAAAAATATTCATCCCAATGAAACACACCTAGCGTCTGTAGCTCAGTGATTCAGTTCATGTTCAGGTTTTTATCCTGGTGCGTGCTGAAGGCTTGATGAATAGCTAAGAATAAAGCAAACCTTAATATTAAGTAGGCGGTGTGTAGTTTCAGTGAGAACAGAAATGAGCGTGGATTTATGAAGTAATAAGTTAAGGTTGGTCTTCACAGAAATACACCAAGCATAGGAAAGAATAGAAATGCAATGATACTACAGCAGTTAGATAAAGATCTGGCGTACTACATGACCAGAAAAGATCATACGAGATTTTCAGAAACCGGTATATAGCGAGTGGTGGGTTTTTCTTCTAAGTTTCAAAAAGGCTTTGTACTATGTTACCGACCGTCACTAATCCTAGACTCTTGGCATAGAACTTGCTCATCGCCAAATACTAATTTTATCTTCAAAGCACCTTTCAGACCATGGTAACTCATATATATATATCTGTCCTCATGAATTGCTCATCTACCTACACAAACAACTAGTCGTTATTTACAGACTGTGAAAGCATCATATTAACTTTGAGAATTTGTTGTGTTGCTCTATTTCACCAAACTAGCGTACACGTAAATCTCTTATTACTTCTTCGCGTTTATTATTGTGTCCTAACGTTGTGCCAATGTCCCACTTGTTATCATGCAATCTATAGAGCGATAAACAAATCAAAGTCCAATTACATAGGGAAAGTTTAATACGATGATGAATAATAAAATGGGTCACTACAAGTTTAGTCAGCATCAAAAACAGACGACCCAAAAAGATCCAACTGAACAGACGGAGCTCCAGCTAACCAACTTATTGAAAAAAATGAAAGATGAATCGATTATCAATACAGAACTATATGAAAAACTTCGCCCATCTGGTTCTACATCGCCACGAATGTATGGACTACCCAAAGTACACAGGAAGGACGTCCCACTCCGCCCAATATTAGATATGATCAATTCGCCATATCACCTAATCGCGAAATGGCTGGTAGAAATTCTTGGACCAGTGAAAGAAAAGTTGTCTAGATACAACCTCCGCGACACATTCGACTTCGTGGATTCAATTAAAAATGTCAACCTCGCAAATAAAAAGATGGTCACCCTAGACGTCGTCTCTCTATTCACCAATGTTCCTCTGACAGAAACTATATGCTTTCTGTGTGACTTCATCCAATGCAACAGCATAGATGTCGGCATACCGATGCATTATCTAAAGGAGCTGTTACTACGCTGCACCTTCAACGTCTACTTCAGATTCAACAATGAAATCTACAGGCAAACAGATGGCGTAGCAATGGGCTCTCCACTCGGACCACTCCTAGCCGACTGTTTTATGGCCAGCCTCGAAAACAACCCGTTATCATCAACTATCGACGACCTTCATCTCCAGAAGAGATACATTGATGATACTTTCATCATTTGTGATGAGAAGCTAGACCTTGAAAACCTACTTCAAATCTTCAACAACGCCCACCCAAACATCGACTTTACACTTGAAACCGAATCCGACGGAATGTTCCACTTCCTGGACGTCCATCTGACAAGAAATGACAACGACTCTTTGAAAAGGTCCATATACAAAAAGCCTACATGGACTGGACAATTCATCAACTTTCAAAGCTTTGTACCGCTAAGCAGAAAGAGGAACCGATACACGCTCTTTCCTCGAGGATTCGGAAGATATGCAGCGAGGAAGTGATCGAAGAAGAACTGCGTAATCTCCGAAAAACCCTGATGGAAAACGGTTTCCCGCCCAGGTTCATAGACAAGAATCTCAAACCGAAGAAGACTTCAGAACAAGTCCAATCCGTCCCAAAGAAAATACTTCTGCTTAATCTAGAATTCAAAGGTGATATCGAAGCAGAAATCCTTCGCAAACGCCTCTCCAAATCGCTGAGGAAAACATACTTCGCCGAAAGCCTACGACTGACGTTTTCCTGCAAGAAACTGTTCAACCAGAACGCGAAAGACAAGCTGTCGCATTGGGCCACCTCAACATGCATATACCAGTTCACTTGCTCTTGTCGAGCTGAGTACATCGGCCGTACCATGCGCCAACTTGGAAAACGCGCTCGTGAACACTACCCAGCCTGGCTGGTAAAAGGAGAGCAAAAACGTGTAAACAGTTCAGTGACAGAACATCTGGTCAACTCAGGACATTCAGCGCCTTTCGAAAAGTCCTTCAAAGTAATATACAAAATTCAATCAAAGGGAGTGAAATCAAGACATCTGGGCATAGCTGAGGCGCTAGCTATCCAAAAGCTCAAACCCACACTTTGTATCCAAAAGAATTACGTCCAACCCCTCTCCCTACCATGGCCATCATAAACAGGTAAATTTTTTTCAGTAATGACAATCTCATCGCCTTTCTTATCTAAACTTCCTGTTTATTCATGTTATTTTAAGTTTTCATAATCCCTGTCTACACTACCATATTTTCACATCCACACTTCCTGTTTATTTTGTCATTTTATTATTTCTACATATTTAATCCCTGATTGCATAAACGATTATTCATCACACTAGTTTCTTATCCAAACATCCTGTATATTTTGTTATTTTTACATTTCTAACCCCCAATTGCACAATGTCAATTTTCTTAGTTATTATAATGCTACTTTGCTTGAGTTTTACCCATCCCCCTGTTTATTATGGCATTCTAATTCCTAATTGTAATTTTTATTAAAACAATTATTCATCACATTAGTTTCTTATCGAAACATCCTGTATATTTTGTTATTTTTACATTTCTAACCCCCAATTGCACAATGTCAATTTTCTTAGTTATTATAATGATACTTTGCTTGAGTTTTACCCATCCCCCTGTTTATTATGGCATTCTAATTCCTAATTGTAATTTTTATTAAAACAATTATTCATCACATTAGTTTCTTATCGAAACATCCTGTATATTTTGTTATTTTTACATTTCTAACCCCCAATTGCACAATGTCAATTTTCTTAGTTATTATAATGCTACTTTGTTTGAGTTTTACCCATCCCCGCCCCTGTTTATTATGGCATTCTAATTCCTAATTGTAATTTTTATTAATTCAACCCCTAACCGGAAATGAAATTGTTCTGGAACTTTCCCATCCATTTGATATAAGTACACGAATGTACAGCCTAGATGATGACTTCGTCGAAAAGAAAATTTTCTTCGCTGCAACTGTCTTTTTATTCCCTATGATCAAATGTGTATATTCCGTGATTTTAACACGCAATATTTAGAGCGATAAACAAATCAAAGTCCAGTTACATAGGGAAAGTATAATACGATGATGAATAATAAAATGGGTCACTACAAGTTTAGTCAGCATCGCGTCCTTGGCTATTTCTGATCTGAATTGATAGTTCATACTCAAAACTGCCAATTCACGTGTTTTTAGTGGACTCTGTCATCCTGTCTATATCTGTTTCGTTGCTGCTTTTGGTATGAGATAGACACAGGTGAATTTCACGTCTTTTACCTTGGTTCAAGGCTTTTATACATTACTCTGAAGACCATGTATTGACTTCCTGTACTCCTCAGATGCATGCAATATTGGGTGCTGATAGGTGATAATTTACAGTATGCAGTCAAACAGAACTGAACTAACTAATGAATACTTGTTGAGAGTATTTTCGTAACCACCAGGACTCGAACTTATTTCTTCCCGGTTAGAAGGCAAGCTGGTAGACCATACAGCTACTGGGACTCAAATTAGTGGCATAAGCCACCGTCACAGCTGGCGAGTATATGTCCTCACTGACGATCGGGTCGATCCTACTGGTCACAACTTCTCAATGTACTCCAGTCACCTACGTCCTGTAGCCAGTTACCAGCGAGCATCAGTGGTCGCTCTAAGACTACGAAATGGTAGAAGTTGGAGTTTATAGGCTGGCCATTCAGTTTCATCTCAGCGGTTGAATGGTCTACGGGCATGACTTGTAACTGGAAGATCCTGGGTTCAAATCCCAGTTGTGCGTGTATGATGCCCATGAGTCCGGAAGTAGGACAAAACAGTTAGATGTCGAGAACTCATTGGTTTTCAATGATTTTCTAACTGATATCAATCTGTGACCAAACTCGAAACTAATCTGTTATAGTTTGTTTAATTTCAAAGTTCAGTTTTCTTTGACACTGACTTTCAAGTCACTCTAGATAGGCCCCATAGGCTTAAACATTTGAGCTTCGGTTAGTGGCTACCGGGTCTGAAACTCAGTCCACCTACTTCAGTCTAGGAAACGGGATAATTACATTAAGCTACATGACAAAGTCTGACTCACTACCTACCATTTCCGCTTAATTTTTCAATGATACAATCATCCACCATGCTCTTCATAACGTTTATAATTACTGACAGACTAAGTTATTAGTCTGACGATAAGGATAGTAGAGTTTCTATTGGTTTGGTAACTGCAGCATCTTTGACATATTTTGATAACAATCCTCTGCAGACTTCAGTGCAGAAAATTTGCATTCAGAGGCTAAAGGAGTGATATTCTGATTGATTTTACCTAGAATCATGCTACATTGTCTTCTAAGAAGCCCACCCGTCTACTGGGAGCTACTTTCAGTTACCAGTGGATTTATGCGACCTCATTATTGGTGAAAGATACTTATCGGGAGTTGGTTTACAGAGTAGAGACAAAATGATGTGTAACTGTAACGACAGAAGGCAAGAGTCAGGCAACAGATCATTTATTAAGGAAATCAAAGCATATTTATATATATTTTCATGTACATTATTTAAGCAAACAAACACAGTCTTCCAATTGGTTGTTTCTCACGTAAAGTTAATCTTTCATCTATTTGTGACTGTTTCTTGAATGTCAAATCCTCTATATGTTAACTGCATCCGCCTACGCAAAGTCTGCTGTGGTCGGTTTTGAATCAATCTTTGTTCACATTTTCTCACGACAAATCTTGGGAACGTAAATATTGACGTAAATTACTGTCTACCAATTTGGCTAGTAGACAGCTCTCACGACATAACTTTGTAATTCATGCGCTAGTATTCAGTGATGAAGCTCACCTGCTTTCAGGAAACTGTATTTCTGAGATCACCAAACAAACGATAGACATCTTTGCATTAATACACGTTTAAACTTATATCACAAAAATAGAAAGTAGGTTCATTCTAAAATAGCTGTTCACTAATGACAACCAGTAGATGCCTCATACGGTAGTTTCAGCGAGTGAATCATTCAAATTTTCATATGAACCAGCCTTTTAAACGGCATTTAGTGAATATTTATCGAATCCATAGTCGGATTGACATGAAGGCGTTTTGAGTCGATAGAAAGAATAAGCAGATCATTTTAAACTGTCGATATCCTCACGATTACTTCAAGTGTTAATGTCTTCTGTCTCATTGAAGATGTTGGGAAACAACAAAATTCAACAGCCGGGTCCTTAATTTCATGAAGAGTAAGGCAGTAACACAGCGAATTAGAAGGTTTAATTAGCTTCAGTTGAAAAACTTTAATCTGATATGTCATTCATTCTAATAGCTATGTGTCGATGGCCAGCGTAATTCACAATGAGTGAATATATGTATTGCACTGGTCGATCTTCCTTTCATCAGCCTTCTAACCACAGTCAGTGAATAGAAACTGATTGAAAGAAGTAAGCAAAATACAGCAAAGAAAGGAATTAAAGACATAGATGTTCGCCATATATGCCATTTAGTTATCTTCAAAAACGATGTTGCTTTGAGTACGACTGTTTAAATGAGTGTGTAAACTGCAGTTAGGATAAAGTTCTGCTTAATTGGTGCTGAGAGGAATAACCTATGTTTTAAATCTTTGACAGGTTGGTATGATAATCAAGATCAGTCTGGAAATAAACCACAGATGGTCATCTTCACTGACGCATACACCACTGGTTATATATATACATATGTAACGAGTCTGTCACCGTCTTGGATTTCATATTTAAACTCAACAGTTTCTAGAATATAATACATCCACAGTCTCTTCAAGTATTGCTATTTGTAGGAATTTTGCTTGATTGTTTGGAGGATTTCATCATCAGTTGACATCAGTAAGAGAACCATTGGAAAGCCAGCACTGGAGTACTGGACAGCTTTTTCGTCAGTCTAGTTTGGAACGCTTCATCAGTACGCAACCACCACCAGGGTTAAAACCCAGCACCTTCTGGCTACAAGGCGAGCTTACTCGTAGACCATTAATTCACTGTGACGTGATCCAGTGGCTAGCCCATGAATTCTAACTTCTGCCAATTCATGACATAGCGCGGCCACTTCGCAATGTCTTCTTCGATGAGTTACTGTCCTCACCTTCAACCTGCTGCACCCTACTGGTCACGGCTACCCACTAGAACCCCAGGTCACTACCTGAATGAGACCAGTTGCTAGTGAGCATCAGATGAATTCTCAAGTATTGGTTTTTGTAGCGATTTAGTTTGATTGGTTGGAGGATTTCATCGAAGAAGACATTGCGAAGTCCCAAACGATGCTGACGAAACAGCTGTCCAATACTCCCAGACTTCAATTTTGTGCACTCAATTATGTAAAAAATGAGGCATATCGTCCGTCTACTTACCCATTAATTCACAGTGGGTAAAGAAAATTTTGAACTATCAGTGCATTTTTTCCGACAATCTACAGTCATTCGCTTAAGTTCGGTCACCTCAGTTAACTTTCTAACTAAGTAGCTTAGCCAGTATTAAGCCCGTTAAAGAGGGATGATTAGGCGTGAGGCTAGCAATCCTATCCCGTAAAACAACAATAGTGTCACTGAAACTTCGAAGGTCTAGCTTGAAACCTTATCTTCCACTGAGAAAGCAAAGGAGTAAGAAAAAATATTCATCCCAATGAAACACACCTAGCGTCTGTAGCTCAGTGACTCAGTTCATGTTCAGGTTTTTATGTTGGTGCGTGTTTTTAACGCTGCTTCTACCTTATACTGTTAAAAACTTTTCTTTAGAACAGTATTTTTTAGTAATATCCTTTTCCATTATTCGAAGTTGCCTTTTCTCTCAATAATGGATAAGATTTCAACCTAAAACGATGCCTAATTCTGAAGACTGAAATCCCTCACTCGTTTATGAAGTACCTTCAAGTACGAGCCAACTTGCCTTGTAACCGGAAGGTCCTGGGTTCGAACCTCACTGAGGGGGGTGCGTACTGCCGATGATTCCCAAACTAAAGGGGTGAAACAGCTGTCCAGTACTCCCTGTGGCTGGTTTTCAATGCTTCTCTAAGTTACCTAATATGTCAGTCAGTCTGCATCTTACGCATTTCCTATCCTTATTACGTAACTCCTTTACCATTGTATGCATACATTCATTTTGTTTAAACTTGAAGTGGCTGTGTAAAAAATATATAAGTGTAATTTTCTGAGCGCTGTTCACTAATTGTGGAACTTTCTGTCAACTGACAACAGGAGAAATTCGCAAGTATGTTAAAACTTTTCTGTACATAAACCTCATAATTTATTTAGGCTGTAAGCAGAAGCTGATGAGAAGCCAACGAAATAAACAATGATGGTACCATGCATTATTCTGCACAGACCACACTGTTGTTCTTGCTTTATTCAAATGTGCTCATGGTTTTCACTCTGTGTGTAGGCTAATTGAATTTGTACTTTGATGAAGAGTTGAATATAGTCACAAATGTGTATCAGGAATAATAGTATTGTAGACAATCTATAATGAAACGTAACTGTATATGGCTATTAGGTTCATGAGCTTGAGTCCATGCATTAAACAAATTTATTTAATTACACTTAGAAAGGTTACCTATGGTACATGGTCATACATGGTCATTGAAAGTAGAAGATGTTATGAAAAGGCTTGCTGTATTTGACCACATGTTTGATTTTTATCTCCTGTGTTAAACCGTATAATTTGCTGGGTAATGTTTAAGTTAGCCGTTGAGTGTTAGGTAAGTCAGTTGACGAGGTTGTGATCGCTAGAACATGTGTTGCACCTACCGAACCATCGCCTTCTTCGATGAGTAATGTTAGTCGACACAGCATATTAGGCTGGAAAAGAGTTAGGGGTGGTCGTCAATCTAAAACCTGACAATTAGTCCATAACATCTCCATCAGTTGTTTTTTTTGAGCCATGTAGGGAGGTGTAGGGTGTCTGGTTAATTTTATCGGGATGCTAAGGTCCAATGTCTCGGGATAATTGGATGTTAATCGCGATAGATAGATACATAGATCGAGTGTATGATAGACAGCTAATCAATATGATGTGACCTTCTTGTCGCGATTATTGGTTAATTTAATGTAACTCACACCACGTGATGTGACCTTGAGTGTTGTTTGTTGTCTGTCACTTTATTTGTGTGTACATGTAATTAACTGTAATTATCCGTTCATTTTGTCCGTTACCTCAATACTGTTCGGTACGTTTTTGTCCTTTTTTGAATGACAGTGGATTTGTACACTTTTCTTGGTGTAATTGTATGATTTATTTTATGTTTTAGAAACAGATAAAGTTTAAGTCAAGTGATTCTGTTTTTAACTATAGTTAAGCCGAGACTCTGTGTCGTCAGTATTGAGGAAGGACTAAATCTGTAGGCAAAAATAGTAGTCCTACATTGGATATAGCTCAAACTCAATCAGTCCAAAGGTACTGGACTGTACTGTAATCAATCAGTCAGACATAGAAAGACTAAAGTACTCGACATTGTCAGGAACAATGATTATTAATGTATAATGTTGTGATATAATATAAAAAAGATCCTAATTAAATTGAGTTAGATGTGTTGGTTGGTGTCTAGTAAATATGTCGTCTTTCTGTACAATCCTTTTAGGATTGAAAGCGCTTAATAATAATAATAATAATAATAATAATAACAATAATAGCAGTAATACTGATGTCTTGAAATAATAGAGAAGATCTGCAGCTCAGGCAGATGAGTTTGACATGGTTGTATTCTCTGAGTTGTTTAATTTAAATGGCGAAGTCTTCTCTGTCTTTCTAGTAGACAACATCTTCAGCTCAAGCCTTAATATAAAGTTGAACTTGTTTGAATCTTCCATGATCGATAATACACTGGTACCTTCTGACAACCATTGTTGTGACTGGTAGTCAATTTACATTGATCATTATTTTTATTGACTTGGAAGTTGAACTTTCTTGTCATGTGGTTTATTTTCTATTAGTTGGTAAAATTGAATCTCTAGTGTAATGTATTTGTTAATCGCTGATTCATCTGACTACCAACCAGACTTCTAGAAATTCCCTGTCATTACTTTTGGTATTTCCTGTTCTCATCATTCAATATTGTGAAGACATCGACAGCAAAAGAAGATTAGATCTAGAAAATAAATTGCATGCATGAACTGCGATGGACACTACATCGGTCAAAGTGGACGTCTCCCTCGACCAGGAATCCGAAAACACAATAAATTAACTGTAAAAAGACACGACATGTATTCCTGTTTCATATCGATGCGTGTGTGTAGACAATCAAGGACACCAATTCTGTTGGGATAATGTAGAAATTTTAAATAGAGGAAACACCAAAATTTCAGTCAAGGAATTCCTAGAAGCCTGGTGCTCAAGTGAATTAATTAGCAATTAACAAACACATGACTGGTTACAGGATTTCATCATGAGCTGACATTGGTTACAGAAGCATTGGAAAACTTGCAGGGAGTGCTGGACAGCTGTTTCGTAAGCTTAGTTTGGGACTCTTCATCGGTACGCACCCACCGCCAGGGTTCGAACCCAGGACCTTACAAGGCGAGCTCGTATGCCATTAACTCACTTGGGACCGATCCAATGGCTAGCCCATGAATTCTAACTTCTGCCAATTCATGACATAGCGCGACCGCTAGCCAATGTCTTCGGCGAGTATCTGTCCTGACACCCGACCTGCTGCGCCCTACTTGTCACGACTTCTGACTAGAACCCAGGTAACTACCAATCAATCAGATCCCTACAAACCAATAGTTGAATATTAAACACATGACTATGGAGCGAATTTACTAGCCAAAAAAAGTAAATCAAATGACAAGAATGTTCGAATTCCAAGTCAATAAAAAGTCGATGACCAATAAAGATGCAATTTTAACAACCAATCACAACAATGGTTGTCAGGAGTTAGAATTATATCATCCTTCAAGTGGAGAATTCAAATAAGTCCACTTTATATTAAGGCTTGAGCCGAAGATCTTGTCTAGAAGGACAATGGAAACTTCGCCATTACATCAAACAACTGAAAGAACACAACCAAGTCAAAGTACTGCTACCCGTTGATTTGAAAGTGTACCTTTCAAAAACTGGTTTTCAATAACTGTCTAGGCATCACGTTTAAAATATCATTAAATGCTGGCTGTATTGATAAAACTGATTTTTCCAAAGTAAAAGTCTAGTGCTCGGTCGGTATATCTGTGTAGCTGGATGAGCTCGCCTTGTAACATCTCAAGGTTTTGGGTTCCATCTCTTGTGAGATGGTCGTTGGCGGGCGTTGCTACGAAGACTCCTGAACTAGGATGATATGCATGAGCTGTCTAGTGTCCCCCACCCCACCCCACCCCCTGGTTTACGATGGATCCATATTTCGATTATCTTTTGAATACATAGGGTGGAAGAAAATTTTCTTTTCGACGAAGCCATCAACTAGGCCGTACATTCTTGTATTTGTAATAAATGGGTGGGAAAGTTCCACAATTATCATTAGAGAACAAATATTTCTTTTTGTTTTTGGTTATCAATTTTATATGCCATTTTTCTTTCCTCTTTCTTTTCAATAAAAGATGTCGAAAACTGATTCACAACATTTGCCACATGGTGAATTTGTTCCACACGATCCGGCGAAAAATGACTTGACTGTATTTGTCAGTAATCTGGATTATTCAACGACTGAAGATCAGTTGCGAAAGACATTTGAAAAGGTGAGTGCTTTTATTGATTTTATTTATTGATTTTTTTAATAGGCATCAGTCTTGTAGTCATGAGTAGTGTAAGAATGTCATTGTAAATTCAAATGTAGAATGATGTTCATGTTGAGGCAGCTGGTCCATATCGACTCACTGTTTAAGCCTAAAGAGTGAAGTGGTTGAAAATGTTGATAAGTTTTACTATCAAGGAAGAAATAGTGAATATTACTGTATAACACCCTGAAAGTTTATCAGTGAAATTATACTCTACCTCCACAGTGCACAAGTACTATTCTTATATATTAACAGAGTAATTTAACCAGGTTCTATGCAATGTAATTATTTCAGTCTTCTAAGCCTAATCTTTCCTGAACCTAACCGCTAACGTGAAAATATCTCTATACTAACTGTAATCTAACTCGAACCAACCTTAATGTTGCCTTTATTAGGTTAACCTAACCCCAATTTGTCCTTGGCTTGCTCAGTGTTGGCGTTTCAAGGTCATTGGTGCAGTCGCGCACTGAATTGGTAGATTGTGGTGCTGAAAGTTTAACTCGGCCTGGATATCAATTAAAGATTCATTTAAAACCAGCAGCGTGTACTTGACAGCTGTCTCATCCCAGTCTGGGACTCATCGTCAGTTTGCACCTACCGGAGGACACTTAGTTGCCTGTAGTTCTTCTAGTGAGAAGTTGTGACCAGTAGTGGGTGATGGATGGCACTGAAATCACGAATTGGTAAAAATTAGAATTCATTGCATTGGGTGACTACTAAATTGGGTCCCAGTGGCTGAGTAATAGTCTAAGACGTTGAGTTGTAAACGGAGGATCCTGAACTCGAATCTTGGTGGTGAGCTCGCGCTGATGATGAGTCCTGAACTTGCACGAAACAGCTGGCCGGTTTTCAATGGTTCTCCAGCTATTATTATAAATCTGTGACCAAGCTTGAAACTGATTAATTGTCAAACCTTTTATTACTGCCAGTCATTTTGGTGGGTAACACAGCTATAGGAAAGCTGTAAAATGATATCATCTCATAATACTATTTGTCATCTGAATGCTTTATTCAAGTTTAATTTGTGTTGCCTTTTTCTTTGCAACACAGTACTAATTAAATCAATTTTGTTTTACAAGAGTGTTTTTTCTTTACTTTTTTGCGTTCCAAATGATGAAACATTGGGCTTCAAGGTCTTACAGTTTCAGTAGATGTTCTTTTCTGTCGGTTTGTAAACTGGAAGATATTTCAAAGTGTGTCCGTCGGGCGAGAATCAAACCTGAATCTCCTGTGTGATCATCGCGAAGCATTGTATCACTGTCAACTATCAACGCTAAGTGTATACCCTTCTGTAAATCTCTTATAACTGAGAATAATATCAGTACTAAGATTCAGATTTATCGGTAACTGTTGAATCTCTCTCGTATGGCTGGAACGATAGTCGAGTGAAATAAGCAACTAGACTGACTTACGGAATACGATAGTTCCCTTATTATTAAGTTAGTTTCAGCGATGAAGGTCGGACTTTAGGTTGGTTCAACATTGGTAGAATGCTTACTGACCCACTCGAGTGGTCCGTGATTCTATCTCCGACCGATGCATTCACAAACATCGCTTAACCAGTGGTAATTCCGGAGAAGAGGGAAAGTTGGCTGTAAAAACTTCTACCGAAACTTAAAAGCTGAAGCTTGAATACTACGTATGTTCGACTCAGAACGCAAAGGATTAAAAAGCATCTGGTTATATAGAGTTCAAGATTAGGTCAATGGTTTTCGAATCCTATTTTCAAAAAATCTTCTGTCTCAACACAGCTGGCAACTTGATGAATTGCCCATCCTGTTTAATTAAAGTTGGGTTTTATAAAGTCTATAAACTTGTAAATCCATCTCTGTGTATTATTTTACTTTATTTTTGCTTTTGTTTGATAATATTCAGTGTGGTGAATTAACCTCTGTTCGCCTTGTTCGTGATTATGCTGGTCGATCTAAAGGATTCGCTTATGTTGAATTCAAACATAAAGATTCGGTAACCGCCGCGCTCGCATTAGATAGACAACCAGTTGTAAGTGATGAATGCTTTGAGAATAATGCTTCATCAAATCTTGACAATAATTTACAAGATGAAGAAGATCAAGGAACAACAACAACGACGACGAAGACGGTGGCAGAATCTTCGAAATCATCGACACCCTCTAAACGACCAATGTTTGTATCGATCTGTGATCCAAGTAAAGTGAAAGCCTCTGGATTCAAGTATACAGCTGATAAAAAAGAACCAGGAATATTGTTTCTACGAAATTTAGATAAAAATGTAAAAAGTGGAGATTTAGTGAGATTATTTAGAGAGGTTAGTTGGTTAGTTTCTATGTATCTTCGTTTTTGCATTAATCCAATATCTTTCTTTTTTGACTGGTAGGTAATACAAAAAACTACTCTGATCGCTAATCACAGCGTCAACTGCTAGCACACGAAGATACAAGAAGGCTGTTTCTTTGTCTCAGACCACAGTTGTGAAGGATACTGAATAATTTAGGTTCCACTGATAAGTCCAAAGAATTAGTCGAATCAGTGAGAGCCCAGCCTGTCTGTTTTCCACATAGAACTTTGCACCGATGTGCGGCAGTGTAAGTCGCCACACTCCCTCCTTGTAGCACACAAAGCAAGAGAAGAAGAAAGTAGGAGAAATGCATATTAGAGAGAGACAGTAAACAGAGGTGTGAGACAAAGGAATAGTAATAACGAAGAACAAAACAGTTTCATTGGAAATCATAAGTCACAAGGAGTGGATGCATCTGCGTCATTCATTGAGAACGATTTTGAGCCATGTCACCAATTGTTTCCAGCCTTCATTGGTTTTTAATGAAAACTAACTGTTGTAGATTTCATTGACTGGTGCCATGTTTTCGTCTGATCACCGCTAGCTCTTTTCCAGTGTGCGAGAGTGAGAGCCCAGTCTTCACAAAGAGTGACTTTTACAAACAAGAAATGCCACACAAGGATGTAAACATTTCATTAAGGCAAGTAAAATGATTACAGCTTTGATCATGAGCTGATATCACTGAAAAATCAAGTGGTACTGGATAATTGTTTCGTCCTATTCTGGGGTTGTTCAGTGGTACAACCCACCGGCCAGTGTTGGAACTGAGGACCTTCCGATTACAAAGCTAGGTGGTAGACCATTCAGCCACCGGGACCACCTGGTTGAATGGCTCATGAATTCCAGATTCTGCCGATTCACGGGATGCATAAAGTGGGACAGCCGCTGAATGCCGATAGCGAGTGACTGTTCTCAAATACCTGCAAACCATTACTTAGTAATTAGAGTGATTCTCATTAGTGACTGACTCTGTACAGGAAGTTACTTGGATTTCTAGTGGGAAAACGTGACCAGCCGGGTCCACCAAGCGAGGCAAGACAACAGTTACTTTCCTGCGATAGTAGCTGGCGGTTACATTAAATACAGTATGATGAATTGGTGGAAGTTGGAATTTATGGCCTGGCTATTGATTGGGTGAGGTCTCATTGGCGGCGGTATGGTCTACGAGCCCACCTTGTAACTGGAAAGTTCAGCGTTCGAATCCCGGTAGGTGTATACTGATGAAGAGTCACAACAACTATCCAGTACTCCCTGATTTGCCACTGGTTCCGTAAGTAGTGATATCAGCTTGTGATGTAACTTGTTGTCAATAGACACCCTGGAAACCGACATTTGATCGAAATTGAGACCACATTATGGATGGTATTCCAATTGTAATCAGTGGATATCTGGCTTCTGAAATGATGTTCTGTCAACTGTATTGCAAGACTCATATGGCTGTATATTTCCACTTTCACTCAAATAGTCGTCATGATGGTTTGTTTAGGGTTTACTGTATGAAAGAAAGATACATAACTGAAAATTACTGTGACTGTTTCTTTGAGTTACCTTCATGACAATACCATTGGTGTTGATTGATGGAAAAGGAAATTCAGGTGTCTTAGTTCGTGCTGAGATTATTATTGTATAGCTTTTGTTCATGCGGTTATTGTTGACGTGATGCAGTAATGATTGATCTTTTAACACCCGAAAACCTCCGTGGTCACTGGATTCATTATCTTGAAGTTATCTGTTTCGCGTTGGATAACAGTACAATCCAGAACACGCATTTCATTTCCATTTGGGACTTGTCACAATATAGGTAATGCTGTTCCCGCTGAGAATCGAATCCAGTACCCATCGCTTCAAAATGGGATTGATTCCTTTTAGCCAGATATACCAAGAGTTAACTCTCGTCGTTAAGTTGACAACATTTTGGCGTTTGAAACGACGAGTAGTGGGCTGGTGTATCGGTAGTAAGACTACTGTTACTCGCTGTGGTGGATCTAAGAACATCCAGATGACGAGTCCTAAACATGATGAAATACGCCTCATGGATTTCAGTGCTAACCATTTTATCGACCAGAAAACATGGGGATTCATTACTCAGTTGTTCATGATTTGTCACTCTTGAATAACTGGATATGTGTCATGAAAGAACTTTTATGCATTTGTCACATTATTGAGCTTGTGAATTGAGGCTTCTTTTGTTCGTGTATTTTTTGTCAACCCACCATTTACTCATGATTCATTTCTACTTATTTTGGTATCGTTTATTTTTCTTTCAGTATGGACTTGTAAGTATTTGTCTGGTCACCTGTCCAAATGGTGTGCCTACAGGTGATGCGTTTATTGAATTTAAAAGTGCTGATGATGCCAGTCGAGCGTTGATTGCTATCGATGGTTTACAGTTTGGTAGTAAAGTGCTGTCAGTAGCTATTAGTGAACCACCTGTCCGCCAGGATGCATCTCAAAGCTTTAAACCGCCTACAATGAAAAGCAATGAAACATTTAAAACACCGCAATCAGATTTTACTGGTGAATCTTCAGCGTAGGTTTCAACCTTTTTCTTAAAAAACAATGTTTGTTATGATGTTTTGGTTTTTCTTACAATGGGATTCAATTATGTGGAAAAAAACACCCGTTGTTTTGTAAACCAAGTAGGGAAGTGTAGACAGTCTGGATTAGTTGAGGTCTCCGAGACACTAAGAACCAATTATTATTATTATTGTTCCCTTGGGTTCCTAGTGGAACACAGGGCTTCAACTGCACGCCTCCACTTGTTTCTGTATTCTGCTGTACTTTTCACCTGCATCAATGTTATTTAATACTGTTTCAACTCCTCTTCACACGATCTCCTCCATGTCACCCTTGGACGACCTACTCGCCACTTCCCTTTCGGGTTCCACTCGAGCACTGGCCTGACGCTCGATGTCACCCAGCGGCCTCCTCAGCGAGTGTCCAATCCATCTCCACTTTCTCCTTCATATTTGTTGAGCAATTGGTTCTTGTTTTGTTGGTTCCCATAGTTTCTTGTTGGTGATTCTTTCCGACCATCTGATCTTGAGTATAGAGCGAAGACAGTTAGTTGTTGATAAAGGTCTGCAACAGGCTGTTGGAAATATTCTTTGTGACCCACTGGCCAAGATTCTGATCCGTATAGAAGAACTGACTGACTTGACGTTTGTATTGAAAATCCGAATCAGTTTGTTGTTGATGCAGGCTGAGTGACGAAGATTTCCAGATTGGTTTCAGTTTGACGAATGTGTTCCTCGCCTTCCCGATTCTCGATTTGACATCCCCGTCCGTTCTGACTGCCTGTAGTTGAGATAATGCTCCCTAGATAAGTGAGTGAATGAAGTAACCTCTTTCAAATCCCTCCCGTTGATGGTGATTGGCGGTGGATGTTGCTGCTGTTGCTGTTGTCGCTGGAGACTATTTTGTGATGTGGTTCATAATTGTTCTAAATGATGCAGATGCATCCACCTTTTATAGTCTAACAGATTCACTTAATTCTCATTATTCTCCGTGTATTAGTTATTATTATTATAATTATTATGGGCATCCAGAGATGTGCGAGAACTGCGATACTGCCCGGATCCCCCAGATTGAAGCTGGCGATAAGGGACGGACGCCTCTTAGCCTTTGACTTTAAGTTTGATCCACAAGGTGGACGTGGATCTGCGTCCCCGTGGTTGCTAGTGACTAAAACAGCGTCACTCTTCATTCAATTCGTCCGAATTCTGGAGCCCATGTATACCATAAATTTGGAATTAGGGTTTTGCAGCTCTCTTAGATGAACCAACCTGTGCACCACCAATTCAGTTGTAAGCGCTTGACGATGTCACTCGCTGTTTCGCTTTTGTGAGGAATATCCCAGCTGTGTCGTGTAGGCAGTCAATAGGACTCACCTGGTAGGTGGAGAGTATGGACGCTTCGCCACATGACAGCATTTCGTTTATGTAGGGCGAAGCCCTTTAATTATTCTTCCATACGCTTCCACTCACAATGTTTCTCTTACATGCTATAGGCAATGTGGTATATTATAATTTTGATCACGGACTGATATCAGTGTACAATTTTGACATACTTTTGTCGATTAACATGCAGGTTGTAAGAGCATCTTAGTGGAATAAAACATCAGGATATATATATATATATCTTGTTGGAGAGAAGTTTCTCAAACAGTTAACTGACAAATTTGTTGTCGGGGGGATAACACAAATTAGTAACAATTGCGCAGTTAGATAAGAGGAGATTAAATCTCGGTGTAGAAGAGGTCTAATAAAAAGGTGAGTAGAACTCAGTAGGTTAAGAAAAATTGCTTCTTCTGAAAGTTGATCGGAAATAGAGAAGTGGGAAGATAAGTTAATAAAATTGAAAGACAAAGAGTTACTAAGGAATGAGTCACCAGGGTAACTGAAGTCCAACGACAGATTTCTTTTGCATACATTGGTCACGTTTCAGCCGTTTTTAATGTGATAGTCTCACCAAACTGAAGAAGACTTGAACAACTATTTTGTGTGTTAATTATATTTGAATGATCCCAACACGACTACTCGATGTTTAGTGATTGAAGAGATTAAACTGTTTGATCCGTTTTAGCCGGATACTCCTTGTTCTTGCAATGTGACTGCGCTGTCGCAGATACTTGTGGATTGGTATACAACACAGTTGGAGGAGAAGACCGAACTAGGCGGTAGCTAGTGTGAGATGACTGTGTAAACTCACAGTTACGGATCATTCATACACATGACATCTGGAAATTATCCATAGTGACGGCGGATATAATCATGACCTGAGTTAGAGGTCGGGTCAAGTAGCTGAGCTGTGGTAGGACTCTGAACTAGTGATTCGGACGCCAATGGTCTAAATCCTGTCACTACTCAGATTTTTACTGCATATATGCATATGGTATTCTCTTTTTTCTCACCTTAAATTCTAATCAAAATTACCATTAATGTACACACTTTTTATTATTGTTTCTTTTGTAGACGAAAGTCTCGGACACAATTGGAATTTCTACCACGTGAAATACATCGTACACATGAAAGTCAAGCCGGTAGTGATCAAACAGAATCTTCTGATGATAAAAGCGAAGTTAAATAATCTCCTGTTGATAACACTAAAACTAATGAATATTTTCGAAAACTTTTTATGAAATAATAATGTTAATAATATATTCATGTAAAGCCACTTACTTTTATATTCCAAAATTGTCTTCTTCTTTATTTATCTCAACCGATTATCCTGTTTCGTAAGGTTTCTTTTCTTTCCTGAGAATCGGCAGTGAAAAGTTGTAGTATTAGAGCAGATGTTTTCATGACACTAGGTAGATCATTTCCAATGCCTTCACGCCGCGGGGGTACTACTCACAACCGAACTAGTGACATGCAGGTTCATCGCCTGATTCCGAGCCTATGATGTACTTGGGCTCCCAAATCCCAAAGGATCAAACGGCGTATGAACGAACCTATTTCGGTTACCGGTAACCATGAGAATGTAACGCTAATGCTTCTTCTTCACTTCTTTGTCGAGCAAACTTCAAGTCGGAGGTGGTGGTGGGTGCGTAATGATGAAGAGCCTCAAACTAGACTGACGAAACAGCTATCCATTATTCCCAGACTTCAATTTTGTACACTCAATTATGTAAAAAATGAGGCATATCGTCCGTCTACTTACCCATTAATTCACAGTGGGTAAAGGAAATTTTGAACTATCAGTGCATATTTTTTCCGACAATCTACAGTCATTCGCTTAAGTTCGGTCACCTCAGTTAACTTTCTAACTAAGTAGCTTAGCCAGTATTAAGCCCGTTGAAGAGGGAGGTTGGGCCTGAGGCTAGCAATCCTATCCCGTAAAAACAACAATAGTGTCACTGGTGTAGCTTGAAACCTTATCTTCCACTGAGAAAGCAAAGGAATAAGAAAAAATCATTTATTTCCACGAAACCCCTAGCGTCTGTAGCCCAGTGACTCAGTTCATGTTCAGGTTTTTATGCTGGTGCGCGCTGAAGGCTTGATGAATAGCTAAGAATAAAGCAAACCTTATTGGTAAGTAGGAAGTGTGTAGTTTCAGTGTGAGAGGAAATGAGCGTGGACTTATGAAGTAACGAGTTGAGGTTGGTCTTCACAGAAATACACCAAGCATAGGAAAGAACAGAAATGCAATGATACTACAGCAGTTAGATAAAGATCCGGCGTACAAGATGACCAGAAAAGATCATACGGGATTTTGATGTATTTGTGTTCTCAGAGCTGGATGGTTTATTTGCGAAGCTTTCATTGCCCTACTAGGCAACGTCTTCTGCGCATACTTCAATTTGAATCAAAATTACCCACCCGACCTAAAAAATCTCCATTAGATGATACGGGGTTTTCAGAAACCGGTCTATGGCCAGTGGTGGGTTTTTCTTCTAAGTTTCAAAAAGGCTTTGTACTATGTTACCGACCGTCACTAATCCTGGACTCTTGGCATAGTACCTGCTCATCGCCAAATACTAATTTTATCTTCAAAGCACCTTTCAGACCATGGTATCTCATACATATATCTGTCCTCATGAGTCATGAAATGCTCATCTACCTACACAAGCAACTAATTGTTGTTTACAGACTGTGGCAGCACCATATTGACTTTGAGAGTTTGTTGTATTGCTGTATTTGACCAAACTAGCGTACACGTATATCCTATTACTTCTTCGCGTTTATTATTGTGTCCTAACGTTGTGATTACTTGACATCCACAAAGTTAATCAAAAGGCACTTTAGAAGGAGTACGAACGTGTATTCTCGTATTAGTCAGAATTCAAAAGTTGAGCGAGTACAAAAGTATCAATTGTTAACACGCAAAATTGCAAAACACGCAAAAAATCTGAGACGAAACCATATATCCCCCAATTCACGCACGCTCAGAAAACACACCCAGAATCACATTGATGCTGTTCGATCCAGATTAGCTGAACTGGAACAAAACGTCTCAATGAGCTCCCACGTTCTTTATGATTTAACTGTTGATGAACGGGCGTCATTCGAACACTACGCCAATACAGTCTCAGAGAAGAGAAAGGAAAATATCATCATGAAACTTAAACAAAGCCTAAAATCAGTCACCAAGGAAACAGCTTTCCCATCTTGTCCCGAGAAATATGTATTCAATTTTTCGGATGTCTCACTTTCACCGATTCAAATGCAACTGTTGTCGCTCGGACCAAAATTTTGTGATGCATCATCAAAAGTAAATGAATTGAACACCAAAGTACAATTCGAGAATTTGATTAGTCAAACGAATGATCTAGTCCCGATTTCATATGAAAGTGCAGAACACTTGAAATCAACTGTTTTGAATTGCTGCCTCGACTACATCAACAAAAAACCTAGACTTCGCAATATGCTTTCAAAAGAACATCGAAAGCAACTCGAAGAATTGAAATCAAATGAAAACCTGATAATAACTCGACCAGACAAAGGCTCTGGAATTGTTCTGCTTAACAAGTCAGACTATGTGATGAATAAACTCTCATCAATTCTATCTGATGACAGCAAATTTCAAAAACAGACGACCCAAAAAGATCCAACTGAACAGACGGAGCTCCAGCTAACCAACTTATTGAAAAAAATGAAAGATGAATCGATTATCAATACAGAACTATATGAAAAACTTCGCCCATCTGGTTCTACATCGCCACGAATGTATGGACTACCCAAAGTACACAGGAAGGACGTCCCACTCCGCCCAATATTAGATATGATCAATTCGCCATATCACCTAACCGCGAAATGGCTGGTAGAAATTCTTGGACCAGTGAAAGAAAAGTTGTCTAGATACAACCTCCGCGACACATTCGACTTCGTGGATTCAATTAAAAATGTCAACCTCGCAAATAAAAAAGTGGTTTCCCTAGACGTCGTCTCTCTATTCACCAGTGTTCCTCTGACAGAAACTATATGCTTTCTGTGTGACTTCATCCAATGCAACAGCATAGATGTCGGCATACCGATGCATTATCTAAAGGAGCTGTTACTACGCTGCACCTTCAACGTCTACTTCAGATTCAACAATGAAATCTACAGGCAAACAGATGGCGTAGCAATGGGCTCTCCACTCGGACCACTCCTAGCCGACTGTTTTATGGCCAGCCTCGAAAACAACCCGTTATCATCAACTATCGACGACCTTCATCTCCAGAAGAGATACATTGATGATACTTTCATCATTTGTGATGAGAAGCTAGACCTTGAAAACCTGCTTCAAATCTTCAACAACGCCCACCCAAACATCGACTTTACACTTGAAACCGAATCCGACGGAATGTTCCACTTCCTGGACGTCCATCTGACAAGAAATGACAACGACTCTTTGAAAAGGTCCATATACAAAAAGCCTACATGGACTGGACAATTCATCAACTTTCAAAGCTTCGTACCGCTAAGCAGAAAGAGGAACCGATACACGCTCTTTCCTCGAGGATTCGGAAGATTTGCAGCGAGGAAGTGATCGAAGAAGAACTGCGTAATCTCCGAAAAACCCTGATGGAAAACGGTTTCCCGCCCAGGTTCATAGACAAGAATCTCAAACCGAAGAAGACTTCAGAACAAGTCCAATCCGTCCCAAAGAAAATACTTCTGCTTAATCTAGAATTCAAAGGTGATATCGAAGCAGAAATCCTTCACAAACGCCTCTCCAAATCGCTGAGGAAAACATACTTCGCCGAAAGCCTACGACTGACGTTTTCCTGCAAGAAACTGTTCAACCAGAACGCGAAAGACAAGCTGTCGCATTGGGCCACCTCAACATGCATATACCAGTTCACTTGCTCTTGTCGAGCTGAGTATATCGGCCGTACCATGCGCCAACTTGGAAAACGCGCTCGTGAACACTACCCAGCCTGGCTGGTAAAAGGAGAGCAAAAACGTGTAAACAGTTCAGTGACAGAACATCTGGTCAACTCAGGACATTCAGCGCCTTTCGAAAAGTCCTTCAAAGTAATATACAAAATTCAATCAAAGGGAGTGAAATCAAGACATCTGGGCATAGCTGAGGCGCTAGCTATCCAAAAGCTCAAACCCACACTTTGTATCCAAAAGAATTACGTCCAACCCCTGTCCCTACCATGGCCATCATAAACAGGTACATTTTTTAGTAATGACCATCCCATCGCCTTTCTTATCTAAACTTCCTGTTTATTCATGTTATTTTAAGTTTTCTTAATCCCTCCCTGTCTACACTACTATATTTTCATATCCACACTCCCTGTTTATTTTGTCATTTTATTATTTCTACATATTTAATCCCTGATTGCATAAACAATTATTCATCACACTAGTTTCTTATCCAAACATCCTGTATATTTTGTTATTTTTACATTTCTAACCCCCAATTGCACAATGTCAATTTTCTTAGTTATTATAATGCTACTTTGTTTGAGTTTTACCCATCCCCCTGTTTATTATGGCATTCTAATTCCTAATTGTAATTTTTATTAATTCAACCCCTAACCAGAAATTGTTCTGGAACTTTCCCATCCATTTGATATAAATACACGAATGTACAGCCTAGATGATGACTTCGTCGAAAAGAAAATTTTCTTCGCTGCAACTGTCTTTTTATTCCCTATGATCAAATGTGTATATTCCGTGATTTTAACACGCAATCTTTAGAGTGATAAAGAAGTCAAAGTCCAATTACCTAGGGAAAGTATAATACGATGATGAATAATAAAATGGGTCACTACAAGTTTAGTCAGCATCGCCTCCTTGGTTATTTCTGATCTGAATTGATATTTCACAGTCAGAACTACTAATTCACGTGTTTTTAGTGGACTCTGTCATCGTGTCTATATCTGTTTCGTTGCTGCTTTTGGTATGAGATAGACACAGGTGAATTTCACGTCTTTTACCTTGGTTCAAGGCTTTTATACATTACTCTAAAGACAATGTATTGACTTCCTGCACCCGTCAGATGCAATGTTTGGTGCTTATGGGTGATAATTTTCAGTATGCAGTCAAACAGAACTGAACTAACTAATGAATACTTGTTGAGAGTGTTTTCGTTTACTTGGAAGAACAAACAGGTGGTCTCTATCGATGATCTTATCCTGTTGCACAGTGGCGATGAGTATTTGGATTTGTATTGCTTCCTTTCACTGAGACGACAGTAAGTGAATATACTAACTTCTACTCTATGTAGGACCCACTTTATACATGCTACTCGGGTATCCCTACAGTCAGTATTTACGAAAGTGAATAAATAGTTGTGTCGCGCTAATTTTTGTCAAATGTAGTACCCATTGTAAGCTTCAAATGCTTCTAAGATGTCAGTAGTCACTATTTACACAAACTGCCGCTATTCGAGTATTCAGTTTGTCAGTTTCTACACGTTGTAAATGATTACATTGTAGACTTCACCACAACTAGTATTTACCAAAAAGCCCTTCTTACTAATCATTATCTGCCAGCTGTGATTCTTATATATATGTGAAGGGGATTGAATAAATTCGTGGATTCGAGCGAGATTTTGAGATATCTTACATCCATTGATAATTTTCCATCCTGTGCTGTTGGAGTTTAGAGAAGAGCGCTTTGACTAGTTGGAGTTTGGAGGAACCCAAGTGGGGTGGTCCCTTTACAGGTGGTTAGTCATCACTGTATTTCCTCATTTGATGCCAGTGGCTCAGCGTTAGAATGCCCGCCAACCACGCACGTAGTCCAGGGTTCGGCCCTCAGGCGACGCACTCCTAAACTTCGCTAAACCTGTAGTAAAGCCAGTAAAGAGGGAAGGTTAGCCGTGAAACTAGCAACCCCACCACAAAAAAATCAAACCACTGCTACTGAAACTTCAAACCTCTAGCTTGAAGCCACCCTGTGTTCCACTGGGAACTTGAAGGAATAAAATAATAATATCATTATCGTATCTGCCTATGCATAACCTACAAAAGTGTTAGTGAGGCTGAGAAAACAAGCTAGGGTGTTCTGTGCTTAGGAGTGAACCAGTTGTGTGTGTGTGTGTGTTGCAAAGGCTTTAGTTTGTAAGAATGACTAGCTGTACGACAGTTGATGTTACTTCTAATGGAGACTAAAAAGTGATCGTAGTCTCAGCCATTCAAGAAGTATGTTTTGATTATTTAGCCCCTCAGATTCCCAATGGTTGGTTAGTTCATAGTCGATGCATCGGCATGTGTGAGCGAAACCGGTCTTGTTTGTTTATTTTCAAACTGACTAACTCTCAATTTAACTTGGTTTGATCAATCTACAAGTTTAGGCACAAGTATGTTGGCCAGAAAATAGTCAATTAGTTCAATGTCTACGCTGGGGACCATTATGTTACTGACTGCTACACAGTTATTTGTTTGTTAGCAGGCTAATACTATAAAGGCGTAAACTGAAGGCTAAGAAAAAGTTCTTAACGCTGCTCTTACCTTATACTGTTAAAAACTTTTCTTTAGAACAGTATTTTTTAGTAATATCCTTTTCCATTATTCGAAGTTGCCTTTTCTCTCATTAATGGATAAGATTTCAACCTAAAACGATGCCTAATTCTGAAGACTAAAATCTCTCACTCGTTTATGAAGTACCTTCAAGTACGAGCCAACTTGCCTTGTAACCGGAAGGTCCTTGGTTCGAACCTCACTGAGGGGGGTGCGTACTGCCGATGATTCCCAAACTAGGAGGAGGGGTTGAAACAGCTGTCCAGTACTCCCTGTGGCTGGTTTTCAATGCTTCTCCAAGTGAAATCAATCCGTGGTCAAACTCGTAAAAACATGTGACTTCATCATACAACTGTTGAGTGAGGTTGATGAAGGTTTTGAAGCACTCCGTTGCGTTGAAGCAGTTTTCAAATCACCTCTCGATTAGCTCTGTCATAGGCATTTCAAAGCCCTTGAAGCTGTTGAGGTAGAGATTTGACTGCGATGCCCCACTGTGCTCAGTGATGTTGCGAAATTTAACTGCTATTGGATTTTTCTGTAAATAAAAATATTTTTTGTTAAAGAACTCTATGGATTAGTAGCCTCCATCAAATAATGCTCGTGGTGATTTGAAAGATTCTGAGGGAAGGCGATTTTTGAGAAACTTCATGCATTTATTCCTATTGATGAATTTGAATAAAGCAAGAACAACAGTGTGGTCTGTGCAGAATAATTTCCTACCATCATTGCTTCTTTCGTCGGCTTCTCATCAGCTCAGCTGCTTACAGCCTAAATAAATTATGAGGTTTATGTACAGAAAAGTTTTAACACACTTGCAAATTTTTCATTATGTCAGTTGACAGAAGGTTCCACAATTATTGAACAGTGCTCAGAAAATTACACTTATATAGTTTTTACACAGCCACTTCAAGTTTAAACAAAATGAATGTATGCATACAATGGTAAAGGAGTTAGGTAATAAGGATAGGAAATGCGTAAGATGCAGACTGACTGATATATTAGGTAACAATGTACTGAGTTCAACTTAAATCATAGAAACAAGAGGTAAGCAAAATTACAGATTATAAAAGGGGCATGAGGTTAAAGCCTGTCCTCATTCAACTAGATTTTAAAGGTGAAAACATTGCAGCAATGGTCAACAGAAGATTGAATACGTCACCAGCCAGATAAGTTGGCTCCCGTCCATCGAACAACATGCTCTTTGGTGCAGTCAAAAGTCGACAGATACTCTTCTCATGTTAACTCCAACTGTGTATACAAATTCACGTGTATCTGCGGGAGCAGAGTTACATTGGGAGAACAGAAAGAAGGGTACACCTCCGATTTTCTGAACATGAATAAAAATGCCTACGTCTCAAGGGAACAACCCCTTATAATAGCCCTATTACTAGACATCTCCTCGGTACGGGTCATGAGGTGGAAATCACGAAATCCTTTAAAATTATCAACAGACAAAGGAGGTCGATTCTCCTCAAGTTTGCCGAAGCAATTTCTATCAAAGGCTTGAAACCAGATCTATGTGTTCAGAAAGAAGCAGTTATCAGTCTTTCCTTGCCCTGATAACTGGATGTCTGTATTCTCTAATCCGATTACGTAATGTTCGTCTTTAACCTTGCCCCCCTTTTAAAATCTGTAATTTTGCTTACCTCTTGTTTCTATGATTTAAGTTGAACTCAGTACATTGTTACCTAATATATCAGTCAGTCTGCATCTTACGCATTTCCTATCCTTATTACGTAACTCCTTTACCATTGTATGCATACATTCATTTTGTTTAAACTTGAAGTGGCTGTGTAAAAAATATATAAGTGTAATTTTCTGAGCGCTGTTCACTAATTGTGGAACTTTCTGTCAACTGACAACAGGAGAAATTCGCAAGTATGTTAAAACTTTTCTGTACATAAACCTCATAATTTATTTAGGCTGTAAGCAGAAGCTGATGAGAAGCCAACGAAATAAACAATGATGGTACCATGCATTATTCTGCACAGACCACACTGTTGTTCTTGCTTTATTCAAATGTGCTCATGGTTTTCACTCTGTGTGTAGGCTAATTGAATTTGTACTTTGATGAAGAGTTGAATATAGTCACAAATGTGTATCAGGAATAATAGTATTGTAGACAATCTATAATGAAACGTAACTGTATATGGCTATTAGGTTCATGAGCTTGAGTCCATGCATTAAACAAATTTATTTAATTACACTTAGAAAGGTTACCTATGAGACATGGTCATACATGGTCATTGAAAGTAGAAGATGTTATGAAAAGGCTTGCTGTATTTGACCACATGTTTGCTTTTTATCTCCTGTGTTAAACCGTATAATTTGCTGGGTAATGTTTAAGTTAGCCGTTGAGTGTTAGGTTAGTCAGTTAACGAGGTTGTGATCGCTAGAACATGTGTTGCACCTACCGAACCAGCGCCTTCTTCGATGAACAATGTTAGTCGACATAGGATATTAGGCTGGAAAAGAGTTAGGGGTGGTCGTCAATCTAAAACCTGACAATTAGTCCATAACATCTCCATCAGTTGTTTTTTTTGAGCCATGTAGGGAGGTGTAGGGTGTCTGGTTAATTTTATCGGGATGCTAAGGTCCAATGTCTCGGGATAATTGGATGTTAATCGCGATAGATAGATAGATCGAGTGTATGATAGACAGCTAATCAATATGATGTGACCTTCTTGTCGCGATTATTGGTTAATTTAATGTAACTCACACCACGTGATGTGACCTTGAGTGTTGTTTGTTGTCTGTCACTTTATTTGTGTGTACATGTAATTAACTGTAATTATCCGTTCATTTTGTCCGTTACCTCAATACTGTTCGGTACGTTTTTGTCCTTTTTTGAATGACAGTGGATTTGTACACTTTTCTTGGTGTAATTGTATGATTTATTTTATGCTTTAGAAACAGATAAAGTTTAAGTCAAGTCAAGTGATTCTGTTTTTAACCATAGTTAAGCCGAGACTCTGTGTCGTCAGTATTGAGGAAGGACTAAATCTGTAGGCAAAAATAGTCCTACATTGGATATAGCTCAAACTCAATCAGTCCAAAGGTACTGGACTGTACTGTAATCAATCAGTCAGACATAGAAAGACTAAAGTACTCGACATTGTCAGGAACAATGATTATTAATGCATAATGTTGTGATATAATATAAAAAAGATCCTAATTAAATTCAGTGAGATGTGTTGGTTGGTGTCTAGTAAATATGTCGTCTTTCTGTACAATACTTTCAGGATTGAAAACGCTTAATAATAATAATAATAATAATAATAGCAGTAATACTGATGTCTTGAAGTAATAGAGAAGATCTGCAGCTCAGGCAGATGACTTTGACATGGTTGTATTCTCTGAGTTGTTTAATTTAAATGGCGAAGTCTTCTCTGTCTTTCTAGTAGACAACATCTTCAGCTCAAGCCTTAATATAAAGTTGAACTTGTTTGAATCTTCCATGATCGATAATACACTGGTACCTTCTGACAAGCATTGTTGTGACTGGTAGTCAATTTACATTGATCATTATTTTTATTGACTTGGAAGTTGAACTTTCTTGTCATGTGGTTTATTTTCTATTAGTTGGTAAAATTGAATCTCTAGTGTAATGTATTTGTTAATCGCTGATTCATCTGACTACCAACCAGACTTCTAGAAATTCCCTGTCATTACTTTTGGTATTTCCTGTTCTCATCATTCAATATTGTGAAGACATCGACAGCAAAAGAAGATTAGATCTAGAAAATAAATTGCATGCATGAACTGTGATGAACACTACATCGGTGAAAGTGGACGTCTCCCTCGACCAGGAATCCGAAAACACAATAAATTAACTGTAAAAAGACATGACATGTATTCCTGTTTCATATCGATGCGTGTGTGTAGACAATCAAGGATACCAATTCTGTTGGGATTATGTAGAAATTTTAAATAGAGGAAACACCAAAATTTCAGTCAAGGAATTCCTAGAAGCCTGGTACTCAAGTGAATTAATTAGCACTTAACAAACACATGACTGGTTACAGGATTTCATCATGAGCTGACATTGGTTACAGAACCATTGGAAAACTTGCAGGGAGTGCTGGACAGCTGTTTCGTAAGCTTAGTTTGGGACTCTTCACAGTACGCACCCACCGCCAGGGTTCGAACCCAGGACCTTACAAGGCGAGCTCGTATGCCATTAACTCACTTGGGACCGATCCAATGGCTAGCCCATGAATTCTAACTTCTGCCAATTCATGACATAGCGCGACCGCTAGCCAATGTCTTCGGCGAGTATCTGTCCTGACACCCGACCTGCTGCGCCCTACTGGTCACGACTTCTCACTAGAACCCAGGTAACTACCAATCAATCAGATCCCTACAAACCAATACTTGAATATTAAACACATGACTATGGACCGAATTTACTAGCCAAAAAAAGTAAATCAAATGACAAGAATGTTCGAATTCCAAGTGAATAAAAATGCGATGACCAATGAAGATGCAATTTTAACAACCAATCACAACAATGGTTGTCAGGAGTTAGAATTATATCATCCTTCAAGTGGAGAATTGAAATAAGTCCACTTTATATTAAGGCTTGAGCCGAAGATCTTGCCTAGAAGGACAATGGAAACTTCGCCATTAAATCAAACAACTGAAAGAACACAACCAAGTCAAAGTACTGCTACCCGTTGAATTGAAAGTGTACCTTTCAATAACTGTCTAGGCATCACGTTTAAAATATCATTAAATGCTGGCTGTATTGATAAAACTGATTTTTCCAAAGTAAAGGTCTAGTGCTCGGTCGGTATATCTGTGTAGCTGGATGAGCTCGCCTTGTAACATCTCAAGGTTTTGGGTTCCATCTCTTGTGAGATGGTCGTTGGCGGGCATTGCTACGAAGACTCCTGAACTAGGATGATATGCATGAGCTGTCTAGTGTCCCCCACCCCACCCCCTGGTTTACGATGGATCCATATTTCGATTATCTTTTGGATACATAGGGTGGAAGAAAATTTTCTTTTCGACGAAGCCATCAACTAGGCCGTACATTCTTGTATTTGTAATAAATGGGTGGGAAAGTTCCACAATTATCATTAGAGAACAAATATTTCTTTTTGTCTTTGGTTATCAATTTTATGTGCCTTTTTTCTTTCCTCCTTCTTTTCAATAAAAGATGTCAAAAACTGATTCACAACATTTGCCACATGGTGAATTTGTTCCACACGATCCGGCGAAAAATGACTTGACTGTATTTGTTAGTAATCTGGATTATTCAACGACTGAAGATCAGTTGCGAAAGACATTTGAAAAGGTGAGTGCTTTTATTGATTTTATTTATTGATTTTTTTAATAGGCATCAGTCTTGTAGTCATGAGTAGTGTAAGAATGTCATTGTAAATTCAAATGTAGAATGATGTTCATGTTGAGGCAGCTGGTCCATATCGACTCACTGTTTAAGCCTAAAGAGTGAAGTGGTTGAAAATGTTGATAAGTTTTACTATCGAGGAAGTAATAGTAAATATTACTGTATAACACCCTGAAAGTTTATCAGTGAAATTATACTCTACCTCCACAGTGCACAAGTACTATTCTTATATATTAACAGAGTAATTTAACCAGGTTCTATGCAATGTAATTATTTCAGTCTTCTAAGCCTAATCTTTCCTGAACCTAACCGCTAACGTGAAAATATCTCTATACTAACTGTAATCTAACTCGAACCAACCCTAATGTTGCCTTTATTAGGTTAACCTAACCCCAATTTGTCCTTGGCTTGCTCAGTGTTGGCGTTTCAAGGTCATTGGTGCAGTCGCGCACTGAATTGGTAGATTGTGGTGCTGAAAGTTTAACTCGGCCTGGATATCAATTAAAGATTCATTGAAAACCAGCAGCGTGTACTTGACAGCTGTCTCGTCCCATTCTGGGACTCATCGTCAGTTTGCACCTACCGGAGGACACTTAGTTGCCTGTAGTTCTTCTAGTGAGAAGTTGTGACCAGTAGTGGGTGATGGATGGCACTGAAATCACGAATTGGTAAAAATTAGAATTCATTGCATTGGGTGACTACTAAATTGGGTCCCAGTGGCTGAGTAATAGTCTAAGACGTTGAGTTGTAAACGGAGGATCCTGAACTCGAATCTTGGTGGTGAGCTGGCGCTGATGATGAGTCCTGAACTTGCACGAAACAGCTGGCCGGTTTTCAATGGTTCTCCAGCTATTATTATAAATCTATGACCAAGCTTGAAACTGATTAATTGTCAAACCTTTCATTACTGCCAGTCATTTTGGTGGGTAACACAGCAATAGGAAAGCTGTAAAATGATATCATCTCATAATACTATTTGTCATCTGAATGCCTTATTCAAGTTTAATTTATATTACCTGTTTCTTTGCAACACAGTACTAATTAAATCAATTTTGTTTTACAAGAGTGTTTTTTCTTTACTTTTTTGCGTTCCGAATGATGAAACATTGGGCTTCAAGGTCTTACAGTTTCAGTAGATGTTCTTGTTGTTTTTACAGGGGGTGGTAGAGTTGCTAGCTGCACACCTAGCTAGCCTTTCCTCTTTTTCTGTCGGTTTGTAAACTGGAAGATATTTCAAAGTGTGTCCGTCGGGCGAGAATCAAACCTGAATCTCCTGCGTGATCATCGCGAAGCATTGTATCACTGTCAACTATCAACGCTAAGTGTATACCCTTCTGTAAAGTCTCTTATAACTGTGAATAATATCAGTACTAAGATTCAGATTTATCGGTAACTGTTGAATCTCTTATGGCTGGAACGATAGTCGAGTGAAATAAGCAACTAGACTGACTTACGGAATACGATAGTTCCCTCATATAAGTTAGTTTCAGCGATGAAGGTAAGACTTTAGGTTGGTTCAACATTGGTAGAATGCTTACTGACCCACTCGAGTGGTCCGTGATTCTATCTCCGACCGATACACTCCTAAACGTCGCTTGACCAGTGGTAATTCCGGTAAAGAGAGAAAGTTGGCTGTAAAAACTTCTACCGAAACTTAAAAGCTGAAGCTTGAATACTACGTATGTTCGACTCAGAACGCAAAGGATTAAAAAGCATCTGGTTATATAGAGTTCAAGATTAGGTCAATGGTTTTCGAATCCTATTTTCAAAAAATCTTCTGTCTCAACACAGCTGGCAACTTGATGAATTGCCCATCCTGTTTAATTAAAGTTGGGTTTTATAAAGTCTATAAACTTGTAAATCCATCTCTGTGTATTATTTTACTTTATTTTTGCTTTTGTTTGATAATATTCAGTGTGGTGAATTAACCTCTGTTCGCCTTGTTCGTGATTATGCTGGTCGATCTAAAGGATTTGCTTATATTGAATTCAAAGATAAAGATTCGGTAACCGCCGCGCTCGCATTAGATAGACAACCAGTTGAAAGTGATGAATGCTTTGAGAATAAAGCTTCATCAAATCTTGACAATAATTTACAAGATGAAAAAGATCAAGGAACAACAACAACAACGACGACAACGGTGGCAGAATCTTCGAAATCATCGACACCCTTTAAACGACCAATGTTTGTATCGATCTGTGATCCAAGTAAAGTGAAAGCCTCTGGATTCAAGTATACAGTTGGTAAAAAAGAACCAGGAATATTGTTTCTACGAAATTTAGATAAAAATGTAAAAAGTGGAGATTTAGCGAGATTATTTAGAGAGGTTAGTTGGTTAGTTTCTATGTATCTTCGTTTTTGCATTAATCCAATATCTTTCTTTTTTGACTGGTAGGTAATACAAAACACTTCTCTGATCGCTAATCACAGCGTCAACTGCTAGCACACGAAGATACAAGAAGGCTGTTTCTTTGTCTCAGACCACAGTTGTGAAGGATACTGAATAATTTAGGTTCCACTGATAAGTCCAAAGAATTAGTCGAATCAGTGAGAGCCCAGCCTGTCTGTTTTCCACATAGAACTTTGCACCGATGTGCGGCAGTGTAAGTCGCCACACTCCCTCCTTGTAGCACACAAAGCAAGAGAAGAAGAAAGTAGGAGAAATGCATATTAGAGAGAGACAGTAAACAGAGGTGTGAGACAAAGGAATAGTAATAACGAAGAACAAAACAGTTTCATTGGAAATCATAAGTCACAAGGAGTGGATGCATCTGCGTCATTCATTGAGAACGATTTTGAGCCATGTCACCAATTGTTTCCAGCCTTCATTGGTTTTTACCGTCTCGAGGACCCCAACCAGTTAGGAAGTCTGCACCTTCCTACGTGGCTTAGACTAACTGTTGTAGATTTCATTGACTGGTGCCATGTTTTCGTCTGATCACCGCTAGCTCTTTTCCAGTGTGCGAGAGTGAGAGCCCAGTCTTCACAAAGAGTGACTTTTACAAACAAGAAATGCCACACAAGGATGTAAACATTTCATTAAGGCAAGTAAAATGATTACAGCTTTGATCATGAGCTGATATCACTGAAAAATCAAGTGGTACTGGATAATTGTTTCGTCCTATTCTGGGGTTGTTCAGTGGTACAACCCACCGGTCAGTGTTGGAACTGAGGACCTTCCGATTACAAAGCTAGCTGGTAGACCATTTAGCCACCGGGACCTGGTTGAATGGCTCATGAATTCCAGATTCTGCCGATTCACGGGATGCATAAAGTGGGACAGCCGCTGAATGCCGATAGCGAGTGACTGTTCTCAAATACCTGCAAACCAATACTTAGTAATTAGAGTGATTCTCATTAGTGACTGTCTTTGTACAGGAAGTTACTTGGATTTCTAGTGGGAAAACGTGACCAGCGGGATCCACCAAGCGAGGCAAGACAACAGTTACTTTCCTGCGATAGTAGCTGGCGGTTACATTAAATACAGTATCATGAATTGGTGGAAGTTGGAATTTATCGCCTGGCCATTGGGTGAGGTCTCATTGGCGGCGGTATTGTCTACGAGTCCATCTTGTAACTGGAAAGTTCAGCGTTTGAATCCCGGTAGGTGTATACTGATGAAGGGTCACAACAACTATCCAGTACTCCCTGATTTGCCACTGGTTCCGTGAGTAGTGATATCAGCTTGTGATGTAACTTGTTTTCAATAGACACACACCCTGGAAACCGACATTTGATCGAAATTGAGACCACGTTATGGATGGTATTCCAATTGTAATCAGTGTATATCTGGCTTCTGAAATGATGTTCTGTCGACTGTATTGCAAGACTCATATGGCTGTATATTTCCACTTTCACTCAAATAGTCGTCATGATGGTTTGTTTAGGGTATACTGTATGAAAGGAAGATACATAACTGAAAATTACTGTGACTGTTTCATTAAGTTACCTTCATGACAATACCATTGGTGTTGATTGATGGAAAAGAAAATTCAGGTGCCTTAGTTCGTGCTGAGAATATTATTGTATAGCTTTTGTTCATGTGGTTATTGTTGACGTGATGCAGTAATGATTGATCTTTTAACACCCGAAAACCTCCGTGGTCACTGGATTCATTATCTTGAAGTTATCTGTTTCGCGTTGGATAACAGTACAATCCAGAACACGCATTTCATTTCCATTTGGGACTTGTCACAATATAGGTAATGCTGTTCCCGCTGAGAATCGAATCCAGTACCCATCGCTTCAAAATGGGATTGATTCCTTTTAGCCAGATATACCAAGAGTTAACTGTCGTCGTTAAGTTGACAACATTTTGGCGTTTGAAACGACGAGTACTGACCACCTAGTGTATCGGTAGTAAGACTACTGTTACTTGCTGTGGATCTAGGAACATCCAGATGACGAGTCCTAAACATGATGAAACACGTCTCATGGATTTCAGTGCTAACCATTTTATCTACCAGATAACATGGGGATTCATTACTCAGTTGTTCATGATTTGTCACTCTTGAATAACTGAATATGTGTCATGAAAGAACTTTTATGCATTTGTCACATTATTGAGCTTGTGAATTGAGGCTTCTTTTGTTTGTGTATTTTTTGTCAACCCACCATTTACTCATGATTAATTTCTACTTATTTTGGTATTTTGTTTATTTTTCTTTCAGTATGGACTTGTAAGTATTTGTCTGGTCACCTGTCCAAATGGTGTGCCTACAGGTGATGCGTTTATTGAATTTAAAAGTGCTGATGATGCCAGTCGAGCGTTGATTGCTATCGATGGTTTACAGTTTGGTAGTAAAGTGCTGTCAGTAGCTATTAGTGAACCACCTGTCCGCCAGGATGCATCTCAAAGCTTTAAACCGCCTACAATGAAAAGCAATGAAACATGTGAAACACCGCAATCAGATTTTACTGGTGGATCTTCTGCGTAGGTTTCAACCTTTTTTTTAAAAAACAATGTTTGTTATGATGTTTTGGTTTTTCTTACAATGGGATTCAATTATGTGGAAAAAAACACCCGTTGTTTTGTAAACCAAGTAGGGAAGTGTAGACAGTCTGGATTAGTTGAGGTCTCCGAGACACTAAGAACCAATTATTATTATTATTATTGTTCCCTTGGGTTCCTAGTGGAACATAGGGCTTCAACTGCACGCCTCCACTTGTTTCTGTATTCTGCTGTACTTTTCACCTGCATCAATGTTATTTAATACTGTTTCAACTCCTCTTCACACGATCTCCTCCATGTCACCCTTGGACGACCTACTCGCCACTTCCCTTTCGGGTTCCACTCGAGCACTGGCCTGACGCTCGATGTCACACAGCGGCCTCCTCAGCTCAGCGAGTGTCCAATCCATCTCCACTTTCTCCTTCATATTTGTTGAGCGATTGGTTCTTGTTTTGTTGGTTCCCATAGTTTCTTGTTGGTGATTCTTTCCGACCATCTGATCTTGAGTATAGAGCGAAGACAGTTAGTTGTTGATAAAGGTCTGCAACAGGCTGTTGGAAATATTCTTTGTGACCCACTGGCCAAGTTTCTGATCCGTATAGAAGAACTGACTGACTTGACGTTTGTATTGAAAATCCGAATCAGTTTGTTGTTGATGCAGGCTGAGTGACGAAGATTTCCAGATTGGTTTCAGTTTGATGAATGTGTTCCTCGCCTTCCCGATCCTCGATTTGACATCCCTGTCCGTTCTGACTGCCTGTAGTTGAGATAATGCTCCCTAGATAAGTGAGTGAAGAACCTCTTTCAAATCCCCCCCGTTGATGGTGATTGGCGATGGATGTTGCTGCTGTTGCTGTTGTCGCTGGAGACTATTTTGTGATGTGGTTCATAATTGTTCTAAATGATGCAGATGCACCCACCTTTTATAGTCTAACAGATTCACTTAATTCTCATTATTCTCCGTGTATTAGTTATTATTATTATAATTATTATGGGCATCCAGAGATGTGCGAGAACTGCGATACTGCCCGGATCCCCTAGATTGAAGCTGGCGATAAGGGACGGACGCCTCTTAGCCTTTGACTTGAAGTTTGATCTGTTGCGTGTTCTATTTGACTAAATTAGCGTACACGTATTTCCTAGTACTTCTCCACGTTTATCAATGTGCGCAGACGTTGTGGCTACTCGACGCCCACAACGTAAAATCAGAAGGCACTTGTGAAGAGTGTAATCGTGTATTATAGCCGTAGTCAAATTTCCAAAAATGTGTCAAGGTAACGTTCAACAGTAAATTGACAAATGTTTACGAAGTACATATAAAATCGATATGTGTAAACATATAATATGAGTATGCAAATTAGATTAAAATCGCATGTTTATAGTTGGTATAGGGGTACTACATAATTCCCCCACCAGAACACTGAAATATAAAAAAAATACATTTAAGTGTTCGACAATAAAATGCGTCAGCGTAATACGTAGCAGCGATAGTACATAGAAAGCGATTTACTAAGCTGAAAAAAATGAGCAATTTAATGCGGTCAATAAGGCCGATAATAAATGCGATAATAAAAGAAAAAATAGGATTGATGATCGTGGTAGAATATATAAGGAATGATACAATCAGCCGGGGATCTGTAGTCTGTATACGGAAACGATACGTGAATATTAAGCGCTATATGATTAAATGTAATAATACAGGGAATATCGATGTTAAAATAGTAGTGACGTGATTTACTTATGAAAATATTAATCAGTTAAATGAGTTGTTAAATGACAATTACGAATAAAGATAATAAAAATGAAAATTCGTAATAAGTTATATATTGATGATTTGTACATAACGTTTAGGCCAATGAACTCTCCTACCAGAGCGTGTAGTTTTCATAGGCTTCTCTGGCGACGTTGAAGCTTGCGTGGATGTAGCTGTTGGCACGTCGTTCAGCTGGTCTTTATAGTTGGCTTCGAAATCGTCGATGAATGCTGGTTTGACTCTGTCGACACTGATGGCTTCTGCTTTATTCAGTCGTTCTATCGTGATAACTTTATCATTTCTATTTAGAACTTTGAATGGGCCATCATAAGCGGGTTGAAGTGGCCGTTGTACACCCTCTCTCCTGACGAAGACGTGAGTGCAATCTGTCAGTTGTGGCGGGATGTATGACGTTCGTTCCTGCTGGCGTGGAAGTGATATCTTGAGGTCGTTCATGTGTTGTTTTAGCTGGTGCACATAACCAGTCATATCTTGTGGAACTTGGTTACCCGGGGTGAAAAATTCTCCTGGTAGTCGTAATGTTGTTCCATAGACTAGTTCGGAAACACAGCAGCCAATATCTTTCTTTAGAGCAGATCGTATACCAAGCAGTACCAGTGGGAGTTTGGTTGACCAGTCGTTTTGAGTCAAAGAAGCAGCGAGCGCAGCTTTGAGTTGTCGATGAAGGCGTTCAACCATGCCGTTGGAACTAGGATGGTAGGCGGTTGTTCGTATAGGTTTAATGCCCAGTAATTCAGTTAGCTGTTGAAAAAGTCGGCTTTCAAACTGAGCACCTCTGTTCGTAGTGATAATGGATGGGACACCAAAATTAGCTATCCAGTTTTCGACCAAAGCTTTAGCTACCGTTTCAGCTGAGACGTCGGCTATTGGAACTGCTACAGGCCAACGAGTGAATCTATCGACGCAAGTTAGAATGTAGTTGAAACCATTGGAAGGAGGTAGTGGACCAACTATGTCTACATGTATATGTTCAAATCTAGAGTCAGGGTTAGGAAAGCGACCAAGTGGTGCATTAGTGTGACGGTTGATTTTGACTCTTTGACAAGACAAGCAATTTCGTGTCCACTTCTTAACATCGCTATTAATGTTCGGCCATATAAATCTTTCTTTTATTAGTTTGATAGTAGCGCTGACACCGGGATGAGACAAGTTATGTAACTTCTCGAATACTGTATGTCTCATAGCTGCTGGAACGAAGGGTCGATATTTACCTGTAGAGGTGTCGCAGATTATTTTTGTCGTGCCAAAAGGAATTGCGTCTAGCTTTAAAGATGTTGTTTTAGAAGACATGATCTTTTTAAGTTCGGCATCATCTCGTTGTAAGTTTGAGAGACGTTCGTGGTCGATGTCTGGGCATACAATGTTGTCAATGTGCACACGTGATAAAGCGTCTGCCACTTCATTGTTTTTACCCTTTACATGTCGCAGATCGGAGGTGAACTGAGATATGAACTCGAGATGTCGTAGTTCACGCGGAGAGTAGTTATCCTGTTTTGCTGATAAGGCTTTCGTTAGAGCTTTATGGTCTGTAAAGACAGTAAAAGCTGTACCTTCCAGCATATGTCGGAAGTGCTTGATTGCTAAATAAACAGCCAATAACTCTCTACCAAAAGTGCTATAGCGACACTGAGTAGGATACAGTCGTTTCGAAAAGAATGCAAGAGGTTGCCATTCGCCGTGTACGTGCTGTTGTAAAACTGCCCCGATGGCAACGTCTGAAGCGTCTGTCATGAGAGACAGAGGAGCGTCATTTTGACGTCTGACCAAGAGTGTCTTGTCATTTAACAATTGTTTGACATTTTCGAATGCTTTAACAGCTTCTGCGGGCAAATGGAATGAACGACTATGTCCACGTAAGCAATCGGTTAATGGTTGTAAAGCTTTAGCACAGTTCGGAATAAAACGCCGGTAAAAATTAACAAGACCCAAAAATCGCCGTAATTTTTTAAAAGAATCTGGTAATGGATAATCTTTGATGGCTTGTACGTCATCAGGGACTGGTCTGATTCCTTGGCTATCGATTAAATGACCGAGGAATTTCAGTGAGGTCTTACCAAATTCGCATTTGTCTAAGTTGATAGTCATTCCGTATTGGTTAAGTCTTTCAAACACTGTCTTCACATGTTTCAAATGCTCGGCTTCGTCTGCACTTGCAATTAGTAAGTCATCGATGTATGCGTAGACGAAAGGGAGACCACGGAGTACTTGGTCAATTAGGCGTTGGAATGTCTGAGCGGCGTTCATAAGTCCGAATGGCATGCGTACGAATTCATATAAACCGAATGGTGTGGTAATGGCAGTTTTCGGAACGTCATCCGGGTGGATTGGGATATGATGATACGCTCGGACAAGATCAATTTTAGAGAAAACTTTAACATCTGGTAAGTTGCTAGCGAAATCGTGGATGTGTGGTATAGGGTATCTATCAGGTACCGTTTGCTTGTTTAAAGCTCGATAATCACCACACGGCCGTATCTCATCAGAAGACTTTTTAGGTACCATGTGAAGCGGTGAAGACCAAGAGCTGTTGGACGGTCGAATAATACCAAGCTCTAGCATTTTATCGAACTCTGTTTTGGCGATTTTAAGTCGATGTGGGTCAAGGCGTCGGGGACGTGCAAAAACTGGTGGTCCAGTGGTTTTAATATGATGAACCACATGATGCTTCGGTTCTGTTCCTCGAAAAGAAGGTTGTAAAAGGTCAGGAAACTGATTTACCAAGTTGGTATATGGAGATGCTGGTGTGCGTGTGACCATCAAGTTCAGTGATGATGCACGGCTAATCGTACCAGCAATGTACGTTTTATTGAGCGAATCTATTAGCTTGGGGCTTATCGGATCAACTAACAGTTTGTGTTGCTGTAGAAAATCAATACCGAGGATTGGGGATGGGACGTCTGCAATGATGAAAGACCAAGTGTAGGTATTCTTTAAACCAAAATCTAAAGTCATTCGTTTGGTTCCATATGTAACAATACTGGACTGATTAACAGCTTGGAGCGTAATTGCTGGGTCAGGATGTTGACGTTCCTGTGTAGACGGAGGGAGAACACTCACCTCTGCTCCTGTGTCAACTAAGAATGTAGTACCGGTATTTTTATCTGTTACATAAAACAAACGACTGTTAGATCGTAGGTTGCCAACAGAATTTTTTACACATGACGATATATCTTTTGGTTTAGTCTGAAAGTTGCAAGGTGAACGGCACCGTCGTGTTTTGCTTCCATAACTACGGTGATACCAGCAAATATTATCGCGTTGTCGTGACGTGCTAGGGGATCGAGAAAGACGCCGACGAGACGAGCTTCTAGAACGACTTGGTTGTGTGCGTGTAGTCAGTTTTGCTAACTGACTCAGTAAGGTGTCGACTTTGTGTTCTAGAGTCTGTATTCTATCGTGAGTGTCTGGTATTCTGCTAGTGGAAGCGACAGATTGAGGTGTTGACCTCTCGTACATGCGATCCGCGATTTCGGTGAGCCTTTCTATGTCAATGTCGTCATCTCCGAAAGCAAGAACCTGCTGGATGTTTGCGGGAAGTCGTCGTAGCCATATTTGGTAAAAGAGACGTTTATCGATTTCTCTTCCAGCAACTAGGCTTTGCATATGCCTCATGAGTTGAGATGGGGTTTTATCACCTAACTCAACATTGCTTAACAGGCGATCGAGTGCTTGCCTATCTGAAAGCGAAGTGCATCGCAGTACCTCTTCCTTCAACTTGTCGTAAGGCGCTTCTGTGCTGGATTGGACGATGTATTGCCGTACCTGCTCGGCGACTTCGTCTGGTAGTACTGTACTCAAAATGCAGAATTTAGCTGTCTGTAACGTTAGCTTATTGCTAGCCAAATAATGTTCCAGTCGAGCAAACCAAAGATGAGGGTCTCTGGGCTTAAAAACTGGTACAGCAAGAGAGATAGTACTAACAGATCCCAGCTCTAAGTTATCAGAGGTATTGGAAGACATGTTACAATTCGCAAAAAAATGGTTTAAGAGTAGCAAAATAGCAAAATTTGTGCACGATAAGAATACGGCAAAAAATAAAAAAGCATACAATGCAGGTGCTTACCACAAATTACTGCAGGTTGTGCTATGAGCGAACACAATAATGAGTTCGAATTGTTTAATAAATATATAGATCCGCGTGAGTTCGAATTGTTTAATGAATATATAGATCCGCGAAAGTTAGAGTTTTAATAATCCAGTAAGTGTAACAACGCGTCGAGGTCAAAAAGTCGTCGGAGTCGGAGTCAGCAATTTGTCGTCGAGGTCAGCAAGTTATCGTTGGGCTCACCAATTTGTCGTCGGGGCTCACCAATTTGTTGCGTGTTCTATTTGACTAAATTAGCGTACACGTATTTCCTAGTACTTCTCCACGTTTATCAATATGCGCAGACGTTGTGGCTACTCGACGCCCACAACGTAAAATCAGAAGGCACTTGTGAAGAGTGTAATCGTGTATTATAGCCGTAGTCAAATTTCGAAAAATGTGTCAAGGTAACGTTCAACAGTAAATTGACAAATGTTTACGAAGTACATATAAAATCGATATGTGTAAACATATAATATGAGTATGCAAATTAGATTAAAATCGTATGTTTATAGTTGGTATAGGGGTACTACAGATCCACAAGGTGGAGGTGGATCTGCGTCCCCATGGTTGCTAGTGACTAAAACAGCGTCACTCTTCATTCAATTCGTCTGAATTCTGGAGCCCATGTATACCATAAATTTGGAATCAGGGTTTTGCAGCTCTCTTAGATGAACCAACCTGTGCACCACCAATTCAGTTGTAAGCGCTTGACGATGTCACTCGCTGTTTCGCTTTTGTGAGGAATATCCCAGCTGTGGCGTGTAGGCAGTGAATAGGACTCATCTGGTAGGTGGAGAGTATGGACGCTTCGCCACATGACAGCATTTCGTTTATATGTAGGGCAAACCCTTTAATTATTCTTCCATACGCTTCCACTCACAATGTTTCTCTTACATGCTATAGGCAATGTGGTATATTATAATTTTGATCACGGACTGATATCAGTGTACAATTTTGACATACTTTTGTCGATTAACATGCAGGTTGTAAGAGCATCTTAGTGGAATAAAACATCAGGATATATATATATATATCTTGTTGGAGAGAAGTTTCTCAAACAGTTAACTGACAAATTTGTTGTCGGGGGGATAACACAAATTAGTAACAATTGCGCAGTTAGATAAGAGGAGATTAAATCTCGGTGTACAAGAGGTCTAATAAAAAGGTGAGTAGAACTCAGTAGGTTAGGAAAAATTGCTTCTTATGAAAGTTGATCGGAAATAGAGAAGTGGGAAGATAAGTTAATAAAATTGAAAGACAAAGAGTTACTAAGGAATGAGTCACCAGGGTAACTGAAGTCCAACGACAGATTTCTTTTGAATACATTGGTCACGTTTCAGCCGTTTTTAATGTGATAGTCTCACCAAACTGAAGAAGACTTGAACAACTATTTTGTGTGTTAATTATATTTGAATGATCCCAACACGACTACTCGATGTTTAGTGATTGAAGAGATTAAACTGTTTGATCCGTTTTAGCCGGATACTCCTTGTTCTTGCAATGTGACTGCGCTGTCGCAGATACTTGTGGATTGGTATACAACACAGTTGGAGGAGAAGACCGAACTAGATGGTAGCCAGTGTGAGATGACTGTGTAAACTCACAGTTACGGATCATTCATACACATGACATCTGGAAATTATCCATAGCGATGGCGGATATAATCATGACCTGAGTTAGAGGTCAGGTCAAGTAGCTGAGCTGTGGTAGGACTCTGAACTAGGGATTCGGAGGCCAATGGTCTAAATCCTGTCACTACTCAGATTTTCACTGCATATATGCATATGGTATTCTCTTTTTTCTCACCTTAAATTCTAATCAAAATTACCATTAATGTACACACTTTTTAATTATTGTTTCTTTTGTAGACGAACGTCTCGGACACAATTGGAATTTCTACCACGTGAAATACATCGTACACATGAAAGTCAAGCCGGTAGTGATCAAACAGAATCTTCTGATGATAAAAGCGAAGTTAAATCATCCCCTGTTGATAACACTAAAACTAATGAATATTTTCGAAAACGTTTTATGAAATAATATTGTTGATAATAATAATGATAATAATGATAATAATATATTCATGTAAAGCCACTTACTTTTATATTCCGAAATTGTCTTCTTTATTTATCTCGACCGATTATCCTCTTTCGTAAGGTTTCTTTTCTTTCCTGAGAATTGACAGTGGAAAGTTGTGGTACTAGAGTAGACGTTTTCATGACGCCAGGTAGATCATTCTCAATGCCTTCATGTTGGGGGTGGGTACTACTCATTACGGAACTAGTGACAAAGAGGTTCACCTGTTGGGGTTAAGAACCGCTTGATTCCGAGCCTATGATGTACATGGGTCCCAAAATCCCAAAGGATCGAATTGCGTATGAACGAATCTATTTCGCTCACCGGTGTAACCATGAGAACGTAAAGCCTAATGCTTCTTCTTCACTTCTTTGTCCAGCAAACTTCAAGTCAAAAGTTTGAGGTTTCCCCTCCCCCTTAGACCATCACCATCACCACCACCATCTGCTTCGGTCTTGGCATTCGCGTACTATCCCAGCTATCGTACTAACTATGAGACTTTGTGTGTGTGTGTGTTTGTCGCTACTCTTGATGCCCATAATGTGTACCAAGTTTTTGTTTAACTACTACTAATAGTAATACAGTTGAATGTAATATGAGGTGATAATAGCAGATGCCTTATTCCATCATGTCGGTGGCATAGCGGATAGGACGCTCGCCGACCATGCACATGGTCCGGGGTTCGATCCCCGGTCGACGACTCACTCCTTTACCTCGCTAAGCCAAAAATAATGCTGGTGAAGAGGAAAGGTTGGGCATGAGGCTAGCAACCCATCCTGTAAAATGAACACTGCTACAGAAACTTGACGTCACTAGCTTGAAGCCCTATGTTCCACTGGGGAACGTGAAGGAATTACAAAAAAATTCCACCATGTCAACAATCTGAATGATTGTGTTTTAATTTTTATCAAATTTATAGAAGTCTGTGGCATTTCGCTCACTTATTGATTAAACTAGTCCTGTAGAGCGAGGGAGAGAGAGGGAGATGTACTCATGGTTTACTTGTTTAACACTCCTATGCCCAACTTTATAAATGTCCAGTTCATGATTCTTTTGCATGTGATCAGTGCTAAGAATGCACTTATGATTAGATTCGTAACCGGGATGATAAGTTAAGGCGGAACTGTGAAAATGCGTTGTTTCAATTATTCAAGTATTGGATTTTGTAGGGATTTTGTTTGATTGGTTGGAGGATTTCATCGAAGAAGACATTGCGAAGTGGTCGTGCTATGTCATCAATTAGCAGAAGTTAGAATTCATGGGCTAGCCATTGGATTGGGTCCCAGTGGCTGAATGCTCTACCAGCTCGCTAGCCTTGTAACCAGAAGGTCCTGGGTTTGGAACTATGGTGGTGGGTGCGTAATGATGAAGAGCCCCAAACTCGACTGACGAAACAGCTATCCATTATTCCCAGACTTCAATTTTGTACACTCAATTATGTAAAAAATGAGGCATATCGTCCGTCTACTTACCCATTAATTCACAGTGGGTAAAGAAAATTTTGAACTATCAGTGCAGTATTTTTTCCGACAATCTACAGTCATTCGCTTAGGTTCGGTCACCTCAGTTAACTTTCTGACTAAGTAGCTTAGCCAGTATTAAGCCCGTTAAAGACTGATGGTTAGGCATGAGGCTAGCAATCCTATCCCGTAAAAACAACAATAGTGTCACTGAAACTTCGAAGGTCTAGCTTGAAACCTTATCTTCCACTGAGAAAGCAAAGGAATAAGAAAAAATATTCATCCCAATGAAACACACCTAGCGTCTGTAGCTCAGTGATTCAGACCATGGTAACTTATATATATGTATATATATATATATATCTGTCCTCATGAATTGCTCATCTACCTACACAAACAACTAGTCGTTATTTACAGCCCGTGAAAGCATCATATTAACTTTGAGAGTTTGTTGTGTTGCTCTATTTCACCAAACTAGCGTACACGTAAATCTCTTATTACTTCTTCGCGTTTATTATTGTGTCCTAACGTTGTGCCAATGTCCCACTTGTTATTATGCAATCTTTAGAGCGATAAACAAATCAAAGTTCAATTACATAGGGAAAGTTTAATACGATGATGAATAATAAAATGGGTCACTACAAGTTTAGTCAGCATCACGTCCTTGTCTATTTCTGAACTGAATTGATAGTTCACAGTCAGAACTACTAATTCACGTGTTTTTAGTGGACTCTGTCATCCTGTCTATATCTGTTTCGTTGCTGCTTTTGGTATGAGATAGACACAGGTGAATTTCACGTCTTTTACCTTGGTTCAAGGCTTTTATACATTACTCTAAAGACAATGTATTGACTTCCTGCACCCGTCAGATGCAATGTTTGGTGCTTATGGGTGATAATTTTCAGTATGCAGTCAAACAGAACTGAACTAACTAATGAATACTTGTTGAGAGTGTTTTCGTTTACTTGGAAGAACAAACAGGTGGTCTCTATCGATGATCTTATCCTGTTGCACAGTGGCGATGAGTATTTGGATTTGTATTGCTTCCTTTCACTGAGACGACAGTAAGTGAATATACTAACTTCTACTCTATGTATGCCCTACTTTATACATGCTACTCGAGTATCCCTACAGTCGGTATTTACGAAAGTGAATAAATAGTTGTGTCGCGCTAATTTTTGGCAAATGTAGTACTCATTGTAAGATTCGAATGCTTCTAAGATGTCAGTAGTCACTATTTACACAAACTGCCACTGTACGAGTATTCAGTTTGTCAGTTTCTACACGTTGTAAATGATTACATTGTAGACTTCACCACAACTAGTATTTACCAAAAAGCCCTTCTTACTAATCATTATCTGCCAGCTGTGATTCTTATATATATGTGAAGGGGATTGAATAAATTCGTGGATTCGAGCGAGATTTTGAGATATCTCACATCCATTGATAATTTTCCATCCTGTGCTGTTGGAGTTTAGATGAGAGCCCTATGACTAGTTGGAATTTGAAGGAACCCAAGTGGGGTGGTCCCTTTACAGGTGGTTATTCATCACTGTATTTCCTCATTTGGTGCCAGTGGCTCAGCGTTAGAATGCCCGCCAACCGAGCACGTAGTCCAGGGTTCGGCCCTCAGGCGACGCACTCCTAAACTTCGCTAAGCCTGTAGTAAAGCCAGTAAAGCGGGAAGGTTAACCGTGAAACTAGCAACCCAACCCCAAAAAAATCAAACCACTGCTACTGAAACTTCAAACCTCTAGCTTGAAGCCACCCTGTGTTCCACTGGGAACTTGAAGGAATAAAATAATATATCATTATCGTATCTGCCTATGCATAACCTACAACAGTGTTAGTGAGGCTGAGAAAACAAGCTAGGGTGTTCTGTGCTTAGGAGTGAACCAGTTGTGTGTGTGTGTGTGTTGCAAAGGCTTTAGTTTGTAAGAATGACTGGCTGTACGACAGTTGATGTTACACTTCTAATCGAGACTAAAAAGTGATCGTAGTCGCAGCCATTCAAGAAGTATGTTCTTTATTATTTAGCCCCTCAGATTCCCAATGGTGTTAGTTCATAGTCGATGCATCGGCATGTGTGAGCGAAACCGGTCTTGTTTGTTTATTTTCAAACTGACTAACTCTCAATTTAACTTGGTTTGATCAATCTACAAGTTTAGGCACAAGTATGTTGGCCAGAAAATAGTCAATTAGTTCAATGTCTACGATGGGGACCATTATGTTACTGACTGCTACACAGTTATTTGTTTGTTAGGAGGCTAATACTATTCCATTTAATGGAACAGCGAAGTGGTTAGTGAAGATTTTGGGTCCTTTGCACAGAGAAATCGTGCAACATAGAATTAGTGATGTCTTTGACTTTATTTCTAAAATATCCGAGACTAATGTGATGTATAAACGCATGTTATCCATGGATGTATCATCACTATTCACTAATGTACCGCTTATGGAAACAGTAGACTATATCTGTCAAGAAATCGCCGAAAGGCAATTAGACTTAGGAATCCCCTTGTGTAGCCTCAAAGAATTACTTCTTAGATGCACAATGAATGTTCACTTCGTCTTTAATAATGCATACTATCGACAAGTAGATGGAATAGCTATGGGTTCACCATTAGGCCCAATGTTAGCTGATTTCTTTCTCGCAAAACTTGAAAACGGGAAATTGAAGGACATCATCAAGCAGTTTGATATGTATTATCGATATGTCGATGATACATTTATCTTAGCTGATGAGAATGTTAATATAGACGAATTGCTGATGAAATTCAACAACATCCACCCTTCGCTTACCTTTACTTGTGAAGAGGAGCAGGACAAGAAACTACATTTCCTGGATGTCTTGCTAAATAAGACAGAAGATGGGTCACTTGGGAGAAGCGTGTATAGAAAAAGCACTTTCACATGGCAATATACACACTTCCTTAGTTACGTGCCCATTAAATATAAAAGGAATGTTGTAAAATGTCTTGCGAGCAGAGCAAGAAAGATATGTACAGATGACCTCTTACAAAAGGAATTTGAATATATTCACGAATCCTTGATGGAGATGGGCTATCCGAGTAATTTCATAAAGAAACATATGAAAACATCGGAGAAAAAACCGGAGACTTTGACGGCACGTAAGAAACCTCTATTTATTAAGTTACAATTTAATGGTGACTTATCAGGTGAGATTCTATTCCAACGACTTTCAAGGAGTATACGAAGAACATTTTACGCAGCACACCTATGTTTGTCATTCTCTAGCCGACGAATGATTGCGACGCAAACGAAAGATAAGCTCGATAGTTTTGCCACATCTATGTGTATTTATCAATTCAACTGCACCTGCGGTGACAGTTATATTGGGCGTACTACTAGACAGCTTAGCCAACGTGTTAGTGAGCATCTCCCATCGTGGTTTGGCAAAGGACAGACAAAAACAATCCGTAGCTCAATTTTGTCACACTTAATTGATAGTGGTCATGTAATTGAGAAAACGAGAGCTTTCAAAGTGATTCATCGTATCCCACAGAATCTTTCCAATAGACTTCGTATTCGTCTACTACACACAGCTGAGGCAATAGGCATTCGAACTATTAAACCTAAATTATGTATTCAAAAAAAGTTCGTACATCCATTTTCCCTCCCTTGTTGGCCTATTAAGACATAACCAACTAATCACTTCTACACCACCCTTTGTTTGTATTTTCATCCCCTTTTTTATCATCCCTTAATCTTATCTTCATTATAAACGTGTTTCATTTCCTTCCCTTACAATCTAACATTACTTAATCGGTTCATTTGTTTTTACTAGCCTTTATCGACTACTTCCACCTGAACAGTTGTTTGTTTAATCATGCTGTTTTTCATTATTCGTGTTATCACAGATTGCCTCACTTTTTCATCCTTATTATTGATAAGACCATTTCTATTATTACTATAATTATTATTATCATTACTACTATTATGACTAATTGCACAATTTATATTCACCATCGTATTATCCTATAGACAAAACACCATGATTGGTTTATATTTGAATTTTATTTGTAAACTTATATATATTAGAGTTAAGCCTGATGAGATCTAATTGAAAACAATATTGTTCGCTTAAATGTGTTGTTCTAATACTATAAAGGCGTAAACTGAAGGCTAAGAAAAAGTTCTTAACGCTGCTCTTACCTTATACTGTTAAAAGCTTCTCATGAGAACAGTATTTTTTAGTATTATCCTTTTCCATTATTCGAAGTTGCCTTTTCTCTCAATAATGGATAAGATTTCAACCTAAAACGATGCCTAATTCTGAAGACTGAAATCCCTCACTCGTTTATGAAGTACCTTCAAGTACGAGCCAACTTGCCTTGTAACCGGAAGGTCCTGGGTTCGAACCTCACTGAGGGGGGTGCGTACTGCCGATGATTCCCAAACTAGGAGGAGGGGTTGAAACAGCTGTCCAGTACTCCCTGTGGCTGGTTTTCAATGCTTCTCTAAGTGAAATCAATCCGTGGTCAAACTCGTAAAAACATGTGACTTCATCATACAACTGTTGAGTGAGGTTGATAAAGGTTTTGAAGCACTCCGTAGCGTTGAAGCAGTTTTCAAATCACCTGTCGATCAACGCTGTCATAGGCATTTCAAAGCCCTTGAAGCTGTTGAGGTAGAGATTTGACTGCGATGCCCCACTGTGCTCAGTGATGTTGCGAAATTTAACTGCTATTGGATTTTTCTGTAAATAAAAATATGTTTTTTTAAAGAACTCTATGGATTAGTAGCCTCCGTCAAATAATGCTCATAGTGATTTGAAAGATTCTGAGGGAAGGCGATTTTTGAGAAACTTCATGCATTTATTCCTATTGATGAATTTGAATAAAGCAAGAACAACAGTGTGGTCTGTGCAGATTAATGCATGGTACCATCATTGCTTCTTTCGTTGGCTTCTCATCAGCTTCTGCTTACAGCCTAAATAAATTATGAGGTTTATGTACAGAAAAGTTTTAACATACTTGCATATTTTTTCATGATGTCAGTTGACAGAAGGTTCCACAATTAGTGAACAGCGCTCAGAAAATTACACTTATATAGTTTTTACACAGCCACTTCAAGTTTAAACAAAATAGATGTATGCATACAATGGTAAAGGAGTTACGTAATAAGGATAGGAAATGCGTAAGATGCAGACTGACTGATATATTAGGTAACAATGTACTGAGTTCAACTCAAATCATAGAAACAAGAGGTAAGCAAAATTACAGATTATAAAAGGGGCATGAGGTTAAAGCCTGTCCTCATTCAACTAGATTTTAAAGGTGAAAACATTGCAGCAATGGTCAACAGATGACTGAATACGTCACCAGCCAGATAACTTGGCTCCCGTCCATCGAACAACATGCTCTTTGGTGCAGTCAAAAGTCGACAGATACTCTTCTCATGTTAACTCCAACTGTGTATACAAATTTACGTGTATCTGCAGGAGCAGAGTTACATTGGGAGAACAGAAAGAAGGGTACACCTCCGATTTTCTGAACATGAGCCGAAAAGCCTACGTCTCAAGGGAAAAACTCTTATAATAACGCTATAACCAGACATTTCCTCGATACCGGTCATGAGGTGGTAATCACAAAATCCTTTAAAATTATCAACAGACAAAGGAGCTCGATTCTCCTCAAGTTTGCCGAAGCGATTTCTATCAAACGCTTGAAAGCAGATTTATGTGTTCAGAAAGAAGCAGTTATTGGTCTTTCCTTGCCCTGGTAACTGGATGTCTGTATTCTCTAATCCGATTACGTAATGTTCGTCTTTAACCCTCCCCCCTTTTAAAATCTGTTATTTTGCTTACCTCTTGTTTCTATGATTTAAGTTGAACTCAGTACATTGTTACCTAATATATCAGTCAGTCTGCATCTTACGCATTTCCTATCCTTATTACGTAACTCCTTTACCACTGTATGCATACATCTATTTTGTTTAAACTTGAACTGTCTGTGTAAAAATTATTTAAGCGTAATTTTCTGAGCACCGTTGACTAATTACGGAGCCTTCTGTCAACTGACAACAGGAAAAATTCGCAAGTGTGTTAAGATTTTTCTGTACATAAACCTCATAATTTATTTAGGCTGTAAGCAGAAGCTGATGAGAAGCCAACGAAATAAACAATGATGGTACCATGCATTATTCTGCACAGACCACACTGTTGTTCTTGCTTTATTCAAATGTGCTCATGGTTTTCACTCTGTGTGTAGGCTAATTGAATTTGTACTTTGATGAAGAGTTGAATATAGTCACAAATGTGTATCAGGAATAATAGTATTGTAGACAATCTATAATGAAACGTAACTGTATATGGCTATTAGGTTCATGAGCTTGAGTCCATGCATTAAACAAATTTATTTAATTACACTTAGAAAGGTTACCTATGAGACATGGTCATACATGGTCATTGAAAGTAGAAGATGTTATGAAAAGGCTTGCTGTCTTTGACTACAGATGTTTGCTTTTTATCTCCTGTGTTAAACCGTATAATTTGCTGGGTAATGTTTAAGTTAGCCGTTGAGTGTTAGGTAAGTCAGTTGACGAGGTTGTGATCGCTAGAACATGTGTTGCACCTACCGAACCATCGGCTTCTTCGATGAGTAATGTTAGTCGACATAGGATATTAGGCTGGAAAAGAGTTAGGGGTGGTCGTCAATCTAAAACCTGACAATTAGTCCATAACATCTCCATCAGTTGTTTTTTTTGAGCCATGTAGGGAGGTGTAGGGTGTCTGGTTAATTTTATCGGGATGCTAAGGTCCAATGTCTCGGGATAATTGGATGTTAATCGCGATAGATAGATACATAGATCGAGTGTATGATAGACAGCTAATCAATATGATGTGACCTTCTTGTCGCGATTATTGGTTAATTTAATGTAACTCACACCACGTGATGTGACCTTGAGTGTTGTTTGTTGTCTGTCACTTGATTTGTGTGTACATGTAATTAATTAACTGTTCATTTTGTCCGTTACCTCAATACTGTTCGGTACGTTTTTGTCCTTTTTTGAATGACAGTGGATTTGTACACTTTTCTTGGTGTAATTGTATGATTTATTTTATGCTTTAGAAACAGATAAAGTTTAAGTCGAGTGATTCTGTTTTTAACCATAGTTAAGCCGAGAGTCTGTGTCGTCAGTATTGAGGAAGGACTAAATCTGTAGGCAAAAATAGTCCTACATTGGATATAGCTCAAACTCAATCAGTCCAAAGGTACTGGACTGTACTGTAATCAATCAGTCAGACATAGAAAGACTAAAGTACTCGACATTGTCAGGAACAATGATTATTAATGTATAATATTGTGATATAATATAAAAAAGATCCTAATTAAATTGAGTTAGATGTGTTGGTTGGTGTCTAGTAAATATGTCGTCTTTCTGTACAATCCTTTTAGGATTGAAAGCGCTTAATAATAATAATAATAATAATAATAATAATAATAATAATAATAATAATAATAGCAGTAATACTGATGTCTTGAAGTAATAGAGAAGATCTGCAGCTCAGGCAGATGACTTTGACATGGTTGTATTCTCTGAGTTGTTTAATTTAAATGGCGAAGTCTTCTCTGTCTTTCTAGTAGACAACATCTTCAGCTCAAGCCTTAATATAAAGTTGAACTTGTTTGAATCTTCCATGATCGATAATACACTGGTACCTTCTGACAAGCATTGTTGTGACTGGTAGTCAATTTACATTGATCATTATTTTTATTGACTTGGAAGTTGAACTTTCTTGTCATGTGGTTTATTTTCTATTAGTTGGTAAAATTGAATCTCTAGTGTAATGTATTTGTTAATCGCTGATTCATCTGACTACCAACCAGACTTGTAGAAATTCCCTGTCATTACTTTTGGTATTTCCTGTTCTCATCATTCAATATTGTGAAGACATCGACAGCAAAAGAAGATTAGATCTAGAAAATAAATTGCATGCATGAACTGTGATGAACACTACATCTGTGAAAGTGGACGTCTCCCTCGACCAGGAATCCGAAAACACAATAAATTAACTGTAAAAAGACATGACATGTATTCCTGTTTCATATCGATGCGTGTGTGTAGACAATCAAGGACACCAATTCTGTTGGGATTATGTAGAAATTTTCAATAGAGGAAACACCAAAATTTCAGTCAAGGAATTCCTAGAAGCCTGGTGCTCAAGTGAATTAATTAGCAATTAACAAACACATGACTGGTTACAGGATTTCATCATGAGCTGACATTGGTTACAGAAGCATTGGAAAACTTGCAGGGAGTGCTGGACAGCTGTTTCGTAAGCTTAGTTTGGGACTCTTCATCGGTACGCACCCACCGCCAGGGTTCGAACCCAGGACCTTACAAGGCGAGCTCGTATGCCATTAACTCACTTGGGACCGATCCAATGGCTAGCCCATGAATTCTAACTTCTGCCAATTCATGACATAGCGCGACCGCTAGCCAATGTCTTCGGCGAGTATCTGTCCTCACACCCGACCTGGTGCGCCCTACTGGTCACGACTTCTGACTAGAACCCAGGTAACTACCAATCAATCAGATCCCTACAAACCAATACTTGAATATTAAACACATGACTATGGACCGAATTTACTAGCCAAAAAAAGTAAATCAAATGACAAGAATGTTCGAATTCCAAGTGAATAAAAATGCGATGACCAATGAAGATGCAATTTTAACAACCAATCACAACAATGGTTGTCAGGAGTTAGAATTATATCATCCTTCAAGTGGAGAATTGAAATAAGTCCACTTTATATTAAGGCTTGAGCCGAAGATCTTGTCTAGAAGGACAATGGAAACTTCGCCATTACATCAAACAACTGAAAGAACACAACCAAGTCAAAGTACTGCTACCCGTTGAATTGAAAGTGTACCTTTCAAAAACTGGTTTTCAATAACTGTCTAGGCATCACGTTTAAAATATCATTAAATGCTGGCTGTATTGATAAAACTGATTTTTCCAAAGTAAAGGTCTAGTGCTCGGTCGGTATATCTGTGTAGCTGGATGAGCTCGCCTTGTAACATCTCAAGGTTTTGGGTTCCATCTCTTGTGAGATGGTCATTGGCGGGCATTGCTACGAAGACTCCTGAACTAGGATGATGTGAATGAGCTGTCTAGTGTCCCCCACCCCACCCCCTGGTTTACGATGGATCCATATTTCGATTATCTTTTGGATACATAGGGTGGAAGAAAATTTTCTATTCGACGAAGCCATCAACTAGGCCGTACATTCTTGTATTTGTAATAAATGGGTGGGAAAGTTCCATAATTATCATTAAAAAACAAGCATTTCTTTTTGTCTTTGGTTATCAATTTTATGTGCCTTTTTTCTTTCCTCCTTCTTTTCAATAAAAGATGTCAAAAACTGATTCACAACATTTGCCACATGGTGAATTTGTTCCACACGATCCGGCGAAAAATGACTTGACTGTATTTGTTAGTAATCTGGATTATTCAACGACTGAAGATCAGTTGCGAAAGACATTTGAAAAGGTGAGTGCTTTTATTGATTTTATTCATTGATTTTTTTAATAGGCATCAGTCTTGTAGTCATGAGTAGTGTAAGAATGTCATTGTAAATTCAAATGTAGAATGATGTTCATGTTGAGGCAGCTGGTCCATATCGACTCACTGTTTAAGCCTAAAGAGTGAAGTGGTTGAAAATGTTGATAAGTTTTACTATCGAGGAAGTAATAGTAAATATTACTGTATAACACCCTGAAAGTTTATCAGTGGAATTATACTCTACCTCCACAGTGCACAAGTACTATTCTTATATATTAACAGAGTAATTTAACCAGGTTCTATGCAATGTAATTATTTCAGTCTTCTAAGCCTAATCTTTCCTGAACCTAACCGCTAACGTGAAAATATCCCTATACTAACTGTAATCTAACTCGAACCAACCCTAATGTTGCCTTTATTAGGTTAACCTAACCCCAATTTGTCCTTGGCTTGCTCAGTGTTGGCGTTTCAAGGTCATTGGTGCAGTCGCGCACTGAATTGGTAGATTGTGGTGCTGAAAGTTTAACTCGGCCTGGATATCAATTAAAGATTCATTGAAAACCAGCAGCGTGTACTTGACAGCTGTCTCATCCCAGTCTGGGACTCATCTTCAGTTTGCACCTACCGGAGGACACTTAGTTGCCTGTAGTTCTTCTAGTGAGAAGTTGTGACCAGTAGTGGGTGATGAATGGCACTGAAATCACGAATTGGTAAAAATTAGAATTCATTGCATTGGGTGACTACTAAATTGGGTCCCAGTGGCTGAGTAGTAGTCTGAGACGTTGAGTTGTAAACGGAGGATCCTGAACTCGAATCTTGGTGGTGAGCTGGCGCTGATGATGAGTCGTGAACTTGCACGAAACAGCTGGCTGGTTTTCAATGGTTCTCCAGCTATTATTATAAATCTGTGACCAAGCTTGAAACTGAATAATTGTCAAACCTTTTATTGCTGCCAGTCATTTTGGTGGGTAACACAGCAATAGGAAAGCTGAAAAATGATATCATCTCATAATACTATTTGTCATCTGAATGCCTTATTCAAGTTTAATTTATATTACCTGTTTCTTTGCAACACAGTACTAATTAAATCAATTTTGTTTTACAAGAGTGTTTTTTCTTTACTTTTTTGCGTTCCGAATGATGAAACATTGGGCTTCAAGGTCTTACAGTTTCAGTAGATGTTCTTGTTCTTTTTACAGGAGGGGGGTGGTAGAGTTGCTAGCTGCACACCTAGCTAGCCTTTCCTCTTTTTCTGTCGGTTTGTAAACTGGAAGATATTTCAAAGTGTGTCCGTCGGGCGAGAATCAAACCTGAATCTCCTGTGTGATCATCGCGAAGCATTGTATCACTGTCAACTATGAACGCTAAGTGTATACCCTTCTGTAAATCTCTTATAACTGAGAATAATATCAGTACTAAGATTCAGATTTATCGGTAGCTGTTGAATCTCTTATGGCTGGAACGATAGTCGAGTGAAATAAGCAACTAGACTGACTTACGGAATACGACAGTTCCCTCATATAAGTTAGTTTCAGCGATGAAGGTAAGACTTTAGGTTGGTTCAACATTGGTAGAATGCTTACTGACCCACTCAAGTGGTCCGTGATTCTATCTCCGACCGATGCATTCACAAACGTCGCTTAACCAGTGGTAATTCCGGAGAAGAGGGAAAGTTGGCTGTAAAAACTTCTACCGAAACTTAAAAGCTGAAGCTTGAATACTACGTATGTTCGACTCAGAACGCAAAGGATTAAAAAGCATCTGGTTATATAGAGTCCAAGATTAGGTCAATGGTTTTCGAATCCTATTTTCAAAAAATCTTCTGTTTCAACAGCTGTCAACTTGATGAATTGCCCATCCTGTTTAATTAAAGTTGGGTTTTATAAAGTCTATAAATTTGTAAATCCATCTCTGTGTATTATTTTACTTTATTTTTGCTTTTGTTTGATAATATTCAGTGTGGTGAATTAACCTCTGTTCGCCTTGTTCGTGATTATGCTGGTCGATCTAAAGGATTTGCTTATATTGAATTCAAAGATAAAGATTCGGTAACCGCCGCGCTCGCATTAGATAGACAACCAGTTGTAAGTGATGAATGCTTTGAGAATAAAGCTTCATCAAATCTTGACAATCATTTACAAGATGAAAAAGATCAAGGAACAACAACAACAACGACGACAACGGTGGCAGAATCTTCGAAATCATCGACACCCTTTAAACGACCAATGTTTGTATCGATCTGTGATCCAAGTAAAGTGAAAGCCTCTGGATTCAAGTATACAGTTGGTAAAAAAGAACCAGGAATATTGTTTCTACGAAATTTAGATAAAAATGTAAAAAGTGGAGATTTAGTGAGATTATTTAGAGAGGTTAGTTGGTTAGTTTCTATGTATCTTCGTTTTTGCATTAATCCAATATCTTTCTTTTTTGACTGGTAGGTAATACAAAACACTTCTCTGATCGCTAATCACAGCGTCAACTGCTAGCACACGAAGATACAAGAAGGCTGTTTCTTTGTCTCAGACCACAGTTGTGAAGGATACTGAATAATTTAGGTTGCACTGATAAGTCCAAAGAATTAGTCGAATCAGTGAGAGCCCAGCCTGTCTGTTTTCGACATAGAACTTTGCACATATGTGCGGCAGTGTAAGTCGCCACACTCCCTCCTTGTAGCACACAAAGCAAGAGAAGAAGAAAGTAGGAGAAATGCATATTAGAGACAGTAAACAGAGGTGTGAGACAAAATGAATAGTAATAACGAAGAACAATATAGTTTAATTGGAAATCATAAGTCACAAGGAGTGGGTGTATCTGCGTCAGCCATTGAGAACGATTTTGAGCCATGTCACCAATTGTTTCCAGCCTTCATTGGTTTTTACCGTCTCGAGGACCCCAACCAGTTAGGAAGTCTGCACCTTCCTACGTGGCTTAGACTAACTGTTGTAGATTTCATTGACTGGTGCCATGTTTTCGTCTGATCACCGCTAGCTCTTTTCCAGTGTGCGAGAGTGAGAGCCCAGTCTTCACAAAGAGTGACTTTTACAAACAAGAAATGCCACACAAGGATGTAAACATTTCATTAAGGCAAGTAAAATGATTACAGCTTTGATCATGAGCTGATATCACTGAAAAATCAAGTGGTACTGGATAATTGTTTCGTCCTATTCTGGGGTTGTTCAGTGGTACAACCCACCGGCCAGTGTTGGAACTGAGGACCTTCCGATTACAAAGCTAGCTGGTAGACCATTTAGCCACCGGGACCTGGTTGAATGGCTCATGAATTCCAGATTCTGCCGATTCACGGGATGCATAAAGTGGGACAGCCGCTGAATGTCAATAGCGAGTGACTGTTCTCAAATACCTGCAAACCAATACTTAGTAATTAGAGTGATTCTCATTAGTGACTGACTCTGTACAGGAAGTTACTTGGATTTCTAGTGGGAAAACGTGACCAGCGGGATCCACCAAGCGAGGCAAGACAACAGTTACTTTCCTGCGATAGTAGCTGGCGGTTACATTAAATACAGTATCATGAATTGGTGGAAGTTGGAATTTATGGCCTGGCCATTGGGTGAGGTCTCATTGGCGGTATTGTCTACGAGCTCACCATGTAACTGGAAAGTTCAGCGTTTGAATCCCGGTAGGTGTATACTGACGAAGGGTCACAACAACTATCCAGTACTCCCTGATTTGCCACTGGTTCCGTGAGTAGTGATATCAGCTTGTGATGTAACTTGTTTTCAATAGACACACACCCTGGAAACCGACATTTGATCGAAATTGAGACCACGTTATGGATGGTATTCCAATTGTAATCAGTGTATATCTGGCTTCTGAAATGATGTTCTGTCGACTGTATTGCAAGACTCATATGGCTGTATATTTCCACTTTCACTCAAATAGTCATCATGAAGGTTTGTTTAGGGTATACTGTATGAAAGAAAGATACATAACTGAAAATTACTGTGACTGTTTCTTTGAGTTACCTTCATGACAATACCATTGTTGTTGATTGATGGAAAAGAAAATTCAGGTGTCTTAGTTCGTGCTGAGAATATTATTGTATAGCTTTTGTTCATGCGGTTATTGTTGACGTGATGCAGTAATGATTGATCTTTTAACACCCGAAAACCTCCGTGGTCACTGGATTCATTATCTTGAAGTTATCTGTTTCGCGTTGGATAACAGTACAATCCAGAACACGCATTTCATTTCCATTTGGGACTTGTCACAATATAGGTAATGCTGTTCCCGCTGAGAATCGAATCCAGTACCCATCGCTTCAAAATGGGATTGATTCCTTTTAGCCAGATATACCAAGAGTTAACTGTCGTCGTTAAGTTGACAACATTTTGGCGTTTGAAACGACGAGTACTGACCACCTAGTGTATCGGTAGTAAGACTACTGTTACTCGCTGTGGATCTAGGAACATCCAGATGACGAGTCCTAAACATGATGAAATACGCCTCATGGATTTCAGTGCTAACCATTTTATCTACCAGATAACATGGGGATTCATTACTCAGTTGTTCATGATTTGTCACTCTTGAATAACTGAATATGTGTCATGAAAGAACTTTTATGCATTTGTCACATTATTCAGCTTGTGAATTGAGGCTTCTTTTGTTTGTGTATTTTTTGTCAATCCACCATTTACTCATGATTCATTTCTACTTATTTTGGTATCGTTTATTTTTCTTTCAGTATGGACTAGTAAGTATTTGTCTGGTCACCTGTCCAAATGGTGTGCCTACAGGTGATGCGTTTATTGAATTTAAAAGTGCTGATGATGCCAGTCGAGCGTTGATTGCTATCGATGGTTTACAGTTTGGTAGTAAAGTGCTGTCAGTAGCTATTAGTGAACCACCTGTCCGCCAGGATGCATCTCAAAGCTTTAAACCGCCTACAATGAAAAGCAATGAAACATGTGAAACACCGCAATCAGATTTTACTGGTGGATCTTCTGCGTAGGTTTCAACCTTTTTTTTAAAAAACAATGTTTGTTATGATGTTTTGGTTTTTCTTACAATGGGATTCAATTATGTGGAAAAAAACACCCGTTGTTTTGTAAACCAAGTAGGGAAGTGTAGACAGTGTGGATTAGTTGAGGTCTCCGAGACACTAAGAACCAATTATTATTATTATTATTGTTCCCTTGGGTTCCTAGTGGAACATAGGGCTTCAACTGCACGCCTCCACTTGTTTCTATCTTCTGCTGTACTTTTCACCTGCATCAATGTTATTTAATACTGTTTCAACTCCTCTTCACACGATCTCCTCCATGTCACCCTTGGACGACCTACTCGCCACTTCCCTTTCGGGTTCCACTCGAGCACTGGCCTGACGCTCGATGTCACACAGCGGCCTCCTCAGCTCAGCGAGTGTCCAATCCATCTCCACTTTCTCCTTCATATTTGTTGAGCGATTGGTTCTTGTTTTGTTGGTTCCCATAGTTTCTTGTTGGTGATTATTTCCGGTGGCCATCTGATCTTGAGTATAGAGCGAAGACAGTTAGTTGTTGATAAAGGTCTGCAACAGGCTGTTGGAAATATTCTTTGTGACCCACTGGCCAAGATTCTGATCCGTATAGAAGAACTGACTGACTTGACGTTTGTATTGAAAATCCGAATTTTGTTGTTGATGCAGGCTGAGTGACGAAGATTTCCAGATTGGTTTCAGTTTGATGAATGTGTTCCTCGCCTTCCCGATTCTCGATTTGACATCCCTGTCCGTTCTGACTGCCTGTAGTTGAGATAATGCTCCCTAGATAAGTGAGTGAAGTAACCTCTTTCAAATCCCTCCCGTTGATGGTGATTGGCGGTGGATGTTGCTGCTGTTGCTGTTGTCGCTGGAGACTATTTTGTGATGTGGTTCATAATTGTTCTAAATGATGCAGATGCACCCACCTTTTATAGTCTAACAGATTCACTTAATTCTCATTATTCTCCGTGTATTAGTTATTATTATTATTATAATTATTATGGGCATCCAGAGATGTGCGAGAACTGCGATACTGCCCGGATCCCCTAGATTGAAGCTGGCGATAAGGGACGGACGCCTCTTAGCCTTTGACTTGAAGTTTGATCTGTTGCGTGTTCTATTTGACTAAATTAGCGTACACGTATTTCCTAGTACTTCTCCACGTTTATCAATGTGCGCAGACGTTGTGGCTACTCGACGCCCACAACGTAAAATCAGAAGGCACTTGTGAAGAGTGTAATCGTGTATTATAGCCGTAGTCAAATTTCGAAAAATGTGTCAAGGTAACGTTCAACAGTAAATTGACAAATGTTTACGAAGTACATATAAAATCGATATGTGTAAACATATAATATGAGTATGCAAATTAGATTAAAATCGTATGTTTATAGTTGGTATAGGGGTACTACATAATTCCCCCACCAGAACACTGAAATATAAAAAAAATACATTTAAGTGTTCGACAATAAAATGCGTCAGCGTAATACGTAGCAGCGATAGTACATAGAAAGCGATTTACTAAGCTGAAAAAAATGAGCAATTTAATGCGGTCAATAAGGCCGATAATAAATGCGATAATAAAAGAAAAAATAGGATTGATGATCGTGGTAGAATATATAAGGAATGATACAATCAGCCGGGGATCTGTAGTCTGTATACGGAAACGATACGTGAATATTAAGCGCTATATGATTAAATGTAATAATACAGGGAATATCGATGTTAAAATAGTAGTGACGTGATTTACTTATGAAAATATTAATCAGTTAAATGAGTTGTTAAATGACAATTACGAATAAAGATAATAAAAATGAAAATTCGTAATAAGTTATATATTGATGATTTGTACATAACGTTTAGGCCAATGAACTCTCCTACCAGAGCGTGTAGTTTTCATAGGCTTCTCTGGCGACGTTGAAGCTTGCGTGGATGTAGCTGTTGGCACGTCGTTCAGCTGGTCTTTATCGTTGGCTTCGAAATCGTCGATGAATGCTGGTTTGACTCTGTCGACACTGATGGCTTCTGCTTTATTCAGTCGTTCTATCGTGATAACTTTATCATTTCTATTTAGAACTTTGAATGGGCCATCATAAGCGGGTTGAAGTGGCCGTTGTACACCCTCTCTCCTGACGAAGACGTGAGTGCAATCTGTCAGTTGTGGCGGGATGTATGACGTTCGTTCCTGCTGGCGTGGAAGTGATATCTTGAGCTCGTTCATGTGTTGTTTTAGCTGGTGCACATAACCAGTCATATCTTGTGGAACTTGGTTACCCGGGGTGAAAAATTCTCCTGGTAGTCGTAATGTTGTTCCATAGACTAGTTCGGAAACACAGCAGCCAATATCTTTCTTTAGAGCAGATCGTATACCAAGCAGTACCAGTGGGAGTTTGGTTGACCAGTCGTTTTGAGTCAAAGAAGCAGCGAGCGCAGCTTTGATTTGTCGATGAAGGCGTTCAACCATGCCGTTGGAACTAGGATGGTAGGCGGTTGTTCGTATAGGTTTAATGCCCAGTAATTCAGTTAGCTGTTGAAAAAGTCGGCTTTCAAACTGAGCACCTCTGTCCGTAGTGATAATGGATGGGACACCAAAATTAGCTATCCAGTTTTCGACCAAAGCTTTAGCTACCGTTTCAGCTGAGACGTCGGCTATTGGAACTGCTACAGGCCAACGAGTGAATCTATCGACGCAAGTTAGAATGTAGTTGAAACCATTGGAAGGAGGTAGTGGACCAACTATGTCTACATGTATATGTTCAAATCTAGAGTCAGGGTTAGGAAAGCGACCAAGTGGTGCATTAGTGTGACGGTTGATTTTGACTCTTTGACAAGACAAGCAATTTCGTGTCCACTTCTTAACATCGCTATTAATGTTCGGCCATATAAATCTTTCTTTTATTAGTTTGATAGTAGCGCTGACACCGGGATGAGACAAGTTATGTAACTTCTCGAATACTGTATGTCTCATAGCTGCTGGAACGAAGGGTCGATATTTACCTGTAGAGGTGTCGCAGATTATTTTTGTCGTGCCAAAAGGAATTGCGTCTAGCTTTAAATATGTTGTTTTAGAAGACATGATCTTTTTAAGTTCGGCATCATCTCGTTGTAAGTTTGAGAGACGTTCGTAGTCGATGTCTGGGCATACAATGTTGTCAATGTGCACACGTGATAAAGCGTCTGCCACTTCATTGTTTTTACCCTTTACATGTCGCAGATCGGAGGTGAACTGAGATATGAACTCGAGATGTCGTAGTTCACGCGGAGAGTAGTTATCCTGTTTTGCTGATAAGGCTTTCGTTAGAGCTTTATGGTCTGTAAAGACAGTAAAAGCTGTACCTTCCAGCATATGTCGGAAGTGCTTGATTGCTAAATAAACAGCCAATAACTCTCTACCAAAAGTGCTATAGCGACACTGAGTAGGATTCAGTCGTTTCGAAAAGAATGCAAGAGGTTGCCATTCGCCGTGTACGTGCTGTTGTAAAACTGCCCCGATGGCAACGTCTGAAGCGTCTGTCATGAGAGACAGAGGAGCGTCATTTTGACGTCTGACCAAGAGTGTCTTGTCATTTAACAATTGTTTGACATTTTCGAATGCTTTAACAGCTTCTGCGGGCAAATGGAATGAACGACTATGTCCACGTAAGCAATCGGTTAATGGTTGTAAAGCTTTAGCACAGTTCGGAATAAAACGCCGGTAAAAATTAACAAGACCCAAAAATCGCCGTAATTTTTTAAAAGAATCTGGTAATGGATAATCTTTGATGGCTTGTACGTCATCAGGGACTGGTCTGATTCCTTGGCTATCGATTAAATGACCGAGGAATTTCAGTGAGGTCTTACCAAATTCGCATTTGTCTAAGTTGATAGTCATTCCGTATTGGTTAAGTCTTTCAAACACTGTCTTCACATGTTTCAAATGCTCGGCTTCGTCTGCACTTGCAATTAGTAAGTCATCGATGTATGCGTAGACGAAAGGGAGACGGCGGAGTACTTGGTCAATTAGGCGTTGGAATGTCTGAGCGGCGTTCATAAGTCCGAATGGCATGCGTACGAATTCATATAAACCGAATGGTGTGGTAATGGCAGTTTTCGGAACGTCATCCGGGTGGATTGGGATATGATGATACGCTCGGACAAGATCAATTTTAGAGAAAACTTTAACATCTGGTAAGTTGCTAGCGAAATCGTGGATGTGTGGTATAGGGTATCTATCAGGTACCGTTTGCTTGTTTAAAGCTCGATAATCACCACACGGCCGTATCTCACCAGAAGACTTTTTAGGTACCATGTGAAGCGGTGAAGACCAAGAGCTGTTGGACGGTCGAATAATACCAAGCTCTAGCATTTTATCGAACTCTGTTTTGGCGATTTTAAGTCGATGTGGGTCAAGGCGTCGGGGACGTGCAAAAACTGGTGGTCCAGTGGTTTTAATATGATGAACCACATGATGCTTCGGTTCTGTTCCTCGAAAAGAAGGTTGTAAAAGGTCAGGAAACTGATTTACCAAGTTGGTATATGGAGATGCTGGTGTGCGTGTGACCATCAAGTTCAGTGATGATGCACGGCTAATCGTACCAGCAATGTACGTTTTATTGAGCGAATCTATTAGCTTGGGGCTTATCGGATCAACTAACAGTTTGTGTTGCTGTAGAAAATCAATACCGAGGATTGGGGATGGGACGTCTGCAATGATGAAAGACCAAGTGTAGGTATTCTTTAAACCAAAATCTAAAGTCATTCGTTTGGTTCCATATGTAACAATACTGGACTGATTAACAGCTTGGAGCGTAATTGCTGGGTCAGGATGTTGACGTTCCTGTGTAGACGGAGGGAGAACACTCACCTCTGCTCCTGTGTCAACTAAGAATGTAGTACCGGTATTTTTATCTGTTACATAAAACAAACGACTGTTAGATCGTAGGTTGCCAACAGAATTTTTTACACATGACGATATATCTTTTGGTTTAGTCTGAAAGTTGCAAGGTGAACGGCACCGTCGTGCTTTGCTTCCATAACTACGGTGATACCAGCAAATATTATCGCGTTGTCGTGACGTGCTAGGGGATCGAGAAAGACGCCGACGAGACGAGCTTCTAGAACGACTTGGTTGTGTGCGTGTAGTCAGTTTTGCTAACTGACTCAGTAAGGTGTCGACTTTGTGTTCTAGAGTCTGTATTCTATCGTGAGTGTCTGGTATTCTGCTAGTGGAAGCGACAGATTGAGGTGTTGACCTCTCGTACATGCGATCCGCGATTTCGGTGAGCCTTTCTATGTCAATGTCGTCATCTCCGAAAGCAAGAACCTGCTGGATGTTTGCGGGAAGTCGTCGTAGCCATATTTGGTAAAAGAGACGTTTATCGATTTCTCTTCCAGCGACTAGGCTTTGCATATGCCTCATGAGTTGAGATGGGGTTTTATCACCTAACTCAACATTGCTTAACAGGCGATCGAGTGCTTGCCTATCTGAAAGCGAAGTGCATCGCAGTACCTCTTCCTTCAACTTGTCGTAAGGCGCTTCTGTGCTGGATTGGACGATGTATTGCCGTACCTGCTCGGCGACTTCGTCTGGTAGTACTGTACTCAAAATGCAGAATTTAGCTGTCTGTGACGTTAGCTTATTGCTAGCCAAATAATGTTCCAGTCGAGCAAACCAAAGATGAGGGTCTCTGGGCTTAAAAACTGGTACAGCAAGAGAGATAGTACTAACAGATCCCAGCTCTAAGTTATCAGAGGTATTGGAAGACATGTTACAATTCGCAAAAAAATGGTTTAAGAGTAGCAAAATAGCAAAATTTGTGCACGATAAGAATACGGCAAAAAATAAAAAAGCATACAATGCAGGTGCTTACCACAAATTACTGCAGGTTGTGCTATGAGCGAACACAATAATGAGTTCGAATTGTTTAATAAATATATAGATCCGCGTGAGTTCGAATTGTTTAATAAATATATAGATCCGCGAAAGTTAGAGTTTTAATAATCCAGTAAGTGTAACAACGCGTCGAGGTCAAAAAGTCGTCGGAGTCGGAGTCAGCAATTTGTCGTCGAGGTCAGCAAGTTATCGTTGGGCTCACCAATTTGTCGTCGGGGCTCACCAATTTGTTGCGTGTTCTATTTGACTAAATTAGCGTACACGTATTTCCTAGTACTTCTCCACGTTTATCAATGTGCGCAGACGTTGTGGCTACTCGACGCCCACAACGTAAAATCAGAAGGCACTTGTGAAGAGTGTAATCGTGTATTATAGCCGTAGTCAAATTTCGAAAAATGTGTCAAGGTAACGTTCAACAGTAAATTGACAAATGTTTACGAAGTACATATAAAATCGATATGTGTAAACATATAATATGAGTATGCAAATTAGATTAAAATCGTATGTTTATAGTTGGTATAGGGGTACTACAGATCCACAAGGTGGAGGTGGATCTGCGTCCCCATGGTTGCTAGTGACTAAAACAACTTTAATGTCCATTCAATTCGTCCGAATTCTGGAGCCCATGTATACCATAAATTTGGAATCAGGGTTTTGCAGCTCTCTTAGATGAACCAACCTGTGCACCACCAATTCAGTTGTAAGCGCTTGACGATGTCACTCGCTGTTTCGCTTTTGTGAGGAATATCCCAGCTGTGGCGTGTAGGCAGTGAATAGGACTCATCTGGTAGGTGGAGAGTATGGACGCTTCGCCACATGACAGCATTTCGTTTATGTAGGGCGAAGCCCTTTAATTATTCTTCCATACGCTTCCACTCACAATGTTTCTCTTACATGCTATAGGCAATGTGGTATATTATAATTTTGATCACGGACTGATATCAGTGTACAATTTTGACATACTTTTGTCGATTAACATGCAGGTTGTAAGAGCATCTTAGTGGAATAAAACATCAGGATATATATATATATATCTTGTTGGAGAGAAGTTTCTCAAACAGTTAACTGACAAATTTGTTGTCGGGGGGATAACACAAATTAGTAACAATTGCGCAGTTAGATAAGAGGAGATTAAATCTCGGTGTACAAGAGGTCTAATGAAAAGGTGAGTAGAACTCAGTAGGTTAAGAAGAATTGCTTCTTATGAAAGTCGATCGGAAATAGGGAAGTGGAAAGATAAGTTAATAAAATTGAAAGACAAAGAGTTACTAAGGGATTAATCAGTCACCAGGGTAACTGAAGTCCAACGACAGATTTCTTTTGAATACATTGGTCACGTTTCAGCCGTTTTTAATGTGATAGTCTCACCAAACTGAAGAAGACTTGAACAACTATTTTGTGTGTTAATTATATTTGAATGATCCAAACACGACTACTCGATGTTTGGTGATTGAGGAGATTAAACTGTTTGATCCGTTTTAGCCGGATACTCCTTGTTCTTGCAATGTAACTGCGCTGTCGCAGATACTTGTGGATTGGTATACAACACAGTTGGAGGAGAAGACCGAACTAGGCGGTAGCCAGTGTGAGATGACTGTGTAAACTCACAGTTACGGATCATTCATACACAAAACATCTGGAAATTATCCATAGTGATGGCGGATATAATCATAACCTGAGTTAGAGGTCGGGTCAAGTAGCTGAGCTGTGGTAGGACTCTGAACTAGTGATTCGGAGGCCAATGGTCTAAATCCTGTCACTACTCAGATTTTCACTGCATATATGCATATGGTATTCTCTTTTTTCTCACGTTAAATTCTAATCAAAATTACCATTAATGTACACACTTTTTATTATTGTTTCTTTTGTAGACGAAAGTCTCGGACACAATTGGAATTTCTACCACGTGAAATACATCGTACACATGAAAGTCAAGCCGGTAGTGATCAAACAGAGTCTTCTGATGAAAAAAGCGAAGTTAAATCATCCCCTGTTGATAACACTAAAACTAATGAATATTTTCGAAAACGTTTTATGAAATAATATTGTTGATAATAATAATGATAATAATGATAATAATATATTCATGTAAAGCCACTTACTTTTATATTCCGAAATTGTCTTCTTTTTCTTTATTTATCTTGACCGATTATCCTGTTTCGTAAGGTTTTTTCTTTCCTGAGAATTGACAGTGGAAAGTTGTGGTACTAGAGTAGACGTTTTCATGACGCCAGGTAGATCATTCTCAATGCCTTCATGTTGGGGGTGGGTACTACTCATTACGGAACTAGTGACAAAGAGGTTCACCTGTTGGGGTTAAGAACCCCTTGATTCCGAGCCTATGATGTACATGGGTCCCAAAATCCCAAAGGATCGAATTGCGTATGAACGAATCTATTTCGCTCACCGGTGTAACCATGAGAACGTAACGCCTAATGCTACTTTATCACTTCTTTGTCCAAGTCAAAAGTTTGAGGTTTCCCCCGCCCTAAGACCATCACCATCACCACCACCATCTGCTTCGGTCTTGGCATCCGCGTACTATCCCAGCTATCGTACTAACTATGAGACTTTGTGTGTGTGTGTGTTTGTCGCTTCTCTTGATGCCCAGAATGTGTACCAAGTTATTGTTTAACTACTACTAATAGTAATACAGTTGAATGTAATATGAGGTGATAATAGCAGATGCCTTATTCCATCATGTCGGTGGCATAGCGGATAGGACGCTCGCTGACCACGCACATGGGCCGGGGTTCGATCCCCGGTCGACGACTCACTCCTTTACCTCGCTAAGCCAAAAATAATGCTGGTGAAGAGGAAAGGTTGGGCATGAGGCTAGCAACCCATCCTGGAAAATGAACACTGCTACAGAAACTTCAAGCCACTAGCTTGAAGCCCTATGTTCCACTGGGGAACGTGAAGGAATTACAAAAAATTCCATCATGTCAACAATCTGAGTGATTGTGTTGTGATTTTTAATTTTTATCAAATTTATAGAAGTCTGTGGCATTTCGCTCACTTATTGATTAAACTAGTCCTGTAGAGCGAGGGAGATGCACTCGTGCTTTACTTGTTTAACACTCCTATGCCCAACTTTATAAATATCCCGTTGTTCATGATTCTTTTGCATGTGATCAGTGCTAAGAATGCACTTATGTTTAGATTCGTAACCGGGATGATAAGTTAAGGCGGAACTGTGAAAATGCGTTGTTTCAATTATTCAAGTATTGGATTTTGTAGGGATTTTGTTTGATTGGTTGGAGGATTTCATCGAAGAAGACATTGCGAAGTGGTCGCGCTATGCCATCAATTAGCAGAAGTTAGAATTCATGGGCTAGCCATTGGATTGGGTCCCAATGGCTGAATGCTCTACCAGCTCGCTAGCCTTGTAACCAGAAGGTCCTGGGTTCGAACTATGGTGGTGGGTGCGTAATGATGAAGAGCCTCAAACTTGACTGACGAAACAGCTATCCATTATTCCCAGACTTCAATTTTGTACACTCAATTATGTAAAAAATGAGGCATATCGTCCGTCTACTTACCCATTAATTCACAGTGGGTAAAGAAAATTTTGAACTATCAGTGCATTTTTTCCGACAATCTACAGTCATTCGCTTAAGTTCGGTCACCTCAGTTAACTTTCTAACTAAGTAGCTTAGCCAGTATTAAGCCCGTTAAAGACTGATGGTTAGGCATGAGGCTAGCAATCCTATCCCGTAAAAACAACAATAGTGTCACTGAAACTTCGAAGGTCTAGCTTGAAACCTTATTTTCCACTGAGAAAGCAAAGGAATAAGAAAAAATATTCATCCCAATGAAACACACCTAGCGTCTGTAGCTCAGTGATTCAGTTCATGTTCTGGTTTTTATGCTGGTGCGTGCTGAAGGCTTGATGAATAGCTAAGAATAAAGCAAACCTTATCAGTAAGTAGGAAGTGTGTAGTTTCAGTGTGAGAGGAAATGAGCGTGGACTTATGAAGTAACGAGTTGAGGTTGGTCTTCACATAAATACACCAAGCATAGGAAGGAACAGAAATGCAATGATACTACAGCAGTTAGATAAAGATCTGGCGTACAAGATGACCAGAAAAGATCATACGGGATTTTGATGTATTTGTGTTCTCAGAGCTGGATGGTTTATTTGCGAAGCTTTCATTGCCCTACTAGGCAACGTCTTCTGCGCATACTTCAATTTGAATCAAAATTACCCACCCGACCTAAAAAATCTCCATTAGATGATACGGGGTTTTCAGAAACCGGTCTATGGCCAGTGGTGGGTTTTTCTTCTAAGTTTCAAAAAGGCTTTGTACTATGTTACCGACCGTCACTAATCCTGGACTCTTGGTATAGTACCTGCTCATCGCCAAATACTAATTTTACCTTCAAAGCACCTTTCAGACCATGGTATCTCATACATATATCTGTCCTCATGAGTCATGAACTGCTCATCTACCTACACAAACAACTAATTGTTGTTTACAGACTGTGGCAGCACCATATTGACTTTGAGAGTTTGTTGTATTGCTGTATTTGACCAAACTAGCTAACGTACATGTATATCCTATTACTTCTTCGCGTTTATTATTGTGTCCTAACGTTGTGATTACTTGACATCCACAAAGTTAATCAAAAGGCACTTTAGAAGGAGTACGAACGTGTATTCTCGTATTAGTCAGAATTCAAAAGTTGAGTGAGTACAAAAGTATCAATTGTTAACACGCAAAAAATCTGAGACGAAACGATATATCCCCCAATTCACGCACGCTCAGAAGACACACCCAGAATCACATTGATGCCGTTCGATCCAGATAAGCTGAACTGGAACAAAACGTCTCAATGAGCTCCCACTTTCTTTATGATTTAACTGTTGATGAACGGGCGTCATTCGAACACTACGCCAATACAGTCTCAGAGAAGAGAAAGGAAAATATCATCATGAAACTTAAACAAAGCCTAAAATCAGTCACCAAGGAAACAGCTTTCCCATCTTGTCCCGAGAAATATGTATTCAATTTTTCGGATGTCTCACTTTCACCGATTCAAATGCAACTGTTGTCGCTCGGACCAAAATTTTGTGATGCATCATCAAAAGTAAATGAATTGAACACCAAAGTACAATTCGAGAATTTGATTAGTCAAACGAATGATCTAGTCCCAATTTCATATGAAAGTGCAGAACACTTCAAATCAACTGTTTTGAATTGCTGCCTCGACTACATCAACAAAAAACCTAGACTTCGCAATATGCTTTCAAAAGAACATCGAAAGCAACTCAAAGAATTGAAATCAAATGAAAACCTGATAATAACTCGACCAGACAAAGGTTCTGGAATTGTTCTGCTTAACAAGTCAGACTATGTGATGAATAAACTCTCATCAATTCTATCTGATGACAGCAAATTTCAAAAACAGACGACCCAAAAAGATCCAACTGAACAGACGGAGCTCCAGCTAACCAACTTATTGAAAAAAATGAAAGATGAATCGATTATCAATACAGAACTATATGAAAAACTTCGCCCATCTGGTTCTACATCGCCACGAATGTATGGACTACCCAAAGTACACAGGAAGGACGTCCCACTCCGCCCAATATTAGATATGATCAATTCGCCATATCACCTAACCGCGAAATGGCTGGTAGAAATTCTTGGACCAGTGAAAGAAAAGTTGTCTAGATACAACCTCCGCGACACATTCGACTTCGTGGATTCAATTAAAAATGTCAACCTCGCAAATAAAAAGATGGTCTCCCTAGACGTCGTCTCTCTATTCACCAGTGTTCCTCTGACAGAAACTATATGCTTTCTGTGTGACTTCATCCAATGCAACAGCATAGATGTCGGCATACCGATGCATTATCTAAAGGAGCTGTTACTACGCTGCACCTTCAACGTCTACTTCAGATTCAACAATGAAATCTACAGGCAAACAGATCGCGTAGCAATGGGCTCTCCACTCGGACCACTCCTAGCCGACTGTTTTATGGCCAGCCTCGAAAACAACCCGTTATCATCAACTATCGACGACCTTCATCTCTACAAGAGATACATTGATGATACTTTCATCATTTGTGATGAGAAGCTAGACCTTGAAAACCTACTTCAAATCTTCAACAACGCCCACCCAAACATCGACTTTACACTTGAAACCGAATCCGACGGAATGTTCCACTTCCTGGACGTCCATCTGACAAGAAATGACAACGACTCTTTGAAAAGGTCCATATACAAAAAGCCTACATGGACTGGACAATTCATCAACTTTCAAAGCTTCGTACCGCTAAGCAGAAAGAGGAACCGATACACGCTCTTTCCTCGAGGATTCGGAAGATATGCAGCGAGGAAGTGATCGAAGAAGAACTGCGTAATCTCCGAACAACCCTGATGCAAAACGGTTTCCCGCCCAGGTTCATAGACAAGAATCTCAAACCGAAGAAGACTTCAGAACAAGTCCAATCCGTCCCAAAGAAAATACTTCTGCTTAATCTAGAATTCAAAGGTGATATCGAAGCAGAAATCCTTCGCAAACGCCTCTCCAAATCGCTGAGGAAAACATACTTCGCCGAAAGCCTACGACTGACGTTTTCCTGCAAGAAACTGTTCAACCAGAACGCGAAAGACAAGCTGTCGCATTGGGCCACCTCAACATGCATATACCAGTTCACTTGCTTTTGTGGAGCTGAGTATATCGGCCGTACCATGCGCCAACTTGGAAAACGCGCTCGTGAACACTACCCAGCCTGGCTGGTAAAAGGAGAGCAAAAACGTGTAAGCAGTTCAGTGACATAACATCTGGTCAACTCAGGACATTCAGCGCCTTTCGAAAAGTCCTTCAAAGTAATATACAAAATTCAATCAAACCTATCAAAGGGAGTGAAATCAAGACATCTGGGCACAGCTGAGGCGCTAGCTATCCAAAAGCTCAAACCCACACTATGTATCCAAAAGAATTACGTCCAACCCCTCTCCCTACCATGGCCATCATAAACAGGTAAATTTTTCAATAATGACCATCCCATCGCCTTTCTTATCTAAACTTCCTGTTTATTCATGTTATTTTAAGTTTTCATAATCCCTGTCTACACTACCATATTTTCATATCCACACTTCCTGTTTATTTTGTCATTTTATTATTTCTACATATTTAATCCCTGATTGCATAAACAATTAGTCATCACACTAGTTTCTTATCCAAACATCCTGTATATTTTGTTATTTTTACATTTCTAACCCCCAATTGCACAATGTCAATTTTCTTAGTTATTATGCTACTTTGTTTGAGTTTTACCCATCCCCCTGTTTATTATGGCATTCTAATTCCTTATTGTAATTTTTATTAATTCAACCCCTAACCAGAAATTGTTCTGGAACCTTCTCATCCATTTGATATAAATACACGAATGATGACCTCGTCGGAAAGAAAATTTTCTTCGCTGCAACTGTCTGTTGATTCCCTATGATCAAATGTGCAAATTCCGTGATTTTAACACGCAATCTTTAGAGTGATAAAGAAATCAAAGTCCAGTTACATAGGGAAAGTATAATACGATGATGAATAATAATAAAATGGGTCACTACAAGTTTAGTCAACATCGCGTCCTTGGCTATTTCTGATCTGAATTGATAGTTCACACTCTGAACTACTAATTCACGTGTTTTTAGTGGACTCTGTCATCCTGTCTATATCTGTTTCGTTGCTGCTTTTGGTATGAGATAGACACAGGTGAATTTCACGTCTTTTACCTTGGTTCAAGGCTTTTATACATTACTCTGAAGACCATGTATTGACTTCCTGCACTCCTCAGATGCATGCAATATTGGGTGCTGATAGGTGATAATTTACAGTATACAGTCAAACAGAACTGAACTAACTAATGCGTACTTGTTGAAAGCATTTTCGTCTAGTTAGAAGAACAGACAGGTGGTCTCTATCAATGATCTTGTATTATTGTTTAGTAGTAACGAGTATTTGGATTTGTATTGCTTGCTTTCACTGAGACGACAGTAAGTGAATATACTAACTTCTACTCTATGTAGGACCTACTTTATACATGCTACTCGGGTATCCATCCCTACAGTCGGTATTTACGAAAGTGAATAAATAGTTGTGTCGCGCTAATTTTTGTCAAATGTAGTACTCATTGTAAGCTTCAAATGCTTCTAAGATGTCAGTAGTCACTATTTACACAAACTGCCACTGTACGAGTATTCAGTTTGTCAGTTTCTACACGTTGTAAATGATTACATTGTAGATAGACTTCACCACAACTAGTATTTACCAAAAAGCCCTTCTTACTAATCATTATCTGCCAGCTGTGATTCTTATATATATATGTGAAGGGGATTGGATAAATTCACGGATTCGAGCGAGTTTTTGAGATATCTCACATCCATTGATAATTTTCCATCCTGTGCTGTTGGAGTTTAGAGAAGAGCGCTTTGACTAGTTGGAATTTGAAGGAACCCAAGTGGGGTGGTCCCTTTACAGGTGATTATTCATCACTGTATTTCCTCATTTGGCGTCAGTGGCTCAGCGTTAGAACGCCCGCCAGCGACGCACGCAGTCCAGGTTTCGCCCCTCGGTCGACAGACTCCTAAACCTCTCTAAGCCGGTAGTAAAGCCAGGAAAGCGGGAAGGTTAGCCGTGAAACTAGCAACCCCACCCCAAAAAAATCAAACCACTGCTACTGAAACTTCAAACCTCTAGCTTGAAGCCACCCTGTGTTACACTGGGAACTTGAAGGAATAAAATAATAATATCATTATCGTATCTGCCTATGCATAACCTACAAAAGTGTTAGTGAGGCTGAGAAAACAAGCTAGGGTGTTCTGTGCTTAGGAGTGAACCAGTTGAGCGAAACCGGTCTTGTTTGTTTATTTTTAAACTGACTAACTCTCAATTTAACTTGGTTTGATCAATCTACAAGTTTAGGCACAAGTATGTTGGCCAGAAAATAGTCAATTAGTTCAATGTCTACGCTGGGGACCATTATGTTACTGACTGCTACACAGTTATTTGTTTGTTAGCAGGCTAATACTATAAAGGCGTGAACTGAAGGCTAAGAAAATGTTCTTAACGCTGCTCTTACCTTATACTGTTAAAAACTTTTCTTGAGAACAGTATTTTTTTAGTAATATCCTTTTCCATTATTCGAAGTTGCCTTTTCTCTCATTAATGGATAAGATTTCAACCTAAAACGATGCCTAATTCTGAAGACTAAAATCCCTCACTCGTTTATGAAGTACCTTCAAGTACGAGCCAACTTGCCTTGTAACCGGAAGGTCCTGGGTTCGAACCTCACTGAGGGGGGTGCGTACTGCCGATGATTCCCGAACTAGGGGGGAGGTGAAACAGCTATCCAGTACTCCCTGTGGCTGGTTTTCAATGCTTCTCTAAGTGAAATCAATCCGTGGTCAAACTCGTAAAAACATGTGACTTCATCATACAACTCTTGAGTGAGGTTGACAAAAGTTTCGAAGCACTCCGTAGCGTTGAAGCAGTTTTCAAATCACCTCTCGATTAGCGCTGTCGTAGGCATTTCAAAGCCCTTGAAGCTGTTGAGGTAGAGAATTGACTGCCATGCCCCACTGTGCTCAGTGATGTTGCGAAATTTAACTGCTATTGGATTTTTCTGTAAATAAAAATATGTTTTTTTAAAGAACTCTATGGATTAGTAGCCTCCGTCAAATAATGCTCATAGTGATTTGAAAGATTCTGAGGGAAGGCGATTTTTGAAAAACTTCATGCATTTATTCCTCTTGATGAATTTGAATAAAGCAAGAACAACAGTGTGGTCTGTGCAGATTAATGCATGGTACCATCATTGCTTCTTTCGTTGGCTTCTCATCAGCTTCTGCTTACAGCCTAATCAAATTATGAGGTTTACATAGAGAAACCAGACTTATGTGTTCAGAAAGAAGCAGTTATCAGTCTTTCCTTGCCCTGATAACTGGATGTCTGTATTCTCTAATCCGATTACGTAATGTTCGTCTTTAACCCTCCCCCCTTTTAAAATCTGTTATTTTGCTTACCTCTTGTTTCTATGATTTAAGTTGAACTCAGTACATTGTTACCTAATATATCAGTCAGTCTGCATCTTACGCATTTCCTATCCTTATTACGTAACTCCTTTACCATTGTATGCATACATTCATTTTGTTTAAACTTGAAGTGGCTGTGTAAAAACTATATAAGTGTAATTTTCTGAGCGCTGTTCACTAATTGTGGAACTTTCTGTCAACTGACAACAGGAGAAATTCGCAAGTGTGTTAAGATTTTTCTGTACATAAACCTCATAATTTATTTAGGCTGTAAGCAGAAGCTGATGAGAAGCCAACGAAATAAACAATGATGGTACCATGCATTATTCTGCACAGACCACACTGTTGTTCTTGCTTTATTCAAATATGCTCATGGTTTTCACTCTATGTGTAGGCTAATTGAATTTGTACTTTAATGAAGAGTTCAATATAATCACAAATGTGTATCAGGAATAATAGTATTGTAGACAATCTATAATGAAACGTAACTGTATATGGCTATTAGGTTCATGAGCTTGAGTCCATGCATTAAACAAATTTATTTAATTACACTTAGAAAGGTTACCTATGAGACATGGTCATACATGGTCATTGAAAGTAGAAGATGTTATGAAAAGGCTTGCTGTCTTTGACTACAGATGTTTGCTTTTTATCTCCTGTGTTAAACCGTATAATTTGCTGGGTAATGTTTAAGTTAGCCGTTGAGTGTTAGGTAAGTCAGTTGACGAGGTTGTGATCGCTAGAACATGTGTTGCACCTACCGAACCATCGGCTTCTTCGATGAGTAATGTTAGTCGACATAGGATATTAGGCTGGAAAAGAGTTAGGGGTGGTCGTCAATCTAAAACCTGACAATTAGTCCATAACATCTCCATCAGTTGTTTTTTTTGAGCCATGTAGGGAGGTGTAGGGTGTCTGGTTAATTTTATCGGGATGCTAAGGTCCAATGTCTCGGGATAATTGGATGTTAATCGCGATAGATAGATAGATAGATCGAGTGTATGATAGACAGCTAATCAATATGATGTGACCTTCTTGTCGCGATTATTGGTTAATTTAATGTAACTCACACCACGTGATGTGACCTTGAGTGTTGTTTGTTGTCTGTCACTTGATTTGTGTGTACTTGTAATTAATTAACTGTTCATTTTGTCCGTTACCTCAATACTGTTCGGTACGTTTTTGTCCTTTTTTGAATGACAGTGGATTTGTATATTTTTCTTGGTGTAATTGTATGATTTATTTTATGCTTTAGAAACAGATAAAGTTTAAGTCAAGTCAAGTGATTCTGTTTTTAACCATAGTTAAGCCGAGAGTCTGTGTCGTCAGTATTGAGGAAGGACTAAATCTGTAGGCAAAAATAGTCCTACATTGGATATAGCTCAAACTCAATCAGTCCAAAGGTACTGGACTGTACTGTAATCAATCAGTCAGACATAGAAAGACTAAAGTACTCGACATTGTCAGGAACAATGATTATTAATGTATAATATTGTGATATAATATAAAAAAGATCCTTATTAAATTCAGTTAGATGTGTTGGTTGGTGTCTAGTAAATATGTCGTCTTTCTGTACAATACTTTTAGGATTGAAAGCGCTTAATAATAATAATAATAATAATGATAATAATAATAATAGCAGTAATACTGATGTCTTGAAGTAATAGAGAAGATCTGCAGCTCAGGCAGATGACTTTGACATGGTTGTATTCTGTGAGTTGTTTAATTTAAATGGCGAAGTCTTCTCTGTCTTTCTAGTAGACAACATCTTCAGCTCAAGCCTTAATATAAAGTTGAACTTGTTTGAATCTTCCATGATCGATAATACACTGGTACCTTCTGACAAGCATTGTTGTGACTGGTAGTCAATTTACATTGATCATTATTTTTATTGACTTGGAAGTTGAACTTTCTTGTCATGTGGTTTATTTTCTATTAGTTGGTAAAATTGAATCTCTAGTGTAATGTATTTGTTAATCGCTGATTCATCTGACTACCAACCAGACTTCTAGAAATTCCCTGTCATTACTTTTGGTATTTCCTGTTCTCATCATTCAATATTGTGAAGACATCGACAGCAAAAGAAGATCAGATCTAGAAAATAAATTGCATGCATGAACTGCGATGAACACTACATCGGTCAAAGTGGACGTCTCCCTCGACCAGGAATCCGAAAACACAATAAATTAACTGTAAAAAGACATGACATGTATTCCTGTTTCATATCGATGCGTGTGTGTAGACAATCAAGGACACCAATTCTGTTGGGATAATGTAGAAATTTTAAATAGAGGAAACACCAAAATTTCAGTCAAGGAATTCCTAGAAGCCTGGTACTCAAGTGAATTAATTAGCAATTAACAAACACATGACTGGTTACAGGATTTCATCATTAGCTGACATTGGTTACAGAAGCATTGGAAAACTTGCAGGGTGTGCTGGACAGCTGTTTCGTAAGCTTAGTTTGGGACTCTTCATCGGTACGCACCCACCGCCAGGGTTCGAACCCAGGACCTTACAAGGCGAGCTCGTATGCCATTAACTCACTTGGGACCGATCCAATGGCTAGCCCATGAATTCTAACTTCTGCCAATTCATGACATAGCGCGACCGCTAGCCAATGTCTTCGGCGAGTATCTGTCCTCACACCCGACCTGGTGCGCCCTACTGGTCACGACTTCTGACTAGAACCCAGGTAACTACCAATCAATCAGATCCCTACAAACCAATACTTGGATATTAAACACATGACTATGGACCGAATTTACTAGCCAAAAAAAGTAAATCAAATGACAAGAATGTTCGAATTCCAAGTGAATAAAAATGCGATGACCAATGAAGATGCAATTTTAACAACCAATCACAACAATGGTTGTCAGGAGTTAGAATTATATCATCCTTCAAGTGGAGAATTGAAATAAGTCCACTTTATATTAAGGCTTGAGCCGAAGATCTTGCCTAGAAGGACAATGGAAACTTGGCCATTAAATCAAACAACTGAAAGAACACAACCAAGTCAAAGTACTGCTATCCGTTGAATTGAAAGTGTACCTTTCAAAAACTGGTTTTCAATAACTGTCTAGGCATCACGTTTAAAATATCATTAAATGCTGGCTGTATTGATAAAACTGATTTTTCCAAAGTAAAGGTCTAGTGCTCGGTCGGTATATCTGTGTAGCTGGATGAGCTCGCCTTGTAACATCTCAAGGTTTTGGGTTCCATCTCTTGTGAGATGGTCATTGGCGGGCGTTGCTACGAAGACTCCTGAACTAGGATGATGTGAATGAGCTGTCTAGTGTCCCCCACCCCACCCCATGGTTTACGGTGGATCCATATTTCAATTATCTTTTGGATACATAGGGTGGAAGAAAATTTTCTATTCGACGAAGCCATCAACTAGGCCGTACATTCTTGTATTTGTAATAAATGGGTGGGAAAGTTCCACAATTATCATTAAAGAACAAGCATCTCTTTTTGTTTTTGGTTATCAACTTTATATGCCTTTTCTTTCCTCTTTCTTTTCAATAAAAGATGTCAAAAACTGATTCACAACATTTGCCACATGGTGAATTTGTTCCACACGATCCGGCGAAAAGTGACTTGACTGTATTTGTTAGTAATCTGGATTATTCAACGACTGAAGATCAGTTACGAAAGACATTTGAAAAGGTGAGTGCTTTTATTGATTTTATTCATTGATTTTTTTAATAGGCATCAGTCTTGTAGTCATGAGTAGTGTAAGAATGTCATTGTAAATTCAAATGTAGAATGATGTTCATGTTGAGGCAGCTGGTCCATATCGACTCACTGTTTAAGCCTAAAGAGTGAAGTGGTTGAAAATGTTGATAAGTTTTACTATCAAGGAAGAAATAGTGAATATTACTGTATAACACCGTGAAAGTTTATCAGTGGAATTATACTCTACCACAGTGAACGAGTACTATTCTTATATATTAACAGAGTAATTTAACCAGGTTCTATGCAATGTAATTATTTCAGTCTTCTAAGCCTAATCTTTCCTGAACCTAACCGCTAACGTGAAAATATCCCTAAACTAACTGTAATCTAACTTGAACCAACCTTAATGTTGCCTTTATTAGGTTAACCTAACCCCAATTTGTCCTTGGCTTGCTCAGTGTTGGCGTTTCAAAGTCAATGATGTGGTCGCGCACTGCATTGGTAGATTGTGCTGGTGAAAGTTTAACTCGGCCTGGATATCAATTAAAGATTCATTGAAAACCAGCAGCGTGTACTTGACAGCTGTCTCATCCCAGTCTGGGACTCATCGTCAGTTTGCACCTACCGGAGGACACTTAGTTGCCTGTAGTTCTTCTAGTGAGAAGTTGTGACCAGTAGTGGGTGATGGATGGCACTGAAATCACGAATTGGTAAAAATTAGAATTCATTGGGTGACTACTAAATTGGGTCCCAGTGGCTGAGTAATAGTCTAAGACGTTGAGTTGTAAACGGAGGATCCTGAACTCGAATCTTGGTGGTGAGCTGGCGCTGATGATGAGTCGTGAACTTGCACGAAACAGCTGGCCGGTTTTCAATGGTTCTCCAGCTATTATTATAAATCTATGACCAAGCTTGAAACTGATTAATTGTCAAACCTTTCATTACTGCCAGTCATTTTGGTGGGTAACACAGCAATAGGAAAGCTGTAAAATGATATCATCTCATCATACTATTTGTCATCTGAATGCCTTATTCAAGTTTAATTTATATTACCTGTTTCTTTGCAACACAGTACTAATTAAATCAATTTTGTTTTACAAGAGTGTTTTTTCTTTACTTTTTTGCGTTCCGAATGATGAAAGATTGGGCTTCAAGGTCTTACAGTTTCAGTAGATGTTCTTGTTCTTTTTACAGGGTGTGGTAGAGTTGCTAGCTGCACACCTAACCTTTCTTCTTTTTCTGTCGGTTTGTAAACTGGAAGATATTTCAAAGTGTGAGTCCGTCGGGCGAGAATCAAACCTGAATTTCCTGCGTGATCATCGCGAAGCATTGTATCACTGTCAACTATCAACGCTAAGTGTATACCCTTCTGTAAATCTCTTATAACTGAGAATAATATCAGTACTAAGATTCAGATTTATCGGTAGCTGTTGAATCTCTTATGGCTGGAACGATAGTCGAGTGAAATAAGCAACTAGACTGACTTACGGAATACGATAGTTCCCTTATTATTAAGTTAGTTTCAGCGATGAAGGTCGGACTTTAGGTTGGTTCGACATTGGTAGAATGCTTACTGACCCACTCGAGTGGTCCGTGATTCTATCTCCGACCGATGCATTCACAAACGTCGCTTAACCAGTGGTAATTCCGGAGAAGAGGGAAAGTTGGCTGTAAAAACTTCTACCGAAACTTAAAAGCTGAAGCTTGAATACTACGTATGTTCGACTCAGAACGCAAAGGATTAAAAAGCATCTGGTTATATAGAGTCCAAGATTAGGTCAATGGTTTTCGAATCCTATTTTCAAAAAATCTTCTGTCTCAACAGCTGTCAACTTGATGAATTGCCCATCCTGTTTAATTAAAGTTGGGTTTTATAAAGTCTATAAATTTGTAAATCCATCTCTGTGTATTATTCTACTTTATTTTTGCTTTTGTTTGATAATATTCAGTGTGGTGAATTAACCTCTGTTCGCCTTGTTCGTGATTATGCTGGTCGATCTAAAGGATTCGCTTATGTTGAATTCAAACATAAAGATTCGGTAACCGCCGCGCTCGCATTAGATAGACAACCAGTTGTAAGTGATGAATGCTTTGAGAATAATGCTTCATCAAATCTTGACAATAATTTACAAGATGAAAAAGATCAAGGAACAACAACAACAACGACGACAACGGTGGCAGAATCTTCGAAATCATCGACACCCTTTAAACGACCAATGTTTGTATCGATCTGTGATCCAAGTAAAGTGAAAGCCTCTGGATTCAAGTATACAGTTGGTAAAAAAGAACCAGGAATGTTGTTTCTACGAAATTTAGATAAAAATGTAAAAAGTGGAGATTTAGTGAGATTATTTAGAGAGGTTAGTTGGTTAGTTTCTATGTATCTTCGTTTTTGCATTAATCCAATATCTTTCTTTTTTGACTGGTAGGTAATACAAAAAACTACTCTGATCGCTAATCACAGCGTCAACTGCTAGCACACGAAGATACAAGAAGGCTGTTTCTTTGTCTCAGACCACAGTTGTGAAGGATACTGAATAATTTAGGTTCCACTGATAAGTCCAAAGAATTAGTCGAATCAGTGAGAGCCCAGCCTGTCTGTTTTCGACATAGAACTTTGCACATATGTGCGGCAGTGTAAGTCGCCACACTCCCTCCTTGTAGCACACAAAGCAAGAGAAGAAGAAAGTAGGAGAAATGCATATTAGAGAGAGACAGTAAACAGAGGTGTGAGACAAAGGAATAGTAATAACGAAGAACAAAACAGTTTCATTGGAAATCATAAGTCACAAGGAGTGGATGCATCTGCGTCATTCATTGAGAACGATTTTGAGCCATGTCACCAATTGTTTCCAGCCTTCATTGGTTTTTACCGTCTCGAGGACCCCAACCAGTTAGGAAGTCTGCACCTTCCTACGTGGCATAGACTAACTGTTGTAGATTTCATTGACTGGTGCCATGTTTTCGTCTGATCACCGCTATCTCTTTTCCAGTGAGAGAGTGAGAGCCCAGTCTTCACAAAGAGTGACTTTTACAAACAAGAAATGCCACACAAGGATGTAAACATTTCATTAAGGCAAGTAAAATGATTACAGCTTTGATCATGAGCTGATATCACTGAAAAATCAAGTGGTACTGGATAATTGTTTCGTCCTATTCTGGGGTTGTTCAGTGGTACAACCCACCGGCCAGTGTTGGAACTGAGGACCTTCCGATTACAAAGCTAGCTGGTAGACCATTGAGCCACCGGGACCTGGTTGAATGGCTCATGAATTCCAGATTCTGCCGATTCACGGGATGCATAAAGTGGGACAGCCGCTGAATGTCAATAGCGAGTGACTGTTCTCAAATACCTGCAAACCAATACTTAGTAATTAGAGTGATTCTCATTAGTGACTGTCTTTGTACAGGAAGTTACTTGGATTTCTAGTGGGAAAACGTGACCAGCGGGATCCACGAAGCGAGGCAAGACAACAGTTACTTTCCTGCGATAGTAGCTGGCGGTTACATTAAATACAGTATCATGAATTGGTGGAAGTTGGAATTTATGGCCTGGCTATTGATTGGGTGAGGTCTCATTGGCGGTATGGTCTACGAGCCCACCTTGTAACTGGAAAGTTCAGCGTTTGAATCCCGGTAGGTGTATACTGATGAAGGGTCACAACAACTATCCAGTACTGCCTGATTTGCCACTGGTTCCGTGAGTAGTGATATCAGCTTGTGATGTAACTTGTTGTCAATAGACACACACCCTGGAAACCGACATTTGATCGAAATTGAGACCACGTTATGGATGGTATTCCAATTGTAATCAGTGTATATCTGGCTTCTGAAATGATGTTCTGTCGACTGTATTGCAATACTCATATGGCTGTATATTTCCACTTTCACTCAAATAGTCGTCATGATGGTTTGTTTAGGGTATACTGTATGAAAGAAAGATACATAACTGAAAATTACTGTGACTGTTTCTTTGAGTTTCCTTCATGACAATACCATTGGTGTTGATTGATGGAAAAGGAAATTCAGGTGTCTTAATTCGTGCTGAGAATATTATTGTATAGCTTTTGTTCATGCGGTTATTGTTGACGTGATGCAGTAATGATTGATCTTTTAACACCCGAAAACCTCCGTGGTCACTGGATTCATTATCTTGAAGTTATCTGTTTCGCGTTGGATAACAGTACAATCCAGAACACGCATTTCATTTCCATTTGGGACTTGTCACAATATAGGTAATGCTGTTCCCGCTGAGAATCGAATCCAGTACCCATCGCTTCAAAATGGGATTGATTCCTTTTAGCCAGATATACCAAGAGTTAACTGTCGTCGTTAAGTTGACAACATTTTGGCGTTTGAAACGACGAGTACTGACCACCTAGTGTATCGGTAGTAAGACTACTGTTACTCGCTGTGGATCTAGGAACATCCAGATGACGAGTCCTAAACATGATGAAACACGTCTCATGGATTTCCGTGCTAACCATTTTATCGACCAGATAACATGGGGATTCATTACTCAGTTGTTCATGATTTGTCACTCTTGAATAACTGAATATGTGTCATGAAAGAACTTTTATGCATTTGTCACATTATTGAGCTTGTGAATTGAGGCTTCTTTTGTTCGTGTATTTTTTGTCAACCCACCATCATTTACTCATGATTCATTTCTACTTATTTTGGTATCGTTTATTTTTCTTTCAGTATGGACTAGTAAGTATTTGTCTGGTCACCTGTCCAAATGGTGTGCCTACAGGTGATGCGTTTATTGAATTTAAAAGTGCTGATGATGCCAGTCGAGCGTTGATTGCTATCGATGGTTTACAGTTTGGTAGTAAAGTGCTGTCAGTAGCTATTAGTGAACCACCTGTCCGCCAGGATGCATCTCAAAGCTTTAAACCGCCTACAATGAAAAGCAATGAAACATGTGAAACACCGCAATCAGATTTTACTGGTGGATCTTCTGCGTAGGTTTCAACCTTTTTTTTAAAAAACAATGTTTGTTATGATGTTTTGGTTTTTCTTACAATGGGATTCAATTATGTGGAAAAAAACACCCGTTGTTTTGTAAACCAAGTAGGGAAGTGTAGACAGTCTGGATTAGTTGAGGTCTCCGAGACACTAAGAACCAATTATTATTATTATTATTGTTCCCTTGGGTTCCTAGTGGAACATAGGGCTTCAACTGCACGCCTCCACTTGTTTCTATCTTCTGCTGTACTTTTCACCAGCATCAATGTTATTTAATACTGTTTCAACTCCTCTTCACACGATCTCCTCCATGTCACCCTTGGACGACCTACTCGCCACTTCCCTTTCGGGTTCCACTCGAGCACTGGCCTGACTCTCGATGTCACACAGTGGCCTCCTCAGCGAGTGTCCAATCCATCTCCACTTTCTCCTGCATATTTGTTGAGCGATTGTTTCTTGTTTTGTTTGTTCCCATAGTTTCTTGTTGGTTCTTGTTCTTTCCGGCCATCTGATCTTGAGTATAGAGCGAAGACAGTTAGTTGTTGATAAAGGTCTGCAACAGGCTGTTGGAAATATTCTTTGTGACCCACTGGCCAAGATTCTGATCCGTATAGAAGAACTGACTGACTTGACGTTTGTATTGAAAATCCGAATTTTGTTGTTGATGCAGGCTGAGTGACGAAGATTTCCAGATTGGTTTCATGATGTGCGATGAATGTGTTCCTCGCCTTCCCGATTCTCGATTTGACATCCCCGTCCGTTCTGACTGCCTGTAGTTGAGATAATGCTCCCTAGATAAGTGAGTGAAGTAACCTCTTTCAAATCCCTCCCGTTGATGGTGATGGGCGGTGGATGTTGCTGCTGTTGTTGCTGGAGACTATTTTGTGATTTGGTTCATAATTGTTCTAAATGATGCAGATGCATCCACCTTTTATAGTCTCCCAGGTTCACTTAATTCTCATTATTCTCTGCGTATTAGTTATTATTATTATAGTTATTATGGGCATCCAGAGATGTGCGAGAACTGCGATACTGCCCGGATCCCCAGATCGAAGCTGGCGATAAAAGACGAACTCCTCCAACCTTTGACTTGAAGTTTGATCCCCAACGTGGAGGTGGATCTGCGTCCCCATGGTTGCTAGTGACTAAAACAGGTTCACTCTTCATTCAATTCGTCCGAATTCTGGAGCCCATGTATACCATAAATTTGGAATCAGGGTTTTGCAGCTCTCTTAGATGAACCAACCTGTGCACCACCAATTCAGTTGTAAGCGCTTGACGATATCACTCGCTGTTTCGCTTTTGTGAGGAATATCCCAGCTGTGGCGTGTAGGCAGTGAATAGGACTCATCTGGTAGGTGGAGAGTATGGACGCTTCGCCACATGACAGCATTTCGTTTATGTAGGGCGAAGCCCTTTAATTATTCTTCCATACGCTTCCACTCACAATGTTTCTCTTACATGCTATAGGCAATGTGGTATATTATAATTTTGATCACGGACTGATATCAATGTACAATTTTAACATACTTTTGTCGATTAACATGCAGGTTGTAAGAGCTTTTTAGTGGAATAAAACATCAGGATATATATATATATATCTTGTTGGAGAGAAGTTTCTCAAACAGTTAACTGACAAATTTGTTGTCGGGGGGATAACACAAATTAGTAACAATTGCGCAGTTAGATAAGAGGAGATTAAATCTCGGTGTACAAGAGGTCTAATAAAAAGGTGAGTAGAACTCAGTAGGTTAGGAAAAATTGCTTCTTATGAAAGTTGATCGGAAATAGAGAAGTGGGAAGATAAGTTAATAAAATTGAAAGACAAAGAGTTACTAAGGGATTAGTCAGTCACCAGGGTAATTCAAGTCCAACGTCAGACTTTTTTTCGATACATTGGTCACGTTTCAGCCGTTATTAATGCAATAACCTCATCAAACTGAAGAAGACTTGAACAACTATTTTGTGTGTTAATTATATTTGAATGATCCCAACACGACTACTCGATGTTTAGTGATTGAAGAGATTAAACTGTTTGATCCGTTTTAGCCGGATGCTCCTTGTTGTTGCAATGTGACTGCGCTGTCGCAGATACTTGTGGATTGGTATACAACACAGTTGGAGGAGAAGACCGAACTAGATGGTAGCCAGTGTGAGATGACTGTGTAAACTCACAGTTACGGATCATTCACACACATGACATCTGGAAATTA